>OY744533.1:74558689-74576189 GCA_963556195.1 Sepiola atlantica | reverse complement strand
TTTTTGACACGTCCTATTGCATGTACATCCTTTCCCTACTTCTACCTGGATCACAGACGATTTCATTTTATTTCTATCTATCTATCTATCTTTGTATTCTACCCTTTTTATTATATCTCTCTCTTTTCACTTTATTTTATTTGATTTTACTTTATTTTATTTTATTTTATATTTTATATTTTATATATTATTTTTTATTATTTTTTATTTTGATTTTGATTTTGATTTTGATTTTAACATTTTGATTCTTAACGGTCCCAACTACGTGACTTTCAAAATTTTAAATTTTAAATTTCTTTTCTTTTTTTTCGATTTCATTCTTTCCAAATATGATCTAAGGTAAAGATCGGATTCTAACTCTGTCTGATCAGATCTCAGTTTATAATAGCTGTTGATCGATAAAATCGGCATGCCAGTGTCGCAGATTTTGTACATGTCTGTGTAAATAAAAATAATCATATATATATATATATATATATATGTGATTTTATGAAGGCTTACCAAAGCATTCCTTTCAAGACACCAATGATCACCATTAAAGATATTTTTTCTTACAAATACTATTTATTCAAATTAAATGTTTTTTCCTACACGTGTTTCACTACCAAGCAGTTACTTGCTTGGCAGATCACCAGGGAAATTAAATGTCTGGAATACTGGTTTCAACTGCCGACAAAACACAATGTGGCGTTGTAATAGTTGAGGTCACTTAAGAAGAGAAGAGGAAAGAAAAATATAATAAAAATGGATATAATTAGACTAGCCAGAAGGACGCTAATATCCTACAATGATAAGTTATGGACTAGAAAGGATAGGGAAAACAATTTCGATATTACTATGGAGGCACCGGACTCAGCGCAGGTTACTGACCTGGTTGGGATATATATCCTCAGAGAAATTTGTATGAAAATACCTGAACTGGCGGGCGGTCTATATAGGGACGACGCTTTATTCTTTGTCAACACAAGTATAAGGAATCTTGAAACTAAGAAGAAAAAACTCAATATATTCTTCAGCTCAATACAACTTAGCGTAACTATGGATATAAACTACCGGAGGGTCAATTTTTTGGATATTACGCTTGATCTATGCAACAACACATATGAACCTTATCACAAGCCCAACCACACACTCTACTATATCGACGCTAAATCGAATCACCCACCGATGGTGAAAAGAGCCATTATTCCTGCAATATCGAGTAGGATATCTAAGCTGTCCAAGAATCAACAAATATTCGACAGCAGTAAGCAATTCTACAATGAAGCTTTAAACAGATCAGGATACAAGGAAAAAATTAATTACCTTGTGCCTCCTTCGGTTGGGAATGGGGGACTAAACGGGAGACCGATTGCCTCTCAATCAATGGTTTCATATAATAGGGCAATGGACAAGGCTAGATATAGGAGACCTGGTGTATCCCACGGTAATGTAAACCAGGTTGGGTGGGAACCGGTTGATGATAATATTCGTGAAGTTGGAAGTAACGAATTGAACTCACATGCTACCCAAACCGGGGGGGGGGAAGGTAGGAAGAAAAATAGGAGAAGGACAACTACATGGTTCAACCCCCCCTATAGCCAGCATATTAAGACTAATATCCCAAAGATTTTTTATAGCATAGTGGAAAAAAACTTTCCAAGGGATAGCAGATTGGGGGGAATCATAAACAAAAATACTGTAAAACTGTCTTATTCAACCTGTAGAAATATAGCCACATCCATCATAGGATATAATAATTCTAAGATAACTGAAACAAGGGAAGCCATGTTCTCTTCTGGTGTTGATCCCAGTAACACCAGTTCAGTGAGAACCTCCATTATAAATAACCATAGTAGTAGAACATCCAGCAACGGCCCAGCACACAACTATAACTGCAGAGCTTCTAACATCTGTCCACTGGGGGGGGGGGGAACTGTAGAGTTTCAAGCATTGTCTACAAATGCGATGTGATAACAGAGAGTAGTAGGAAATCATATATCGGTTCAACCGGGGGTGAGTTCAAAGATAGATTCAGAAACCACATGAGTTCCTTCAGGGGAGGCCAAAGGGAAGACATAGATAGGCCTAACACTTCTGTTGGCCGTTTTGTGAGAAACCTCATTGCTAGGCAAGACCCTTTCGAACTGAAATGGTCAATTTTAGGGAGGGCTAACAAATATAAACCGAACAAAAAGAAGAGATGCAACCTATGTGCATTGGAGTCGTACCACATCATGACATCTAGAGATAATTTACTGAACGCTAGGCAGGAAATACTACAATGCTGTCTGCATAGAAACCGTTACCTGTTATCAAGCCTAAAACCTGGATAGGAGGGGAATTGGGGGAAGTATAAACTTACAGCAGAGATAGGCAGGATGGACACTTCCTGAGGCAATCTGGGGCAATAATTAGTGTATAATATGGAGGATGAGAATTAGTAACACGTACTTATGCTAAGATATGTCTTGATTCAATTATTAGCGGATACTCGAGACTTAGGTTGGGGGTGATGAGGTAGGAATATTCTATCGGAATAAGGCCCAGTGATAGTCAACTATAGTAAATACTTATTCAGCGGAATAGAGGGGGGAAATTGTGTTACATATAAAAAGATAGTGGAATAATAAATAATAAATCACAATTTATTCTCAGAAATAGATATATTATACGAAATGCATTGGGGATTTCAAGTAATTTTAAGTGAAAAATAAGAAATAGCAACGTGGATGCTATCACTATTTAATTAAATTAGGTTAAATTAAATTAGTTTTTAATTAGATTAAAATAAATAAAACAATTTGGTGGCAGGAATGGGGAAAAGTAATTAAGGAAAAAATAATTTTTAAAACATGCATGCCGACACGGACTTAATTTCTAAAAATAGAAACAATTGGATTTTTATAAAAAGTATTTTGTACGGGATTTTAAATTAGTAATAATAAAGTCTCCTGTCATTTAACGTGTAAGAGTGATATTTTCCCGTAAAGTTGACAAAAAAATAAACCGGTCCATTAAAAAAAGTTTGTTTTTTTCAAAATAGAAAATAGATTTCTGATAACGATATTCCGTAGTAACATTTATTTATGGAATATAGAATAATATTCTCCACAGAGAGTTGCAAACAGACACAGCCGTTTAGGAAATATTTTAAATGATTTAAAATAATAACTAGATTTTTGTAGAAGGCCTTTTTATAATAACAGTTTATTTTTGATATATGAATAATTTTTTAAAAACAAATTCTGCGGGATGGGCTTTTTTCGCTTCGTTAAACAACAAAACGATAATAATTCGGCAGTTAATTAAATGAAGGATATTTTCCCAAAATGTAAAATGACGTCCCAGACACTAGATAATTCATTTCTATAAGGAATAGGTTTAATAATAAATATTTTTAGAAACAGTATTTTGAATAAATAGTTTCTATATTAAGATTTTTTCTTAATGGAAGGGAGTTTTCTGCGGGATTGACATTCAACTCGTCGTGTGTTTATTTCGAAGGGTAATAAATCAACAATTGAAATAAGACTCTTTGAACTCGGACGAACATTTGTGTTGACTTTTCTTTGTGAGAAGTTGGATTTAGAATTCCCATACTATCATTGGATTGGAATGGTAATTTGTGAGCGGTATCTTGAATGATTTAGTTCTTTTGTTTTCTTGTGGGGGGGGGGATTTATTCATCATTGTACCGACCGACGTGAAAGTGTATTATCGCACATTGTTCCGGTTTTGTGGTTTTATTGAATGTATTTGGGACCGATTATTTGCTTGTTGGCTTGGTGGAAGAAATAATGCACAAGCCACTTTTCTAAGACTTTTCTAGGACTTTCCTTTTTTTATCGGTGTTCTTCCTTGCTTTTTAAGTTTGACTTTTATTTTTATTTTTATTATATTTTTCTTTCCTCTTCTCTTCTTAAGTGACCTCAACTATTACAACGCCACATTGTGTTTTGTCGGCAGTTGAAACCAGTATTCCAGACATTTAATTTCCCTGGTGATCTGCCAAGCAAGTAACTGCTTGGTAGTGAAACACGTGTAGGAAAAAACATTTAATTTGAATAAATAGTATTTGTAAGAAAAAATATCTTTAATGGTGATCATTGGTGTCTTGAAAGGAATGCTTTGGTAAGCCTTCATAAAATCACATATAAATGCTCTGTACTCTGTAATCGAGTATCATCGAGCTTGTTTTTTATTGGAACAACCCCGGTCTTCACTGAATGATCTATTTCATAAGTGAAAAATCTAAATATATATATATATATATATATATATATATATATATATATATATATATATATATATATATATTGATATATATATGTATATATTTATAATTAATTGTTTTTTATTTCAAATATTAATTCTATAACATTAACTTTTATAATTGCTCAATAATGTAGGGTAAGAGTTGTAATAGCACATATTTTAATGTTATTCAAATGCAGGTAACAAATCCTCACTAATTACGCAAAAAATTCATTTATTTATTTGCAGCATCTAAATATATATATATATATATATATATATATATATATATATATATATATATATATATATATATATATAAATATATATATATATATATATATAATATGAAACTAAAAGTATGCTTTTAGAGAATATAACCTATAGGGAAATGGTTTAAGCTCAATATACGAGATAGAACTATTATAAAACCTCATGTAGGAAGAGAGATAAAGATGTACGGATGACAAATCTATTTCATCTTTGATTGTTCAATGCAAGGTGTACTCGATAAAAACATGTTCTTTTCTTTCCTTAAGCCAAGCACTTCTAATATTAAAATCTTATCATCAGAGAAATTACATAGATTGATAAATTGGCAGTGGAATAACCAACATTTTAATCTTTGAAAAGCCTGGCTTAAGGAATGAAAGAAAAACATGTTTCTATCGAGTACACCTTGCATTGAACAATCAAAGATGAAATAGATTTGTCATCCGTACATCTTTATCTCTCTTCCTACATGAGGTTTTATAATAGTTATATCTCGTATATTGAGCTTAAACAATTTCCCTATAGGTTATATTCTCTAAAAGCATACTTTTAGTTTCATATTATATATATATATATATATATATATATATATATATATATATATATATATATATATATATATTTATATATATATATATATATATACATATATATATATATATATATATATACATATATATATATATATATATATATATACTACGAACATCGAATATACGCACATGTTATTTTTTCGTTTGGTTCTTTAAGTTTGTTTAGCATAAGAGCTTCAGATGTGGTAGCATTAATGGCTTATCTAATTGGATTATCTTCATCCCTTTAATTTGTTGAACATGAAACACTCTATTTTTTTAAAAATGTATAAACTTCCATTTTTATGTAATTTCACAACATTATAATCATTCATAGAATCATATAATAATTAGATCACTTGCATACACTTTAATCAGGATTTAATCCTCCAGAATTAGAATGATTCTCAATTCCATAACTTCAGTTGCGTAATCTCTATCTTCCACATCATCCCCTCATTAATATGTGCTTGTATGACTGAACTATTATTCTACCTGGTCTTTTGAACGTTTCTAAGTTTCTCAGATACGACTATGAATATAACGTTTTTTTGACACGGCTATTCCAGCTAGTATGTGATACTAATTGGGTTTCAAGTCTGATACATTCGAATCTTGGGCATTTTCAAGCACGAAAATCCATTACGTTCGATATCATAAATCAAATCAGTTGTTGAGAATGTATTCTATGGGAATTTCATGTGACATAATGGATTGCCTCTGAGCTATTACCTGTGCAATTAGAAGTTCATAGTTTCGCAACAGTAGCTCATCCTGCAAAGCCACTGATCTATAATCCTTGTTAAATTCCTGTCACCAGTTGATAATCAATAAACCAAAAGTAATAATAGGGTGAGCAGAGATGAGCTGGTCTCATTTTCAGTATTTCCACTTTTAGATAAGTTGTTCCAGAGGAGACATGGATATATATCTTGTAAAAGTATATAAAAAATCAGGTGAGTGTTACAGCGTCTTCCACTGTAAAACTTACGTTAACTCTTATTGCAATACAGTTATACGATCGAAGTCACCAGCCGACTGAATGTTACTTCGCTTTACTGATCCGTCATGTACGATTCGTACAAAGTGATATAGCCGTGAGTTATTTTCTTATGTTTTTTCGGATGTTTCTTCCTGGACTAATTTTTCTACAAAGCATTTAGTACGCAGTCTACTCTATTGTCTAATCCCTAAGTTATAACTGATTCGATTTCCACAGACACTTTTACTTTTCAAACTTAAAACATAAGTTTAAATATGGTTTAACCTCAAATTTACTTAATGGCTGACATGAGACTAAACTGTGTTTCTCGTTTTATTGCAGATCATAATATTGTTAATAACTTCAATGATATAAATCGCACAAGTTTGAAATTTTGCACACTGAAAAAGTGCTCTTTAGTAGGCAAGATACCAACATATTTTGCAAATCTATACCATATTTCTAAAGTTATAGACATTTATGCATTTGTTAGCTACTTTCACTGTTTCTCGCTTTATTGCAGGTTCGTAAAAATGCCCAAAAATCGACGTTTGACTGCTACTGAAAGGCAAAGGGTTATAGCTGGCCTTGCAGAAGGGCTGACACTTCTGGATTTAGCCAAAGAACTGGGAAGGGATAAGATAACCTTGGTTTTTTGTGGAGAAGCCCAACACTGCACCAAGAAAAGATAAGGATACATGAAGGAGCATTTCCCCTCGCGATATGCGAAAAATACGCAGACAGATCATTAGGGAACCAAATGGCACTAGCGGCTCCAGTTTTGGCAAAGCTGGCGTTGTTTCGATGTCCAGGAAGACCAGATGCAGTGTCTTGAATGAGATGGCCAGGAACGTGAGGCCCATTTCCAGGCCTCCCTTGAACAAAACCCATAAGGGAAAACGCATTGCGTGGGCAGAAAAATACATGAAAACGGAATTCCAACAGGTTCTATTCACAGATAAAGCTAGAGCCACACTTTATGGTCCGGATGGATGGGCTAAAGTTTGGAGTCATACCGGAGCTGCTATCTCACATCGCGTTCGGCGCCAACAAGGTGGCGGGGGAGTTATGTTTTGGGAAGGCATCATAGGTGATAAATTAATTGGGCCTTTCCGAGTGCCAGAGGATGTGAAACTCACAAGTCAAGCATACATAACGTTCTTAGATGAGCAGTTGTCACCTTGGCTGGACGACCTGCCTTTACTTCGTCTACGTAAACTGATTTTTATGCACGACAATGCTCCATCTCATGCAGCAAAGGCTACAACTACCTTCCTCGCATCTCTGGGCATCAAGGGAGGTAGTCTCATGACTTGGCCGACTTGTTCTCCTGACTTAAACCCGATTGAGCAGCTCTGGTCAACTTTAAAGAGGAAGGTTTATGAAGGAGGCCAACAATTTACATCAAACGATGCCCTCTGGAATAAAATTGTTGATACTGCTAGTAGCATAACACCTTCCCAAATCAACAGATTGACTTTCTCTGTTGATGGAAGACTGCAGGGGAAAATTTCAAGGAATGGGAGATTTGTTGATAAATGATTCAAGTTTGTGGTGCATATCTGGTAATTTCCTCATTACATTTCATTCATATGGTTACTTATGATTTAAATGATTAAAATAATTAACCCTGCGAAGTCAATTTTTGTTTTATCACCTATAGACTGTATTTTAACAAACCTGCAATAAAGCGAAAAACAGTAAAAATGGCTAAAACATACATAAATGTCTATAACTTTAGAAATATTGTATAGATTTACAAAATATGTTGGTATCTTAACTACGTAGAAGCACTCCTCCAGTGTGCAAAATTTCAAACTTGTGCGATTTATATTATTGAAGTTATTAACAATAGTATGATCTGCAATAAAGCGATAAACGCAGTTTATATATCAGAATGGCTAGCTTCTTCTCATGGCTATATACCCCTATTCCACCAATAGTAGAGACTGAACAGTAGCAATATGATTTTCAGAAATACTAAATAATAATGGATAAATTTTGACAAAATATTTAATTTCGATTAATAACAGAAATTGAACTCTAACCAATAAGAGAGTTGTTCTGGGAGCCGAGCACCTGTTAAGTTGTGGATACAAAAGCGTGAATTCACTCAGAGCCGACGCTGGGACTAAACTTGTCACCACGAATCATTGACAGCCGTTTCAATAGAAACGCGGCTCAAACTAATTATTAAAAGACTTCTCGCAAGTTAGCCCAAATCTAGCCTTGATCGTAAGGCTGACAGCTCTCGACAGACGACACTAGAGACATGCGCAGTCTCACTTACATGCAGTCTCACACGGGAAACAACAAAAACAAGTATTAAATAACTGCTAACAGATGCTTACACAGTCAGTTAAAAACTAACACACAATATTGTCGCAAAATATTTCTATCGTAACGTTGTTCAATCAGAAGTTTGTACTAGACTGTTGTGCGGTGAACTACGCACGCTCAAAAAGGCTGCTCCTGCTAATAACAAACGACAAGTCTTGTATTTTGGTTTGAATAAACAAATACTAAGTTTTCATTTCTTTAATAAGCATCCACTCTTTTTACTTTATTAAAACCGAGTTTATGAATAGATTTCAATCAATATGTGTATAAGATTCTCTGCGACATTCATAGATATAACTTGTTTTTGGAATGACGAGTCATAGTAAGGCTTATGCTTGAATAAACAGACGCGATTCCAAATACATATAAGAAAGAGATGTTGAGTTCCTGCGTAATAAAAGCTTTATATTCTGCTCGATTGATTTATCGAGAAGCGACTCACAGTAAAGAAAAATGGATCAAAAAACACATATGCTATAAAGCATAACCGATGTTCAAACGTGATATAGCTGTAGGTCATTTGTTATATACTTAACTTTTAACCAACCAGACACTCCGCATCTTTTGTCTAATTAAAAAATGTTTTTTTTTTATTATTTCAATCACAAATAAGATGTGATTGAAAAACTTCAAACAATAAGCAGCAAAATAATTAAGAAAGAATTCCAATTAAATTAAACGTAACGAATAATAAAGAATCGGTATTGAATTCTTAACAAAGCGTCGGAAAGAAAGAAAGACAGAAAACGTGCAGAGAGTATCAAATCAATTTAAATTTGCCAAAGGTCGAATTTGTGTCAGGTTTTCAATTTCAATAATTAGCGTTTAATTAATGTTGCTGTCAATCGCCTCCTCATGTGCAGGTTTATAAAACGGTATTATTTAAAGTTGAGACTGTAGAGCATACATTACCGTCTTTCAATTCTAACTTTAAACAAATAATAACACTTGCCGTGTAAATCGTCTTATTGCAGAATATACAATTAAAATAAATCATCAAAATAAAACACGAATAAAGGCGTACGGGTAATTCGAACATTTGACCGCTATCGAGATAAGCGGATATTCTAACCGCTTGTATACTAAGAATAACAAAGAGAATAAAGATATGTTATTTTATTAAAACTTTGAAAATTAGTCATGCATTTCTTAATATGGTGGCATAAACCGTGGACAGTATGGCCCCTTCGTGGGAGACCACGTGGGTAGCGAAAATGGACGAACGAAGGAAATAAATAAAACAAAATTTTTAAACAGTGAAGAAGCGAAGGGAAGTTAAAGACTTCGAACAAGAATGTTATTTAGTAAAGTAAAACATTTATATTTACGAAACAATTTAATATTAAGTAAGACATTTTGTAAAGCTATCAGTTAGAGGGAATTTATGAGTTCATTTTTAGGAGTGAGATGTTATTTTTAAAAGTGTAGTGCGTCAGTCATACAGTGTGTGCCTGTGCATCTGGAGAAATATGATAATGTGTGTGAGTGTGTGTATGTTAGTTACCTTGTATGCTACTGTGTGTGTATGCGTTGACATGTGCGCGCGCGGCATGGCCAGTTTGTACTTACTTCTTGAAAGGTAATACCTTTTTGTCCCCCTGACCAGAGCCGGGGGCCAGCGACTTTTCGTGTGTTACCGTAAGCTGTCTGCATGGAAAGAGGAAAATAGAGCGAAACGAGCCCTCCTCACTGTTTTCATAGCGTCCGAAGTCTCGGGTTGGCCCACTGACGTGGCGGCTATTGATTGGCTGGACTACGCTGCTAACGTGTTTCAACGAGACTTTTTTGTTTCTCGAAAGTGAAAGAAAGCGTATCTCGAACAACGCAGAAAAAGAAAGGGGGTAGACGTTTACGCCATTTACCTTCTAGCGTCCGTTCGGATAGTATTTTCGGTTCGCCACAACAGTATTGAAACATGCAAGGCATTAAAACAAGCACACATATCCAACTAAAAGAACCGTGCATCATGAGTGAATGGAAATATGCTACCTAGTTTAAGTTTTTAAAATAATAAATATATTTCTTATTATGGTGGATTTTTAATGCAGAGTTAAAGATAATCTAAAAGAGAGATATACCAAGAGAAGTAACAAACAGACAATGAATCATAAGTATACAATTAGTAGTTAATAGGAGAACTTGTTAAATGCTTAAAGCATAAACAGTTAAGTTTTCTATAAGCGAAGCCATCAATTCAACGACAATGAAATAAAAATACTAATATTATCTAAAAAGAACAAGAAAAACTGATTGAAACTCAACTACATGGTAACATCATAATAAACGTAGTGAATACTTGGGCGGTCTTGTCGTTTAGATTACTAGATGTTCTATCAATTGGACAAAATGTGAAATCAAGAAGTTGGAGCAAAGCACAGGAATGTGATTATACTAAAAACAATTTAAAACATAGCGGGAAGAGGATAGTAAGTGTTGTATATAACGCGGACTATGTAATAAACACTTATAACGCGGACTATGTAATAAACACTTATAACGCTGACTATGTAATAAACACTTATAACGCGGACTGTATAATAAACACTTATAACGCTGACTATGTAATAAACACTTATAACGCGGACTATGTAATAAACACTTATAAAATGCATAATACTAAATGCAAAAGACTAGTTATCCGCGCTAGAAATAACAGCAAGGTGCAAAATACGTATGACAGGGAAACAGGAACAAAAACAAACGAGAAAAGAAAAATGGAAAAATAATCAGCTACATCTACTGTTTATGAGACGGGCAAACGAAATTGCACATGAAAACACATGGTAATGGTTATGGAAAGGACACTTAAAAAGAGAAACGCAATATGAATTGACAGCCATACAACACAACGCGATCAGACAGAGAACCAGGAAAAGATTAAAGGTAAACTGTTTGCAGAAAGACAAAATAAAAACGCAGATTCTAAATCACTTAAACTTAAGAGCATAAATGCATTTGGGGCATGGAAATACAAATAGACAAATATATCCAAGCAAGAGAATAAGACAATAATAAGTAGAAAAAGAAAAAAAACTACTAAATAGTTTATTTGGCTATGTCAGCATTACACACGGTGAAAGTGAAATAGACATAAAAATAAAACAAATACATGGGGCGTGACAGAGAGCTTCAGGGAGTATCGGGCATGAAGAAAACTACTGTAATAGTAATATTTGTTGCAGCACTAGGAACAATTACGAAAAACGTGAAATAAACGATAAGAGATTTGTATTTAAGAAAGGATTACCAACATAAAAAAGCATGGCACGGATGTAAACAAAATAAATATAAATAATAATGCTAGAGATGGGGACCCAACACATACAGCCACGTAACATGAATCAATTACAGTTATTTTATGTAATGATTAATTAGAAATTGCCAGTGAACCATCAATTATATTCACTCGTTTGAACATTATTAGTGATTAAGAAACAATAAAATTCTAAATCCCATTCCCCTCATCTCACTTGTGCTACGAACAGTGGCTCTGAAGCGTATGGGTGTATAGAAAAGCATGAGATTGATAGCATCATGCATACCTTGATTGAGCTCCTATGGAGAGTGGTGAAATGCTCATAGGTGAAACCACGATCTATGACAACATGTCCAAAACCAGCAATGATCATGATTTTTCTGACTCTTTCTCTTCCGACGTTGAGAACGTGGTGCAATGGATAAAAGGTGTCTGGATATTTTCAATGCGTCCCAAATTAAGCTACTCTTGTTTCACCACTAACGATCTGATCCTCACCTGGCCCTAATTGAAATGAATAGGGGTTCTCTTGAGGAAGCACCTTGCTTTGACGAGCTTCTGGGACTGATCTTCACTACTTACCTGAAATGCAAAACTTGAATTAAATCCATTGCGAAGGTCGCTAGAAAATGGTTGAACATTTTACTTCTTCAGATTGTATCTCACTTCTTATGTAATCCTGTTCCTGTATGAGAGCCAAATACGTCCTAATATTGAGTATTGTTGCCATATCTGGGGAGGTGCTGCTCAAAGCAGTCTTTTATGCGTTTACAGAGAAACAGAGTACAAAATCGACTTCGAATAATAGTGGGCGGTGTCCTCTGCCCTTCCCTACTACCTTATTCTCACAGAAGAGACATTGCTAGTCTTTCTCTACTCTATCGTTGCTTTCATGACAGGTGATTGGCTAAGCTCCAACCCCTCCTGTCAAACATTGACAACGAATACTCGTCTAGCTACAACTATTGTCAGTGATGTCCGTATCTTCCTCTCTGTGCCTGGGACTAAACGAAACTTCATTTCCAAGAACTTCTTAACTGACTACAACAATGTCGTTCACAAGTTCAATGTAAACAAATTCTTCTTAAAGCCGTCCTCCAAAATAATAAAATTTTGCTAAACTTCCGGCATCATTATCAATCATCAGTATGTTGTCTCACCGTCCACCTGACACTTCTTTACACCTATCCTCGTATAACCTTTAAGCATTGTTAAGGGGTTATTCTTTAGTAAAAAAACATTTATAGAAATGCACCGGCTGCTATCACATAGAACATGCTGATGAACGGTTCATGCGAGAGCAAATAGTATGAACGAATACAGTGAACAAACAACCGCAGTTTACTGTTTTCGTTTCAATAATGAAAGATGTCAATTAGAATCGTAAGTGTCGTTATTTATTTGATAAAAGTTTAATTTTAACCCCCCTCTCCTACTCACTTCCCTCTCTCCTTCCTTTTGTCAATGCATTGTTTATTCATATTTTTCTATTTTATCTTATATTTCATTTTACTCCATTTCATTTTATTTTATTTCAATTAATATGTATTTCTCAACAGCCTCAAATCAAAACACGTGACTTTCCAAATTTTAAATTTTCTTTTCTTTTCTTTTCTTTTCTATGCTTCCCCATTTCATCCTTTCCTAATATGATCCGAGGTAAACATCGGATTCTAACTCTTCCTGATGAGATATCAGTTTCTAACAGCTGTTAATCGATAACATCGACATGCCAGTGTCGCAGATTTTGTGCATTTTTTGTATAAATAAAAATGATATAATATATATATATATTATATATGTATATATAAACAAAATTGATTATATATATGAAGAGTTTTAATTTAAAACGCGATAAATCATATTTGTTTAAAACGAGACTTCAAAGAATAAAAAGAACGAATAGTATACATAGATAAGGGGTATCGTTAAAAAATAATCTACTGTGATTATATGAAACTCAATATATTGAAAAGAGCAATAAAGTCAAAAGACAAAAGATGAGAAAAAAATTGTATATATTTATTAAGAAATCAGAAGTTGAAATCAAGGAGTTCCATTATCCTTAACCCATGGATTTTCAAAGACAAACTATTTTCATCAGACGATAATCTCTGTCAAGTCACTGTAAATATTACCGGTAACATATAGCTTTGAAAATAAATAAATAAATAAATATATATATATATATATATATATATATATATATATATATATATATATATATATATATATATATATATATACGAAAAGCAAAGAGAAAAAACATTTGGCTGAGAGGAAACGCATAGGCAGGGTTGTCAGTATCAGAAAACAACTGTTATAGTTAAAATAAACGTTTGAAAAAGAATACTCAAAATATTTAGGAGTACAAATGTTGTCGTTAAAAAACTGGTTGTTCGACGGGAGTCCGTTGAGTTCGTGTATCCTGTGTGCGTAGAAGTCCGTGAGAAAAGTGAAGAGGCAAGGTATAGGTATCCAATTCAAAGGATCCAGAATGAAGGTTTTCGATCAAAGTTCAATGTATAGCAAAGTGAGCACTGCTAAATGTCAAGCTTCCAGGCGGATTAGTAGTTTCAAGGGTTAAGAGAAAAGATGTCGAGTAAATATATTGTTTGGAGACGACAGTTAAACATTCCTATTTTTGTCTGTTAGAAAGCCTTCACTATACCTTAGTTAATAATGTTAAATCGCGAATACAAATCATTCAAAAACCCTGCAGAGTTTCTTCCATTATACTGCCCAAGTGATATCTTCATTTAAATTCCTTTGGGATTGATTTAAATCCCTTTCATCCAGGATCAAAACTTGAATTTAATGTTGTGTTTTTTTAACATTTCTATTTGTTCATAAGTATAATCCTTAAACACATTTTCTCTCCCTAATTTCTTTAGAAGACAAATTATTAAACCCCAAAACAGTAACGGCCAAATATACGCTACTCATACACATTGGCTCACGGGATTTATATAGAATTTTTTTTTTTTCATTTTTTAAAAATGTCTTTAAATCTTCTTAGTTTTAAATCTCAATTGTTACTTTTCACCATCCCTCCTTTTTACACCCTTATTAAACCTTACTCACAGTAAATTTAAACAAACATACATAACACACTAAGCAGATAACGCGTCCAAACGAGAGTGACACGTGACTTCACATTTCCGAAACAGATGAAAACATAAGCTGAAGAGAGCCGGATGGCTAAATCCTTCTGTGCTTGAAACCGACGGTACGAATGTTGTAATAATTTTTATGTATCAAAATAAATAAATATTACGCTTTTAATTTTTAATTTTTGATTTTAAGTCTCAATTAATCGAGAATCTGCTGATATCATTCCTGCTATATTACAAAAGAAGTTAAATATATATATATATATATATATATATATATATATATATATATATATATATATATATGAAAATGATAACTAAAAGGTAAACTTTAGAGAGTTGGACCTATTGTGAAATAAGGAAAGCTCAATATACTGGATAGAGCAAAAATATGGTAAGTCAATGAAAATTGATTAGACCTGCAAATGGAAGCAAATCAATATCTTCAGTTGTTCAAAACAAAAAGCAGTTTAGTTAATAAAAACATTTATTTTTCTTCTCTTTCATTCCTTAAACCAGGCTTTTTAAAGATTAAAATCTTATCATCAAAGGAAAATTATGATTGATAAGTTGACAGGAGAGGAGTGTCGAAGTTCTAAATTTGAAAGAGTTTTTTAAAAATATTTTAAAGTTCAAACGGGTATGAAAGTCACCAATAACGAAATCTAAAAAGCGCGGGGCTCAGAAATATTGGTAAATCCAGAAGAATCTGTATAAAAATTTAACGACGACGATTCCACCCAGGTTTGTTGTCCTCGGAGGGGGGGATCAAATAAGATTATCCATGTTAAGGAAAACAATATTCTTCCTGTCTTGAGTTAAGCGTATTCAAAGGCAAAAAAAACGACAAAATCTCAATGGAGTCAAAGCGAAATGTTGCAATGTATAAAAATTACTTGGGAATTGTGGGATAGCATAAAGTAAGGGAAGAGAAAGAAAAAAACGCTAGACAAAATATGGAGACAGAAGAAAGGGTAGGAACCAAAAAAGAAAAGAAAAAAGAAAAAAAGAAAAGCGAGTGAAAAAAGAGTGCAATCCGACAGGTGGATGGTGGGGTTAAAAGATTCAAATCAAAATGATATTTAGGCAGAAAAAGGGAGCGGAAGATAAAAGTAAAGATAAAAAATAATAAAAATAAATTCCAAGGTGGCCGAATCAAATATGTCTGGTCAGCACAGTGAAATGATGTTCCCGTGGGCAATGTAAATAGATTAAAATACAGAGAAGTAACAAAAACTGGCTTTTAAGGATGATTTGGCTGGGATAATTTTGGATGGGGAAATTATGTAGGGACAGGGTTTTTTATGGGGGTGTGAAAAATGGAAAGGAAGGAAGGAGATCTGGTGTCGCTAATAAGGTTAATTAAAACAAGAAATGGGAAATGTCTGTCTTATTATAATTCTTAAGGTCTAAGTGAATTTCTTTACGAGGTAAAAGGGGTGCTGAGGGATTTTGAATCAATTGTCAATCTATAGAAAATCGACAATGTAGGTGGTCAAAAATAGGGAAAAGATGGGGGTGTTAAGCAGATGCAAAACAGCTTAGACAAATGAATAATAAATAAAAAAAACAAAAAATAAAAAATAGTGAAAAACAAAGAATGGATAATAGAATTTAAAGATGGGGGTAGATAGGTATATAGTTGCAATGCTGCCTCCACCCGCTCGCGGTAGTGAACTACTGCTCCTTACATCATTGAACATCCACCGATTACGGTGGATGGAGGAAGCATATATATATAAAGTATAAATTTTATTTTATACAAGCATTATTGGTTACATATGTGCATACATGTGTCGGGTGTACTCTTCACAGCGTGTGAACCGCTTCAGACCAATTAAGACAGAGAGGTGAACTCACTTTTCTGTCTTCGTTGGTCTGAAGAGGTTCGCTCTCTGTGAAGAGTACAACCGAAACAGGTATGCACATATGTAACCAATAATGTTTGTATGAATAAAAAATATACTTAAGAACAGCTCTACTTGTTATTGAGCACATTTTTATAAACACTCAGGTTTCAACGGATTTACATCTACAGAAACTAATACAATATATATATATATATATTAAATATTGTAATACCTACAGACATCGATGTTTCATGCTAACGCAATCTTCAGTGTAGGAACTAATTCTCAACGGTCGGTGGGCGCGAACCCCGATCACAAATCCCCACTGATTTTTAGTCGAGAGTCTTATCCCATCGGCCATAGCCAATTAGTTAGTAAATAGAGAGGAATGCAAATGTAAATAGCGAGTCGGCGGCTAGATTTACCCAAGCAGTTTAGAGTAATCTACGAAGAGCGTTCGGATCGTGCATATATATAAAAAACAATATGTATAAGTATACTCTTATATTTTCTCTATAAATAGCTAAGAGAGAAAGGGTTAGGGTAAGCGTAGGGAAGGTTGGAGGAGTCAGCATCAACTATATATATGTATATGTATAGGATCCCTCTTTTAAGTTTTTCACCGATGCTTGCAATTCTATTTTAAACTAGTAGTGTTTTAAAAGAACGTCACAAGTGTTATATTAAACACAAAGTAACACATACACATTTTTACTTGTTTGAATTACCAAGATGCAGGCACGAAATCTCACTGCCAGTAAAGCTATTAGAACGAAATTGATACGGACCCCAAATTACTTGCTTACCATCGGTTTTAGTTAAAAGCATGTGCTTGTAAATGCATCGATATCGATTCGTTGCAATCAATAAGTAATTTT
>OY744533.1:74551189-74556189 GCA_963556195.1 Sepiola atlantica | reverse complement strand
TATTTATGATTTTAATTTTCGAATTACATACACAAAAAAAAATGTTTCCATATTTAAAGTTTACATATGTGTCTCGGTACATTATGACAAAGTTACATACCAGCAGTCCGCCCATCAATCATTAGAGAATATCAGAATCTATAGTACAATTGTAGCAAATATATATATATATATATATATATATATATATATATATATATATATATAGTAGTCAAGTATTAAAATATATTTATGGCAATTAAGCTACACAGAGGCTCCCGCATTTCATCCCCGTGGGGAATGTTCAGTCTAAAATGAAATGCATTTCGGTCTGAAGATTCCTCCGGGGATGATTTTAATTTTCGAATTACATACAAACAAATGTTTCCATATTTAAATTTTACATATGTTTCTTGACAGATTATGAGAAAGTTACATACCAGCAGTCTGCCATCAATCATATATATATATATATATATATATATATATATATACAGGGTGTTTCAAAAGTCTTGGGAACATTACAAATGCGTATATCTCATGAACTATTCCAGGTAGAAAAATGAAACTGGTGCCATTTTAAAGCTTGCTTAATCAAGTTTTTGGTCATACTAATGATTTTCGTGTTATCTTTCCAGGTGTAGTAATGGCGTTCTTTAAACAAGACAAGGCATTTTGCGTCCTCCAATTTGCAAAGACTGAATCGTGGACATGTGTTCAGCGTGCATTTCGCAGGAAATTTAAAAAAGAAGCCCCTGAAAGGAAATCCATTGTCAGATGGCATGCTAAATTTGTGAAAGATGGGTGTTTGTGCCCAAGTAAGCGAACAGGTCGCCCTTCAACTTCAGAAGATACAGTTGAGCAAGTTCGGACAGCCTTTCAGCGGAGCCCCCGTAAATCAGTGAGAAGAGCCAGCAGGGAACTTCAGCTTGCTCCAGCAACTGTCTGGCGTGTCTTAAGGAAACCACTGCAAATGGTACCTTACAAGCTCAAGTTGGTCCAAAAGTTGAAGGACACTGATAAGCCACTTCGCCGTGACTTTTGCATTGCAATGCAAGAGAAGTTGGAAGATAACGGCTTTGATGACCGGCTTGTTTTTAGCGATGAGGCGACCTTCCATCTGAATGGCAAAGTTAACAAGCATAACACTCGCATATGGGGTACTGATAATCCTCATGAACTTCTTGAGCACGAGCGAGATTCACCAAAAGTGAACGTGTTTTGTGCAATTTCCAAGAAAGGTGTCTATGGACCGTTCTTCTTTGAAGAGGCAACTATCACTGGTGAATCCTATCTCAACATGCTGGAAGACTGGTTAATGGCTCAGTTGGAACAAGCAGAATCTGATGACTTCATTTTTCAACAAGATGGTGCACCACCACACTGGAGTCTTAGAGTAAGGCAGTTTCTTAACACAAGGCTGCCTGGGAGATGGATTGGGAGATCTGGGCGAGGTGATGACGTTCTCATGCCCTGGCCTCCTAGGTCTCCAGATCTTACCCCGTGTGACTTTTTCCTTTGGGGCTTTGTCAAGCAACAAGTCTATGTGCCGCCCCTTCCAAGAGATATTGACGAACTAAAGGCTCGAGTAACGGCAGTTGTGGGAACCATTGACGTCAAGATGCTGGAACGCGTTTGGCAGGAAATGGACTATCGACTAGATGTCTGCCGTGTGACGACTGGTGCTCATATTGAGCAACTTTGAAGATTCCCCACAAAACTTGAAACTTTAACTTTTCCAACGGTACCATTTCATTTTTCAACTCTTAATAGTTTTTGAGTTATTAAAAACCGTTATGTTCCCAAGACTTTTGAAACACCCTGTATATATATATATATATATATATATATATATATATATATATATATATATATATATATATATATATATATATATTGCTGTCGTTCCCCCTGCCTGTTTGTTCACAAACTCCTCCTAAGTTTTGGATATAGACCCATCGACATTCTGTAACTACATAATCTAGGATACTTGACTTAGTATAAATCATTGGTATCAAAAGGATCACTCACTCAACCGTAGCGTCTGCGTTCATGTCTGAACTCTATAATAAGAATAAACCATTTAAGGGTGGGCTAGCGTACGGCAGTAAATTATATGTATCACTAGCGGTTTTCTGTCCGTGTGTAGATATAGCCATAATAAGTAGGTTTTTGAGTAAAATAATTTCATATTTAAGCATGTTCACAATTTCTGACTAAAAAAAGGTTAAATATAACGTTTGCAATATGAAGTCAACCAATTCGAGTATACTGCATTCACTTATCAGTCTGTGCCACGTTAAATGAAATGTAATAGTTGCAGAAAGTGAAGATCACACTAATTCACACCCAAAGTTTCCCGTTAGATTATAACACTATTCGTCCATTACTCTTTTGCCGATAGCTCAAACATCAGACAGTACACACGCCTCGTTACTTTCCAGCTGACCTCATAGATGTCTACGTATCTACAAGTTTATCTACGTATTCAGATAAAGTTAGGTATGTAAATATATGCATATGTTTTATATGTACGGAATTCGCTACTTAATTTTTAACTGATAATTATAATTTTGAGAATAGAGCTGCTACATATAAGAAGTCTAACGTTGTGCTATATTTAATTAAATTCAGTTTTATGCGAAGGGAACAAAGAGGGAGTGAATACTTTCTGTGAAAATTCAAATACATCCGAATGTGTTTTTTTTTATTTCAACAAGTATAAAACATTGATGCATAAATATCCCACACATTTAAATTGCTTTTGATTTTAAAGGCTTTTGGGAGCATAATATCGGAACAACCTCATAATTGCAAGTTCGAACAAATATTTCAGGTTTTCATCGAATTTGATTCATCGTCAGTAGACACCAATTAAGAATTTCAATAAATTTAATTTCTTGCAACCTTTGACTTAAAATTTTATGAATTTTATAGAATAGAAAAATCGTGTAATGAATTTTGCTCAAAATTAGAATATGGATTTTAGAATTAGGTTTTGTATCATTATATCTTGATTTTTATCTTAGTAAATAGACATATACGTGGTGCAAAACTGTCCTGTTCTGGAATAAATTTT
Organism: Sepiola atlantica; assembly: GCA_963556195.1. Taxonomy (NCBI): domain Eukaryota; kingdom Metazoa; phylum Mollusca; class Cephalopoda; order Sepiida; family Sepiolidae; genus Sepiola; species Sepiola atlantica. Next base: position 74,553,131 of record OY744533.1, on the reverse strand, counting down.
ACCGAGCCTGTTAAGGGTATTCCCGCAGGTCATATATAAAAAAAATGTGAATATTCTCCCGTAGACATCCTTTCGTAAATATAGATTAATACTGTTGGAAAATGCATAAAAAGTGTTTACTAACGTAGATAACGGATATGCTGTTTTTTTAAATAAAAGTCGAAATTATGAGAATGAAACGACAGGACGAAAATCTTTCCGAAGCATTGCGTAAATATAGAGGTTAAACGTGTTTTACTACAACGAACAGTACTACCGCAGCCCGTTTTTCTGTCTCTTTCGGCCTCCCTATCTCTATCACTCTCCTTCTCTCTCTAAAACCTCTTCATCCGCAACAATCGTAAATTGGCAGATTTTAAATAAAACACAGTTGTTAAAGGCGTCTGGCTACATGTGTCGTATAGAATCCAGCAACGACACCTCATCGTATATAATCCGTTTTACACGTAACACATCCGGTGTTCAAAAGTCAAATAAAAAGATAACATTAGATAAGCTCGAAATGGCGTATAATGTGACAAATATCGAACATATAATCCCTTCGTGTGAGAATTTCCGCTGCTATATCTTACATTCACGCCATTTAAAGTAAACAAGTAATATAATGTTGAAACGAAGCTTTTTTTTTTTAAGTTTATTTTATAATAACAAACTCACCAACATAAATTGAAACAAGATATTAACGTTGTCGGATATTTTTCCCGGCTGTCAGACTTTTCTTATGTAAAGAAATCATATAAAGAAGATTTAATGAAAGCAAAATCAAGAGGACGACCATGAAAGAGATCGACAAACCAGATAAGCGTTGAAACTGGTATACCGCACCTGACTGCTGAAAGTCTGACTTAAAACCTCAATAAATGAACTATTTTTTTTTTCAAACATGTAACAAACCTCTCTAGAGTATGCATATATGTCAAGTAAACCAAGACATTTATATAAACTTGGATACATATAAAAAAACTTAAAACTAGTTCAAAACAGGATACAACTGTATTGCAGGGTTTTTCTTACTCTTCTAAATCCAACCCTTCTTCACTGGGGTACGGGCGGACACAATGTGGTAGTGTTAGATCTACCCGTAAAACATGGCGCTAGTGAAAAACCATGAGAGGGTAAGCATTCGGATTCGTCGTCTTCTGCTCGTCTCATCATCTGCGTGTTGCAAGCAAATACCTGTCAGACACGGAATCTCACATCAATTAACATGCAAATAAGAACATCCAGAAGAACAATTTTCATGAGCGTTATGCAGAAGTTCAATTCGTTTTACAACAGCAACAACCACAACAACAGCAACAACACTAAGAATCGGGATACTTGACACTTATCGTAGTAACCAAAACGTAGTATTGGCTCGTTTAAGGGCTATCCATACCAACCAGAGTGTCCGTTGGCATCGTTCTAACAAGGAAGGGGTGGGCCTTTGTCGCACGTGTTCCTTCTTGTTAGAATAACGCATGGTTTGAATCAGTCCAAGAAGATATACCCTTCTAAGCATCACCTTCTCGTCTGAGAGAAGGTAGATTAATTTATTGCCTAAAGCGCCTCTATTGGGGAATGGCGACGGGAATTATCTCGACTATTTTTGAACCTGGTTGATTACCCCCTCGGGGAACCTGGCGTTCTCTACGTTAAATGGCTTTGTGCCACATCTTGCTTCAGTAAAAAGTTCCACAAATTTAGCCTATAGCCCGGGTGTATGGCACTTTTTCGACATGATCAATGGGTAGTATATGTCTATATCTACGTAGGCAGCTCGTGACAATTTCTCTTATCTTAAAGTATTGTCAAGTATTACCTTTTAATTCGAAATGATACGCTTTTGTTTTAGGGATCAGATATTGTGTATCGCCGATTTAAGTGGCGGATATGTTAGTTTCTTGTAAGAATAGAAAAATTCTTATATTAAATCGCTGCTCTCAAAATATTATATTACTTT
>OY744533.1:74463689-74546189 GCA_963556195.1 Sepiola atlantica | reverse complement strand
TATATGTATATATATATATATATATATAGAGAGAGAGAGAGAGAGAGAGAGAGACATATAACCGCGTGAAAGTAGTAGTGAGCGCTACCTGATATAGTTTTTCAATTTCGCTTTTTTCTGCACATTGTATGAATAGCACCAATTATTAATTCATAAATTGTTTTAAAAGATGGTTATTCAAATTTGAGAAATAGCTGTGTTTGTGGTATCGCTCTCAACTATATATATATATATATATATATATATATATATATATATATATATATATATATACATTATTTTTAAATACGATATTCTATCATTAATTTGAGTTAAAGTGCGCTGTTTAAATGGTCAGATAGGTTTGATAAAGGGGAAATATTATGTGTATCGATTCATGTAAGTAAATATATCTATAGAAAAATGCATATGTATATATGAAGATATTTTTTTTTAGTTCAAAAGAAACTCACACCCAGAGTGTTTTTACAAATTTTTCAAAGCCAATTTTACAGCTCATTTTTTAACAAATGAAACTGAAATTTATCATTTCTTTTCAAAGAAATTCGAAACATGAAAATAAAATTCTATAAAACAGGTTTAACAAAGTATTGCCAAAATATAAGTTGTTATATCTTGATGTCAAATATTTTTTTAAATTCCTTATATCACCAATATTTTTTGATCAATTGATTATATAAGTATGTATAACAATATTTTGCTGTTAAGTTTTTTAATGATATTTTTTTTATTAGAGAGTTCCAAAAAATGTTGGGGTTAATTCAGTTCATTTTTCAAATTATTCGAAACTGGCAAAAAGACCCGACGTTCCTCGGGATTAAATGAATAACACTAATATAAGATGTTAACTATAGTAATAACATTTTTTTTTTGTATTATTATACATTCTATTGTCTACTTAGATAGTTGGAAAAAGAAGAACTTTTAGAAAAGTCTCTCAATTAGGTCCTTATACATATAGTTTATATTTGAATAAAATATGATATACGCATTTAGAATTTTTAAGGTGCTCTGTCCCCTACCTCATTTAGTGGGTGAAGCACTTAGCTATTCTGCAAATAAAGGGGAACATAATGATTCAGGGTAATTTCTATTTTTAACGGTGTATTTTATAGATATGATTAAGACTTCTTCAAAATACGATATAGTTAAAGTTTAAAAAGTGTGTCAGCCTCCATAGCTCCCTTAGGAAAACGCTTAGAGATTCGGGACTAATTCCATTGTATTACTTGGAAAATATTATATATACGTTTAAAATTTCATCTAAAGTTCATGTTTTAAGAGAGTTTCGCCATTATAGTCTCTTTATGGGTGCGCTTAAACATTGAAGACCACTTCCATTGTTCTCCCCGGAAAATCGTACATCTGTATACACCTTTAGTTTTTATATAGCTTCGCGCACTTTACTTCCAATAGGTAACACACACACATACATTTTCATGTGTATATGTATAGATTAAACAGATCAAAGAACTCTCACTTGTTAGTAAGTATTGATTTACTTCATATTTTACTATATTAGAAAAATACTTTATAATTATTATGTATCAAATCATATTTATTTCAATTAATTATTGTTATTGCTAAAATAACCATTTTTTATCTATTGAAGATAACATTACATGGAACTGGAGGATGTGTTTCATCAATTGTTATTTAATTACATGTTTGGATATTATTTAGTGTGTTAAAGCAAAAAGTAAATATTAAGAACATATTAGGGGGTTTCTTATGTCAGCGTTTGTTATATGCGTCAGAAGTTGCCTGATTTTAAATCTAATTGATCATATTTGTATATTCTTCTGTGAAGATCAGATCAGATGATTTTAGATTTAACGTTTATTCAATTAGTTTGAATTGTTACAATACACAATGTATCTGTTATACAGATATTTTAAAACTAAAACATATGTTTATATGAATTAACTTTTTGACAATTGAACATTCAAATATGCATTGGACTTGTCAATTGTTAAGGTTCCGAATGTGCTCAAACTTAGAAGTATAATTAACGTATTTCTCATTAAAAAATGGTCTCCGAACTAATAACCTGTTTCATTGTCGATGTTGTAGACGTAATATATATTGATTTACATTGTTATTATTTTATTATTATTTAGTTAAGCAGTGGGGTTAGGGTTAGGGTTAGGGTTAGAGTTAGGGTTAGAGTTAGGAGTTATCACACAGATCATCGTCAGTGATTGCTGACCGACAACAACCAGTGGTATTACCTCCTTTCGATAACAATCGCAAATAACCTTGCGGATACGCAACAGCCTCTTACCATTGATTTCTCACTGGTAAGGACCATTGGTCTTCTCTGGGGTTTGAGTGGCAATAGGCCTCCTCAAGGTTCCAGCATTCTCCGCACTTTTCCAGTGGAGGTCTGGTTTGTGCTGTCCCTCCTCGGTCTTCTTATCCTCCTCGACCTTCTATGAATAGTTTGTGTTGTGTCAGCCTAGGCCGGCACCATTTTTTATTTTTATTTTTTTAAACTTTTTTTTACTCATTAATTTTTTTATTGGGGGAGGGTAGGGGGTATGATTGAAAGCTAATGGTGTTACTTGTAATTTCTGTTCCTTGGTTCATATTATTATTATTATTATTATTATTATTATTATTATTATTATTATTATTATTATTATTCAGTATAACAATACATTATTTTTCATGCAATTATTATTAAGTAGGCTATTAGTTTTGTCTCTACGATTGCAATTGAAGAGTTCGAAGGCAAAACGCGATAAATCCAATTTGTTTAATTTGACAGCTTAGTCAATAAAATAACGAATATATTAAATATAGACTTCGAATATAAGTTTATTTTAATTGAAGGGAAAAATTAATTATTCCGGTATCATATTATGTAAAACATAATTTGATTGTGTGGTCGAGTGTTGAAATGTAACACTGTTTATAGTGGTAGCTCTGTAATTTTTTTAATGGCGTTTATCGCGTTTTGCATTCGAACTCTTCAAATATTGATTTAATCTACTGGGTTATTATGTTTATTAGTTTTGCGTTTTTTTAATGTTGTTTAATTAGAATTAATTATATTTTGATCGCGTAGATTTCATAAATTTAAGGTATTCATTGTGATTCCAGATATTTCTGAATCAATTTTAAAATGTTCTCGGTATATTTGTTGAGACATTTCAATGAATTTTTACTTACAACGTAAACTATCTCCGTAGTGAGAGCTACCTGATAATATAGTTTTTCAATTTCGCTTTTTTCTGCACATTGTATGAATAGCACCAAATATTAATTCATAAATTGTTTTAAAAGATGGTTATTCAAATTTGAGAAATAGCTGTGTTTGTGGTATCGCTCTCAACTATATATATATATATATATATATATATATATATATATATATATATATATATATATATATATATATATATATATACATTATTTTTAAATACGATATTCTATCATTAATTTGAGTTAAAGTGCGCTGTTTAAATGGTCAATATATATATATATATATATATATATATATATATATATATATATATATATATATATATATACATTATTTTTAAATACGATATTCTATCATTAATTTGAGTTAAAGTGCGCTGTTTAAATGGTCAAAAAAAAAATATATATATATATATATATATATATATATATATATATATATATATACATTATTTTTAAATACGATATTCTATCATTAATTTGAGTTAAAGTGCGCTGTTTAAATGGTAAAAAATAATTATATGAAACGGGACGTTTCATATAATTATTTTTATGTAGTTATTTAATCTTAGGTTATTTTTATGAGATACTATTGCGTTAGGTAATACTATGGAAGGATTTTAAAGTATCATATTTATTCAGCTTATTAGGTAATGAAAATTTTTTATAATTATAAATATAATGTTTATTCATTTATGGGATATAATGTAAAACACGATGTCGGGGAGTTATTGTTATCCTGGTTAAATATAATTCCATCCTGATACTAAAAAATCAACAGAGCATTATTTAATAATTTGCATTGCTTATAAATATGATTTTATAAGTGTTACACTGGCCGTTCTTACACAGGAGAAACTACACTGGTTGTCACTATAAATAGTGCGAGTCACCAGAGACACAGAAGACAAAGCACAGTCTTGTAACTGTCTAGCCAAGTGCTAGTCACTTTCTTACTTTGTTAATAAACTTGTTAACCCAACCCTCGACTTGACTTCCTTTATTTATTATTTACTGTGGAACAACATCACAACAATAAGCATATAATATCTATATTCTATTTAAATAATTATGGTTATTGATTAAATAGGAGAATTTGATTTATTATAGACATAGTTACAATAATAATCTTGTTTATGGAATGGTAAATATGTATATTTTACATCTAGAAATTGTATGCAATTGTTTTTAGTTTCGTGAATACGTATATCAGCATTTATTGTTAAAGGAGCGTCATCTTTATACAAAGTATTGATAGAGAAGAAAATATGCTTCTATTTTAGAATTTGCTATATTTGGACTACTGTTTTCATTTTGGGTGTTTTTTTATCACAACGTTTCAGCCGATGTAACCTCCGAACTTCTTCAGGTGTACTCTGTCGAACTCTGAGGTATTTCTGTCAAGATTCCCGAGTTCGACAGAAAGATTCCAAAGCTCGACAAGGTACACCTGAAGAAGGTCGGGGGTTACATCGGCCGAAACGTTGTGATTAAAACACCCAAGATGAGAACAGTAGTCCGAATATACCAAATTCTACTAATTATCAACCCTCATCTAAAAAATTCCGAAACACGCTTCGATTTAGTCTGTAACACTAGTCGATCCTTCTATAATCTCAAAACTACCCGGTATGCTATCAACATAAATGTTGTCTTTCCTTGATAAAACAATTAGTTTTAATTGTATAAGTGTAATATCTGTGATTTATATTCGCAGTACTAAGGACTCTAGTCAACAAGTTAGGGTGTATTTATTGGTCGTGTATATAAAATATTATAATGTTACTGTGGTTCGTTTATTTTGTTTTACCTTTATAGGGTTATTTAATGCCGAATACTTCTATTTTGGTAAAAGTGTGTATGCATTAAGTTCTATACATTTTCAAATATTTATACATGGTGTTTGGCTTGTTTTGTTTGTGTCAGGCATATCAACACTTTTCTATTTATTAATGTTGACTACTGTCATTTTGGTAAAGGTGGTTATGCTTCAAGTTCTATATATCTTCATATATTTGATAATGGTATTTAGCTTTGTTGGTTTGTAGAAGAAAATTGTTTTTGTTTTTAGCTTCGCAGAAAATGATTGAGCTGTGAAAAGGAATAGATAAAAAGAACAAAAATCATCAATGTTTGGTGCATTTTTCGTCAGTAAGCCAGTATCTTCAGACAGCCTGATATAGTAGCACCAAAACATTTAATTTATTTTTTCTATTTTTATTACTTGATTAAAAGATTTCCATAATAGACTTTTATTTTTTACTTAATTGTTATTAACGTAATGTCAGTTACTTTTCTTATATATCAGTCACATTTTTCTTAACATTGACAATTTTTTATGTTTCTTTATATGTATTCTAATAAACTTATATATCTATTTACGTATTTATAATGTATCTTGTCCTCAAATACTTATCTAAAAGTACATATTATTGGTCGATGATATGGAAACTCTCTAAGAACTATCTAGAGACGGACAATAAAAGTGCAATTGAGTTTTCTTTTCATCTGTGAATGAAATACAACGATCGCAAAATAATTCCATATGTAGAACTCATTTAAAGCCTCAAAATGTATGTAATTGTTGATTATTTTCAATCTTTGATTTTTACCTATTATTTCGTACGGATTGTTAGGTTTCTATTGAGAGATGTCTTTAATTGTTGCTACTTCCTCGATCAGAGGATAAGTCTTTCCAGATTATTTCCTCTTTTTGTCACGTAAATCATTTATGAACAGGTTTCGGCATTTCTGTATATTTATTTGTTTCTCGTCTATACGTAACTTAGACGTATACACAGTAAATTATTATTTTTAAATAGATAAATAAGAGTAAGTAAAAGACAAAGATGCATGAGGACATTGATCGCAATAAATGAAAACTTCTACGAAAATTGTAGATACAGCTACTATATCGTTATATATATATATATATATATAACGATATATATATGACGTCACAGAGATTGGACATCCGGGTGAAACAACACGTGCCCACAAAAATTCGGAATGGAAATTATTTACCAACTGATGATTTGAATAATACTTATGGCTCGTCGATAGGTCAACATCTCATAAATAATCGCACCTGTGCCTCTAAATTCAGTGTCGACTTATTCTCCATTCTTAGTAAGTCGCACTCCCCTTATCATCTCAAGATCTTAGAAACAATTTATATTAAGTCCTTGAGACCTTCTCTTTGCAAACAAAGAGAAAATCTCCTCGGGCTTAATGTTGTTTCTATTTGACTGAACTTTTTTTTTTTCTTTCTTTTTTTTTTCTTTTTTTTAATATATATATATTTTTTTACCCCTTTCCCTCGCTATAATTCTCATAGCATCTTTTTATATTTTTTATACATTACCTCGATATTTGGCTCTGTTGAGCGAGGTACGAAACCGGTCAGCTGCCCTTTCATCTTTTTAATTTCTTAAATTCATTATGAATAATAAATATTGCCTCTTCAATGCTATTTTAAAGTTTTGTACGACAAAGAAAATATTTAAATATATATATATATATATATATATATATATATATATATATATATATATATATATATATATATACCTATAGTATTAATTGTTTTCATTCAAACATTTCTGGTTACATATGTGCATGCATGTTTCAGCTACAATCTACTCCAAGACGATATTATATGTGGCTTGAGGAAGGCAGAATTTGAATAAAGGCGTAGCTGAAATACGTATACACATGTGTGGCCAAAAGTGTTTGTATAAATAAAAAATAGACGTAAATACAGCTCTACTTGTAATATAGCACTATCTTATAGCCTCATTGGATGACTATCTATGAACCAAAACTATACAGATACTGTATATATAAATGTCAGACACATATATATTTGTATATTTATATATATATATATATATATATATATATATATATATATATATATATATATATATATATATATGGGTGTGTCTTTATTAGATTGGAGTAACATCATTAGCAGAAGAATATATTTATTTAAAAATCAGAATAAAAATATATATTAAAAAAATACATTGAAATATTTATTACTCACTTATTTAAAGCATCTAATCAGAGCAGTGTTCATAATGTGTTTCCTTTTCTTCTAGTGTGTATTATCATCTGGAAAACAACAAGAAAAATGCTTAAAGTTGTATATTTATAAGTTGCACCTGCATGGAAAATATATTTTTGGTTTACATTTTTAAAGTCAAATAATATCCGGGATTTTTCAGCTATGGCTCTGGGCTAAATCTATTCGTGATGTAATTAAACACACACAAAGATACACATATATATTGCCGAAAAATTATACCATGATAGTTAGCATATTTATCAAAAATATCTTGCAGCACGGAAAAGAAGGCGATTGGATAAATACACACTTAATTAAGAGGAACGCAAGTGCCGGAGGTTAATATATGTAATATTTTCAAATGCAAGTATTCATATGGAATAGATATAAACAGTGAGGAACATTTGAAAAAGAAGTTACAAAATAGCTGTTTACAATACACCGATTGCGTCTGAGTTAGAAGTATGATCCGTTTTTTGGATCTAGTTGTCGGAGTTCCAATCCATATAAAATAATGAAAATTATTTATCGTGTTTTCAAAACTGAACGGTTCTTAGTATATTGAAAAAAGTGTTAAACAACACGTTACACGTAAGAGAATAATTCTTGTGGAATATAATTTTCAGGATGATAAAGAATAAAATCCGACAGTTCCGAGAATGAATAACTATATCTTTCTAAACATCACAATATTAATCCTTATTTACTTGCTTTCACACGATGCAAAAGTCAGGCATAAGTTCGGTATTTAATGTGGGGTAAATTCAAGGATAATCTGGAGTGGGACCAAAGTACAACTGTCTTAAGCCTCGGAATGTATCTGAGCAAGATACGTCTTCAGTTGGAGTACTGTTAGAACATCTTGTGAAGTTCTGTTTTGGAGAACTCGTTTTGCCTTGACAAAGTACAAAACCGACTTCGAAATCTAGTGGAGGATAATCTCTTCCTTTTCTTACAACCTTTTCGCACAGTAGAGTTGCTGCAGGCCTCTCTCTATTGTCGTTATACTACTATCGTTCCGATGAATGACCTCATCCTTTATTGAATGAAGAGTGAGGTAGTGTAGTATATCTTCTGTTGTTATGAGACTATCTTTTAGGCATCACCTCCTGCTTTGAAGAGGCAGTGCACTATTTGTTATGTTGTCAGGAGACAATTCTCCCATGCCTTACTTATTTTTTAGCGGGTAGCATACGTCATAGATAAATGGTAACAATCGGCTGCTAATTAGCAAAATCAACACTTTCGCTATATATACTAGCAAGGATATGCGGCAAGCAGGTGCATATTATTGCCTGTATATATATATTATCATGTTAATAAGATGAATCAACCTACGCGTTTTCGTGTCATTTCAAATATGTTTCTTAAATTATGATTTTTTTTTACATTCGAAATATAAAATATATAGATCTCAATTAAAACATAAAAGCGTACATAATTATAGGCGTTATAATAATGTTGATATTTCACAGAGTTTTCGTACGTTGATATGTTTTTAATTGTAACCAACCCATAATAATCGTCTTTTTGATGCTCCGAAGGATTACTGTTGTATATTAGATAAAGATGAACCAAAGGAAAACAGACGAAGCGACAAAGACACGTGAACATATCTGACGCCCACTTGTTTATTAAATTTGTCGATAATTTTTATTAAGAAAATTTTATGAATCTTAGGGGTTCATAACTAGGAAAGACATCGTTATCAATGTAGTTATCAGAGATTTTCACATTGTATATTTTTACCGGTAAATGTTTAATAAATACTTAAAAAATAGTTTTTTTTATTTAATACTTCTTTCCATCATAACATTTTTAACATGTAATAAGTTTCTAAATATATATATATATATATATGAGTTTAATATTTTGGAAAATCAACACATCGTTCAATTTAAATAAAAATATCATTTATTTATGTTTTTTAAACCTTTCGTAGTAGAACAACTTTGTTAGGCGAGACTGTTTTATAGTTGTTTTTCTTCTTTTCTTCTTCCTTATTTTGATGGTATTTACTCCGAGGGGTCGAATCACGTAAGAAGTAGAAGAGCACGTTAAGTTCTAAAAGACGTTAGGATAAGTAGAAGTCTAAATATATATATATATATATATATATATATATATATATATAGAGAGAGAGAGAGAGAGAGAGATATAGAGAGAGAGATAGATTGATAGATAGATATAGAGATAGAGAGGGGGTAGAGTGAGGGGATGAGAGAGATACATTGATAGGGATAGTGAGATATAGAGAGAAAAGAGAGAAAACAAACCCATAGCTTTTTAAAGCATTATTTGATCATTTACTTTTCTCACAGCTGTTTCGCTTGTAATGTGAGAATGTGTAATTTACAAAATAATACATTCTTTTCAGCGATCTTCAGGGATTAGAGAAACGGTAACTCTGTTTAAATGAGACCCATACTGGAGCATTACCCTCTATTTTAACGTTGTTGCTTAGACAACATACATGCAATAACTATTGTTCAAAAGCAGAAATTCCAAACGATTACATTTATCTAAGGAATCTGACAATTGTAGTCAAAGAATAAAGAAAAACAGGTTTAAAGAATCATTGATGACATTCAAATGGTACACGGCTGTACTCCTATATCGACTAAAGACTACTTACATCTCTATACAACTAAAATAAAAATAAAAAAACACACTATTAATTTCGAATATTTACTTCATTCTGTGTATCATGAATTGTGAGAAATTGTTTAATACCTGAAAAAGTTAATGAAAAAAACTATATGAAAGATAAATTACTGTCAATGTTTAAATATTCAAGTTTGCTCATTCTAACACATGTGATCATATCTCTTCGTAGTTAAACTCAATGTTTCATTTCTCTTTATTTCTTTTCTGTACAATGACAACGCCTGTACGTTGCTCAGTTATTTCTTCATTTAATATGCAAAAGTGTTTACTTCCTCCAGGATATAAATATAATTAATCAAAACTCGAAGGAAAAGGGGAAACATTAAAGACAGACATGTTACTCAAACATTTTTTTCTTTAATGTTTAGATTTAGATATATCATAACTTTCATAACTTTCATTAATTAGCGAATAGAACGGCCGCTCTCTATATAGTCGCTAACTACTCATTGCGTAACAGAAAAGAATGTCACGAAGTGATAGGAGAGAAAATGATCGATACGCACATACAAACATATTTAGATAAAAGTAAACACAAGAGACAAGAGCATACTCATGACATCATCGATTACAATTCAACTTATGAAATAATCCGACAAACGTGTGTAATGTAATGCATGAGAATGTACCAAATATCTGACAAAATTATGAATATTAAAATAAAAAAACATGGACACATAGAGACTAGAACTGACAGTTAAGAATTAAGAGGGCCCTTTTCCACAAAGTTCTTTATAACTACTACTCTTTATTCTAATAAGCACTGGCGCCTAATTGTATTATAACCACATGAGTTCCGACTGATGTTTCTTTCAAGCGTATTGCGCTTACGCTGTGCTTTACAAAGTCACGGAAAAGCTGTGGTGTTGACACAAAGTAGTCGAAGACATGGGAAAGTGTTTGGCCTGGTCGACGACCTCAGAACAAGAAAGACTCGCAAATTAAAATAACACCGATTTATTGGTATAAACAACAATATATACTAAACAAATCTTATGTTGTCTTACTGTGTGCATTTATTTCTCAGAGAAGTTTTATTTAGACAGAGGTACTTATTTTTCGGATTTTATTTTAGATTGGGATTGATGATTTATATTATTGGAATTATTTAGAATACTGTTCTCATATTGGGTGTTATTCTCACAACGTGTTGACCACTACAAACTACGACCTCCATTAGGTGCATTTTCTCGAACTAATACATTTGTAAGGAATTTTGAACATGTCCCTTTATCTAATCCACGGTGATAGCTTGCTCTCGTTCAATCAGATATGTCGGAGTATGGGTCTTAAGTAATTCACAATTATATACTTAATATCGCCCGTAAGTAGGAGTGAACCTTCAACCTTCAGAACTGAGTATTACATGACTATTTATTTTTTTGCGCCACGGGTCCTTGCGGACAAAACGTGGATACAAAAAGGGTTCTGTTTGCAATTCTGTACAGATGACAGCGTTAAACATACGGATTCCCGAATTCGACGAGATGCAGAATGTCATTCTGCATTCTATGCCGGCCCAAAAAGCCGATGCGCAAAATATTAAAATCATTCACTTAATAATAACGTCAATGCGCATTTATTAGTGTATATATATATATATATATATATATATATATATATATATTGGTACAGAAAATTAGTACAACATTCGTAACGTCGATTTAAAGCACAGAAGGACTAAGCCATTCGGCTCTCTTCAGCTTCTCTTGTCATTTGTTTCGGAAATGTGAAGTCACGTGTTAAAAGGTTAAAAGGAACAACATTAATAAAATTCAAGTTTAAATTCTGGAAAAAGAACTTTCAATCAATTCCAATGGAATTTAAATAAATAGATTATCTGGGCAGTCTAAGGGCAGTAACTCTGCAGGATGTTTGAATGATTTGTATTCGGGATTTAACATTATTAACTAAAGTATACGCTCTGAATTTTTAATTTTTGACTTTAATCCTCAATTAATCGAGCACTCTACTGTGATTTTTCCTGCTATATTACAAATAAGTTATATATATATATATATATATATATATATATATATATATATATATATATATATATATATATATATCGTCAAGCAAAAGTAAACGTGTAAAGTACGTGCATTTTACTACTCTTGGACAAAACAATTCTAAGAAAACGGCAAGTCAAACAGCTACTTTATAAACCCCGCTTCCTTGAATCGAATTCTTAAAGAAATCTACAACTCTATAATGATTAAAAAATAAACGGTTGGTTTTAGCTTCCTTCCTTTGATCTTTAGAGTTGAAGATATTAATTTATATCTTCATATATGACAAATTAAATTACTCATGCAAGTCTATGATTTAATAAGAATGTTTTAGTAAAACATTTAAATAAATAGCAACTAGAAATGCTGATTAAACATGCGTTTACCATCATTTCTGAAAGATAGATTAAACTAGTATATATACATATGTATGTATATATATATATATATATATTCAATTAATGCTGAATTGGCGAATATTGGAATATTTATTAACCAATATTTCTGTCTGCATTGTAAAATAATTACCTACTATTTCGAAAATTAATCATTGAACTTATTAAATTATCTCTATTTGCCAAACTTTTAATGAAAACACAGATATATTGTTTGCTTTTTATTTAAATTGAAACCGTCACATGAATAGCTATGGAATCAGAATTATTGATTGAACTAAATATATGCATTTAATTATTATATTGATTTTAAATATCAATCCAATAAACTCGTTTTAATAAAACGATTTTATCATATACGTATTTTCAACGCCACGTTTTATCTGTTCAACCATGGGAAGATTTTCTTAAGATTTACCAAGTAACCTGCAACTGCAACTGATTGCAACTGCAAGTTCAACTGATTGCAAATAATAAACTAAACTAAAAACTAAAAAATTATTAAATAGAAATAAACCATTACAAATTGCCAGACTCGAGTTATTATTGCTCAACACATATGATGTTCATAACTACGAGTCGAAAACATGCAGTGATAACAACTTTAACTATATCTAATTGATTAAAGACAACATAAAGTAAGAACACTCAACTGTTATTCATGAATAATTGAATAAGTGCTTATAATTTATAGTAGAGTAGCCGTTTCCTCAGAAATGACGGAGAGAAACGTTAACTTTTCTAAACAAATGAATAAATCATCGAGTATATAGGCAAACTTTTTTCATCTATATAGTAAAGTAAAGTCACTCATCGGCTATTATATGTTTAGGATAAAATGATACATCTACTAATCTGTTCAGCCAGACAGCCATGCCAAGTCCTAATGCGTGTTTCGAAAAAAATATGGCTTAATATATTTTCTTTTCAACTTTCTTGAGTTTTATCGGTAAAAAGCTGTGTTCTCCAACTAAAACGTTCACATAAAAGATTGCAGCTATTTTTACTCACATGATGCTATCTACTAAGGGAGGGCCTGTGGACGAGTGGTTATAGCACTTGTCTTTGGGCTGGACGACCCGGGTTCGATCCCACTCACGGCATGCGAATTTTCGGGTCTGTCCACCCAGCAGTAAATGGGTACCTGGGGACGGTTCAAGGCAGTGGAAGGAGAGGGATGGACACGGTGATTGTTAACAAATCACCTCCGCTACGATGCGATGTCGGCAACTCGTGCGCGTCCAGGCTATGCGACCTTTACTACTATCTACTCCTATTGTTCCTAATTGTTCATTGTATAATAATTTTATATACAATGTTTGTGTTAAAATCCTCACGAAACTATTTCCTCTATTATTTATAGTATATTTACGATAAAAATAATGGATGCACCTTTATTTCTTCCACATTCTAATTTCATATAAATATAAGGATAGTGTTTTTTTTTATTCTAACATACTCACTTCATTATTAATACTTATACATATGGAATCATTTCTTTACGATTCATGTAACGAGAAAATACTAACATTACCGGAGAACTCCAGATAGATTCAACTAATTCAGATTACATTTTTAGAACTCAGTTTAAATCGAGAATAGCAGATTACGATTCCGTTTCTATGTCTAAACGAGTAACATGACACGATTGATGCAACAACATGATAATAGCATTACCTAGACACTCCGGGGATGTTTTCTTGTAATTAAATTAGGTAAACTTTAACAATTATTACTTCTAAAATGTTTTTTCTCTTTTTTCCAGTTCTTGTCAAAGAAATTGTATCTCCAGTGAAAGTAACTGACCTATTATATATAGTTGAAATTCAGAGTCAGCGTGTGTGTTTGCACGCTTGCTGTTCTATTGGAAATTGAAATATATTCTATCGTATTTGAAACTAAAAATGGAATAAAGGATAAGCAATTCAATTTTATTTTTACATTTTGTCCGAAAAATTGTTTCTTTTTCCTCATATATATATATATATATATATATATATATATATATATATATATATATCTTTTAATAATCAAAATAAAATTAAACTTACTGTTGTAGATCTAAGAATGTATATTTAATATTTTATGCTTTTCCATAATAATAAATGGCTTAACAACAAAAAACAGTTATGCATCACCGCTACACTTTAAATGAATAAATATTATTCTCAAATACTTACTTTTATCAGTGGTATAGCATTGGTTTCTAGTATTGTTCTCATAACAATACTTCAAATAAGTGTAGTTTATGTATTCAATTCTTCACTTCAAACTAATTATATCGACATGTAACTTCGTATGTTTATTGAGGCTGAACAGAGAAGATGTTGCATTACACATTCTTAATACAATACCGTGTACTTATAGACTTCCGTAAATCAAATAGATTGGTTAGTATATATTGCGCTACTAATTTCAGGATTCAAGGTAGTATAAAAGCGAAATCAATAATTCATGAACAGGTAGATTGTAGAAACCATATTTACATTACTTACACTGTTTGAGCTTTTTACTCAACTTACTTTACTATTCAATTCCGGCTTGCGCCATGTTCGTTTTATGGACGTTTATAACATTCTAAGTGTTTCGAACTTAACCCTTTATTTACTCAACTATATTCGATAGATCCAGTCCCCGTTGCGTGCTATTAGTTATCTGGCATCTGTTTTCTTCTTAGGTTACTTTGAACTAGAATGGAATGATTTCTAAGTAGATTTCAATCTATAATATATTTTAATCAACGCCTATATCAACTTTGTCATGAGTCCATTCAAGCAAACGTTTCTCACTAACAGGAAATACAAGACAGATAAGATAGCCTCCCGCGTATAATAAAGTGTATTGCCAGAGGTTTTGTAATGTAGAAGTGTAGGCGAGACACGACACGACTGCAGCTGGATGGGCAATCAAAATAAGAAAAGAAAGTAAAAAATATATTTTGAAAATAAAATTACAACGTGGAAATAGTTTTTTTTGTTGTTTTTAACGTCATTAGATCCAAAGGACGAGCGATAAAAGTATGGTATTGTACGAGAAAACTGTGATTGGAAAACAAGTCAAAGATATTGACGACAAAGCCAATGTCGGATGACGTAAACAGAGGTTAGTTAACAGGTTGATTTTGTACACTGAATGTCAGTAACTCTGATATGCAAGCAGACCCGTGGTGATCAAGACACAGTAGGTGTTACAAAAGTGATAAATGTCCGAGGTTAGTTTGTTCATTTTTAAATAATTGACGACGATAATTTCAAACATCGCACTGGCAAAAATTGTTTATTCGAGACTAGTGTACGTGAACTGATACACAATGTTAACTGGACTGAAGAATTAGTTAAGCGGCTTAGGAAGAAGCCATGTAATTTGCCAGTGTAGAGGATATGCGAGCACCAAAAGAAGTTCTGGGGTATATTTACTGATGAACTGAAGTAAAATTCGTAGGTTACTATGAAGCAGAAAAGGTTCAAATACATAATCATAAAGTGGACTACCTTCTTCTTTAAACACGTTTGTTTCACAAAACTCCTTCTAGTGTACTCAACGAACGTCTAGTAACGCAGATATTAGCATCTACTCTTATTCAGTAAACCACGTGCAAACGAGAGCCTGAAATTCAGTCGCAGAATTACACACATGGAAGGAGATACAAGATGCTGCTTGAGTGAGAAATAATTGCTCATCAATTGCTCACAGTGAATGTATTACATTGTTGAAATGTGATGTACGGGAATTATTAAGATAGTGTGTACATCAATGGAAACTGTTATAGTTACACAGATTCCCAAGAATAAATCATCGGGGTTACTAGAATAATTGAATCATAAGCCTTTATAACACTAAGAGCTAAATCATCTTCGCCTTCTTATTACAGCGCCTATTCATTTCAATTTTTAGAAATTACTATATTAAGACGTCCACACATAAAGCAAGATAGCAAGAATGTCTCGTTGACTGGAACACTTCGGATTTTGACTAGTCATTGAAAGAGTAAATTAGAGTAAAGTGCAGGTGGAAATGTTGGTGTTAAAACATCACTAATTCTTATGAATGCGTGGCAAACAAACTACTGGATAAGGCTTTAAATGATCACAACGTATATACATGAATTAGAAACCATAAAATAGAGTATTTTGATAATGTCACTTGATAATAGTTTTAGAATAAACCGATTGGGAATGACACCGGCTGGACAATTAAGGAATAGTCTATTTTGCCCCTGTTATGAATATGTTGGTAGAAGCATTGGAGGCAGAGTGTTGCCGACGTTTGTAGAGTTCTACAGCTCATATAAAAGACTTTATCGTAATAGGATCTATCATGGGTTGTGTATGAGTTTTGAGCTAACCTGAGAAAATATGACCTAGCTTGGGTCACGAAAATCTAAGTCTATCGATTTGAAAAAGACAAGGTCACCGAGAATTCCTGGATGATTATCGCAGGTGCGATTATCCCGCCATAAAAGAGAAGCCTGTTAAGAATGTCTGTATTTGTGATACAGCTCTTAACTGTTACAAAGTGAGAGACTTAAAATGTTATTCATGATTTTCTATTATGATATTTTCACCGTCAAACTTATAATCCATTCATCGTATTAACACATATACTCGAATTGCTTTTACCTATGATTAATCATGACTCATTAGTAAAGAATAAGTGTATCTGCTATTGACAGGTCTTAGCAAACGGGTCAGTTAAACGACGGAACTTCTAATCGCACGACTGTGGAAATTATAGAAATATCTAAATATTAGTAATGAGAGTTCAATTAAATGTGTATTATGTTTAGTAGTAACGTTAAAATGATTTATTTTAATTTAAAAATGATTTTCGTCACGTTAAAATTTATATTTTATATTGTTGATGTATTTAAAAAAATGTTCTATTTAATAAGAAAAAAAAAATAACGAACTAATCTTTAAATAGAGATGTCGCCAAGATCAAGTCCAAATGGCAGGGAAAAACTGTCTCTCTCAACTGTATATAAAAAAACGTCTCTCTCAACTGTATATATAAAAACCCGTCTCTCTCAACTGTATGTAAAAAAAACGTCTTTCAAATCAACATGAAAGAAAATCCAGCACTCTTTTCTTTTGCTCGCTTTCCAATACGCGTTCAGAACGATATCCACAAAAAAACTGCCTGACTCTTAACTTTTCGCTCTCTTATTATAACGAAAATCCCACGCATGTCAACAACCTAATTTGCATGAACAAATAAAATAATTAAAATCTTATTTCACTTTCTGACGCCTCTCTCCTCCCACTCCTCTTTCTTTTTATGTCGGCAACGAGGGTGTTCGCCCAACACACACAGTATAGCAGACGCTGCCTCTTTGAACGGCGCCGACAAGTGTCTGCATCTACTTCAATCGGCCGCTCTCCGTTACAATATTCGGTGCTTATGCAGATGAGCGGCCACAGTAAAAAATTATTTAAATAAAAAAATAATATATACTTATTAAGCATTATAATCTTACTCACTGTACAAAAAAGTAGAAACAATTATCCACTAGAACTTTAATTAAAAGTATTTTTCCATTCTGCGTATCGTAACAGCGATTCGTTCACAGAGACTTCAGTTTGTTTCTAAAGAAAAAAGATTTCGCAGGGGAGATAATCAACTTGCGAAATCATAATAAATAAACAACATGGCGTCTCTGTGAACGAATCGCTGGTACGATACGCAGAATGGAAAAATAGTTGTAATTAAAGTATTATTTACTCCTCTCCAGGAGTTAGGCACAAGGCCAGTTTTATCCTACTCCCACAAGTAAGATGTGACCCAAGGTCGGGTCGGAAAGTGGGGGTTGAAAAGCCAGTGCCCGAGAGGTGAGCACTCTGACCATCAAAAATTGCCTGGGTAGCCCCGCCGGCATTCCCCGGTAGGGGCGCCTCAGGCAGTAAGCAATACACTTACTCCTCCCCAAAGAGGGGAGGCGAAGCCTGGGAGGGTGGACCTCCTAGAACTGCACAGGACAGACCCATAGACCGGCGTAAATCAAGCTCCGAAGGCCAAGACAATACCAGTCCATGGGGTGTAGTATCCATCGGAACAGATACTACACTTTGATCTCGACCAAAAGGCCGAGCCTACTTGTAATTAAAGTTCTAGTGGATAATTTTTTCTACTTTTTTGCACAGTGAGTAAGAAGATAACACTGAATAAGTATATAATATATATTTTTCAAGTGTCAAGCTTATGAGTTTAAGAAAGTAAAATGCGGAAATAATATTTCTGTCGGTCTGGTCTTTATCACCAGTACCCGTTTTAATGGGAGCTTTTGTATTTTCTGCTTTCTCAATCCATTCTTAATTTCCCCCCCCCCTCTCTCTCTCTCTCTCTTTTATTTTGTGACTGATAATATCGTATTTGTATTCGATGTAATTGTTGTTTAAAAATCAATTGGCAGAGGTTCGGAATAGAGCTATTGAGTGATTTTCTTGTTTTACATTTTGTTTCCGTAATCAAAAAAAATCGCATTATTATTTTATTAGACCGTTTAGGCGATAATTATCAATGTGAAATATGCGAGAAGATAGATGGGCGTGTCAGAAGACTTACTACAAGATATTTACGATACACATGAATAAAACAATTGCAACAGTTTTTCATGAATGTTGCAGAGAGAGAGAGAGAGAGAGCGAAAGAGAAAGAAAGAGAGAGAGAGCGAAAGAGAAAGAAAGAGAGAGAGAGAGAAAGAAAGAGAAAGAAAGAATAAGATAGATAGAGAGAGAAACAGGGAGAGAGAAAAAGCGAGAGAAAGAAAGAGAGAGAGCGAGAGAAAGAAAAAGAGAGGGAGAAAGAAAGATTAAGATAGATAGAGAGAGAGAAACAGAGAGAGAGAAAAAGCGAGAGAAAGAAAGAGAGAGAGCGAGAGAAAGAAAGAGAGAGGGAGAAAGAAAGAGAGAGAAAGAAAGATAGAGAGAGAGAAAGAGAGAGAGAGAGAGAGAAAAAGCGAGAGAAAGAAAGAGAAAGCAAGAGAGAGAAAGAAAGAAAGATAGATTGAGAGAAAGAGAGACAGAGAGACAGAGACTGAGTATGGCCGGTCCGCTTATTGGTAAGTTTTAGAAGCGTTAATCAGATTGCGAAGAATATCAGGAGGCAAAGATAGTGATATGTTGGGGAAAAGGGAGGAACAAATAGGAGGAAATTGTAGTTGTGTCCCTTTAATAAAGACAAATTGGCTTTCAATATGGCAATCGCTTTGATCAACCCGAAGGTGAAATAACCTTTTTTACAAACCCTTACCATTCGATGACGATTGCCTGTCTGCTAAGATTGATATCAAATAAATGTTCTCGTTCTCCTACGTCGCTTGCATTTTAAAATTAAATTGCAAATCAAACACACCGAAGTTCCCTTCAGTAGTCTTGAGGAAAAAATAAAAACGAGCCTACAGTAATACTTACTATAGTAAGAATCCAGAGGATGGACAGCATAAACGGTGCCCGGAAAACTCGTCACAGGAAAATTGGTCAACGGAAAATTGGTCAACGGAAAATTGGTCAACGGAAAATTCGTCACCGGAAAATTCGTCACTTTTGGTCAAGTAGGAAAATTCGTCACTTTTGAGCAAGTAGGAAAATTCGACAATTATCGAATAAATATCGATTGAAAATAGATTTTAGAACCGATTTTATACTTGTAAATACGGGGCTACCCCCCTCCCCAGTGGAGAACATATTTATATTATTTTGTGGTACTTGTGCAGTTTTGTGTGTTAAGAATGGCTTTCTAAATAATCCGGTTCGTAATTACGTTACGAAATTAAAGGTTTTGACCGGGTTATTCTTTACAACGTGAAAGTACAGAATAGTTAACAAAGCACCCCCCTCATTCTCTCCATGTAAAAAATCGTTGTCTGAAAGAAGAATTTCTTTTTTTAAGTATTAAATAAAGTTGTTAGTTAAAACAAGTTTTAGGCAAGATGAAAAAAAACACTGAATTACAATTTTGCTTTTTTAAATACATGGAAATTTTCTAAGAATTTAAAGCCAGTTTAAATGACTTTTTACTCATAGTTTATAAATTCGTTTCAAGTTTTGCACACACACGAAGTAATTGATGTTTTGTCAATTAAAATGGCTGACTTGTTTACGAAGAAATCTAAATGAATTATGATGGATTTCATCTCGTGACTTAATTACGAAACAGGCTTGAAATAATAACATTATTTAGACAACGATGTTTTACATGGGGAGAATGCTTTGTTAACTATTTCGTACTTTCACCTAACAATTTAATAAACAAAAGATATCGTAAAAATTTAATTTATCTTGAAAATCTTATATAAAAAATAACCCGGTTCGTAAACTGCACAAGTATCAACAAAAAAATAATATAAAAAAATGTTCTCCACTGAGGGGGGGGGGGTAGCCTCGTATTTACAAGTATATCTCCTGTAAAAACGGTTCTAAAATCTATTTTCAATCGATATTTATTCGATAATTGCCGAATTTTCCTACTTGGCCAAAAGTGACGAATTTTCCGATGACCAATTTTCCGTTGACCAATTTTCTGTTGCCCAATTTTCCGTTGCCCAATTTTCCTGTGACGACTTTTCCTAAATTCGCATTAACAGATATCTACAAACATGATGTGTACGCATGGAACTTGAAAAGAGTAATTAAAGTCTCGTAAGCGAGGTGGAAGCATAAGACCATACTTAAAAGACAATAATAGTAAAAACGGCTCCTAGACCATTTAGACTTATAAGAGGCGACAACTTATTTTAAACGAAGTTATAGTTGTCTTGGAAGAAAGACCCACCATTTTGCAGTAGCAGGTAAGACAATAGAGCGACTGGAAACACATCTAAGAATATAAAACATAAGTCTTGTATAATTGTTAGCGACCTCGTTTTAGTCAGGTTCGTTTTATCACTGAGTCGGTAATATCACACCATGTCAAGTCCTACCTCCCCCAAAACGCTTTTAGGAAACCTATGATATAAAAAATAGTAGTAGGTGTTCCGAAAATTCTTTCTCTTTTAATATCTTTTTGTATGTATTGTTTATTTAATATAACTAATCCGGGAATTATGAAAGAAAATAAGATCATTTTTTTCCAGTGTCTTACATTACCAATAGTGATGTTTACTCACAGAATAGTGTACCTAAAAAAAAATTATCATTGGTCTGTGAAAAAATAAATAAAATAGACTAATAATTTAGAGAAGAGAACAATCTTGAATCGAAACAGCTCCCTTAGTGGTTAAGGCTTACATTTTATGGTTAAATTTCACTGATAAAGCTCTTTGAAAACATTTTGATTCTTTAAAATCAAGATAACGTATGTTTAATTAATATCCAATCAATGTAATTATCACGTGAAAACGTTGTTTATTCACGTACAATTATTCCATAAAGAGAATAAAACAAAACAAACAATAAGGCTTGAAACAATTGTTGGAGAAAGAAAGAGAGAGTCAACAGATTACGATTAGAACGGAAGTGATGCCGCCGTTACTGACATAGCGTTGCCACGAACGATAGCCAGGGAGATGCGTTGGAACAAACAGGCTGACTCACGGGGCTCGTGCCTAGACGTTGATATCCTCCATCCAATATCCTGAAAAAATTTAACAGTCTCGGGGCCAAGCACACCCAACGTTTCCACTTAAATTGGTTGGAAGACGAAACAGTCAGTGAGCGAGCTATATTTTCCGCGCTTCCTTGTTTCGGCGAGCAGAGCCGCCGTGCCGGGCTTCACCGCGGATTCCGCAATCCTTGCTGGTGAAAAGGAGTCAGAACAAGTGGTGTGCCAGATCAGCGTATGTTTTATAATTGATCGAAACAGATGTTGTAATTAGTATGTTTTAAGCAAATGCGTAACATTTACGCAATTATGTATATATAAAATGCTTAGTGTGTGAGATGAGATGAGAAACAAACAAAAAAGTCAATAATAAATATTGGCACAGAAACTTGACTTCACCGCAATAACATTTTCATTTAATGACTAACACTCAATTAATCGATTCAAATAAAGGAGACAATTTAACTTTTCACATGCTTGTTTTTAATATTTTAATTCGTTTGTTTCCGACGGTATCATCTTTGTCCAGGCAGTAGGCATTATCCCTTTCTCTCTCTCTCATTTAGGCTGACTCTGTGAATCGGGTTCGCGCCTCCCGAACGTCTGAAATTGTTACTTTCCTGCACCGATGAGAGCAATAAGCTTGAAACTCTAGCGTCTGTGGGTATTAATAATTTAATATTTATTTATAAATATTATACGAAGTTGAGCACTCTCGGAGATGTTAAAACTAGACTGTCAAAAAGCTCTAATGCAAAGTTCCGAATACGTTCGTCGAACACTCTCGACTAGTCTTCTATCTGTGCCCGCTTCTAGGTACATATAGATCTTAATTTCACTTAATTACGTGCCAATTTCGGTTGGCCGAGGGGATATGGCGACTGCTTGCAGATTCTAGGCTAGCTCTGTGAATCGGGTTCGCGCCCCCGACCGTCTAAAAGTGTTAGTTTCCTGCACTGATGAGTGCAATAAGCTGAAACGCTACAGTAGGTATTAATAATTATATATATATATATATATATATATATATATATATATATATATATATAGTGCGGGAAAAGAATATATGTAAACATAAAAAAATCTTATTTATATTTTTTCTAGCTAATGAATAAACATACATTTCATATAAATTACACTACCCAGTCGCATATATATATATATATATATATATATATATATATATGTATTTATATTTATGTATATATATATATATATACGTAGAATCGGAAAAATAATTGTATTTTATCGAAATAAATCCTATTTATCTATTTCAATATGTAAAAAAATTAGTCGTACAAGAAAAAGAATACAAACACTTCATTTAATATTTATAAAATAGCCATTAGTATTCTGAGGCTACCAAATCTCTTCTTATGGTTTCAAGTTCAATCTTTTAATAAAGCATTATTTTTAAATAAGGTTATCTATATGATAGAATAATGTAATTTTTACTTAAAATTATATAAATTATAGGAAATAAACGACCACTTCATATGCTTATTTTTTCAACCAACAACCTACGGCACTTCCTTATACGTGTTAAAGAAAATATGCGTACTTTCTGTTTCTCTTTACAAATTATTACTTGAATTCCGACTAAAATAATTATGTTAAATACGTATTCGACACAAAAGGTTACAATCAATGTCACTCTGTTCAATTATCTCCTCCCACGTCACTCACATACAGGTGATTTGCTTATTAGGTATAATTATTATTGAGCCACTATTTACTACTTATGTTTTTTTAACTAATACAACTCCCTACATACTACACTAGATTTTTAAATAAATAAATAACGCTCTCTCAGATACAATTACATTCTACCTGGCGACTTTGCTGTATTCGAAGAATAACGGAATTTTGGAATATTTGTATCATATCAATGCAGTCTGGCTATTCATAATACATTTAATAACTTTGCAGAATGTAGGAAATATATTAAGCAACACTCACACAGTATTCTAGAATGACGTATCATCATGACGTTTAGGGTTTCCGGAAGTAACTGTTTTTTTTTTAAATAATCCGTTATTAAGTTTCCGTTTTAGTCGAGCAAAACAAGAAATCAGAATCAGCTTTTATTGCTTTGACTGGCATTTAAGGTGTTTTATTTTCAACAAATAAACATCTATCACTTTTAATGTTTAGACGGAATATTATGACTTTTTCCTTCTTACAAAAGACAACAGGTGTGTGTAACTCTCTTCCTGATGACTGTTTTCTTCTTTCCTATAGCTTTGGCCTTTTAGACAATATGCATCTCCTGTATTTGCAGTAATCACATCTCACCCTTGTTAGCTTCTTAAATGTATAGGCTTGTCTGGAGTGCTTTACAAGTTTTCCTAATAGCACTGTGCGTGTTTAGAGAAGGAAGGACTGCATTTTTATAAGTGTGGACATCTGATTTGCATACGCCTGTCTGAACACACCACAAACACCTAAATACTACTACTACTACTACTACTACTACTACTACTACTACTACTATTACTACTACTACTACTACTACTAATAATAATAATAATAAAAATAATGAAGAAGAAGAGGAGGACAAGATGAAGAAGGGGGTAAGAAGAAAAAGAAGTATATAACAGAAATATTAAGATGTATTATATTTCAGTAATGAAAAAATGAAGTCCGAAAAGATGATGAATTTCTGAATAAAATCAAAGTAGCAGTCTAGGGGTGCATGTTAGTATGTTTACTTGTGCACGTGAGTGTAAGGGGGTACTTCAGTATTTCATAACTTGGTAACTCCGAACATTAGTAAAATCCAACGATATTTCGTAGTATATGTTTGTTTCTCTCAATCTTCCCCAAAGCGTAAATAGTTCGTGATAGAAAATCATTAATTTCTCTGTATGACAGCTCACGTATTTTATTTATAATACAAATTAATCAACAACTTTTTAAATGAAATGCTTTCAATAAAATATTTATCGAATCTAACTGAAAGTGGCGAAATGATTAATGCATATCTCATTCTGTATTTAGAGTTGCTTAATATAAATCACTTATTGCTTTGCTATTCATCACTTTTTTTTTCGTTTTCTGTGTGTTCATGTTAACCTGTTTGTATCTAATTGAACACACGCAATTGATTAATGGTTCGAATCTTTAGGATGAGGATTGATAATGTGTATTATTTGGATCATTCTGACTACATGGACCAGTGCTAGGACGGATAAAGAAGTATGTAATAATCAGTTTAAAGCGACAGTCATCTGGGGTTAAAGATTCAATCCATTGTACAGGGGATCTTCAGAATATAAGTAAGAATCACTTAAGACTTCAACCTGGTCATTGTTGGCTAACCGACAAAAGATCTACCCTTATGAATTAAATAAAATGCTCAGTTTCAATAAATTACACACACACACACATACTACTTTGAAACTTGAACGATAAACACACACACATTACTTGATAGCGTGCCAACGCATTCTTCGTTCGACACCGGTTTTTTGAATTCTACCCGCCATTCATAACAGCAAGGCGATGACGTCGTACCATCATTGACGTTTATCAAATTAACAAAGAAATAAGTTTCTTTATTCTTGTTTATTGATGAAAAAAAAATGACTCAATACTGGTCACCCCTGAAGAAGGAATTTTATTCCGTAATCGATAGGATTAATGTAAGAAAAAAAAAATTCTTGTATTGCTAATTTGGCTTATATTTCAATTTTATTAACTTTCCATGCAATACTTTGAAACTTGAACGATAAACACACACACATTATATATATATATATATATATATATATATATATATATATATATATATATATAAAATGCACGATCCGAATAAGTTGGTTGATCACTCTAAACAGCTTGTGAAGATTTAGTCGCCGATTCGCTATTTACAGAGTTAAATTCCTCCCTAATTAATAACTAGTTCTATATGGCCGAGGGGTTATGAGTCTTGACTACAAATCAGTGGCGATTTGTGATCGGGGTTCGCGTCCGCCGACCGTTGGGAGTTAGCTTCCTGCACTGAAGATTGCGTTAGCATGAAACATCGATGTCTGTAGGTAAGAAGTAATTAATATTTATTTATATATATATATATAAATTTAAATGTTGAATTAAATTAAAGATAATTGAATCATTGTTTAATAATAATGTATCGTGATTATATAAAGTTCAATATATTGAATAAAGCAATCAATTCTAGAGATGAAAGATGAGAATAAAAAATTGTAAAGATGCAATATTTATTAAAACATCAAAAGTTCAAAGCAAGAAGCTTCATATCCATACTCCATGGATTTTCAAAGATAAACTATTTTCCTCAGAGGATAGGGAAAAGCCGACAATGTAATTGTAAATATTATTGGCAATATTTTACTTGGAAAATTTTACATCTAATAAAACAAAATAAAGATCAAAAGGCTTTCCCCTATCCTCTGATGAAAAGAGTTAAAAATACATGGATTTAGGATATGAAGCTCTTGCACTGAACGTTTGATGTTTTAATACATATTGTATCTTTACAATTTTATGTTCTCACCTTTCATTTCCAGAATATATATATATATATATATATATATATAGATTCATAAGTCACTTCACTTAGCTATTTAAAATGATTATCATATGAAGCACAAACATACTATGAACTTTTGATAATTGTTATCTTACTCTCTAATTACTGCTATTTGTTATTTTAAATTTGTTCGTTTATATATTTGTTTCTATATATATTTATTTCATAATCAACCAAATATGCTACAAAGAGTCGTAAATTCCTTGCAAAAAAGAATGGAGCAATGTATGCAGAACGAAGGTGGAAATTTTTAAAATTTAGTGTAATTTTAAACTCTCATAAATGAATGTGTTGAATACACTTTCTGTTTTGTATTACCGTATTTTTTAACTTTAGAATTTCAAAAATGAATAGCTAAGTGACTTATGAATCAGCCTGGTTTTTATTTTTAAATTTTTCACATTCAAAACAACCATAACATTCATGTGCGATGTATGTTTTCTGACTCGTTTCCCTGGAGGTAAGCCAATCAACATTATTGTATCAATGTCGGCTCTGCCACACCTCTAGATCAGCAGAAAAAATCCTCAAAGAAGAAAAGTTCTCAAATTTAAAAGTGTGGAAAATAAAACCTACACCACACAGTGGTTCATTGTAGGCAAGAACAAAGTATATATATATATATATATATATATATATATATATATATATATATATATATATATATATATATATATATATATATACATATATATATAGTCTCGGAAGTTTCTCAACCATTAAAACTATATAAAAAAAACAAAAAAACTTATAGTCTCAAGTCTTCCAGTGGAAAATCACTCATGTAAGTCAATTTATTTTTTACAGTTATTATATTAGTTAGTTTCTAACACTATTTTAAGGGATCATCAGTTGTTTACCATGAAAAACTGTTTCGGGAATTTAAAAACAAGACAGTATTTAATTTCATGGCTTCCCAGCAGAGTTGATCAGACCCCACTTCCCTTAAAAGACAAAAACATAAACGTTCCTTATACTAAATCTACGTTTTGTTCCATATAAATGTTTTGCTAACTTATATTAGTGATTTAAGACACAAAAAAAAAAAAAAATTCTTTAACGTGTATGTGTGCAATTTATAGAAACTGAGCATTTTATTTAAATATATATATATATATTAAAATAAAATGCTCAGTTTCTATAAATTACACACACACGTATATATATATATATATATATATATATATATATATATATATATATATATATATGTGGGTGTGTATATATATATATAAGTAATATATATGTGTATATATATCCACGATCGCTTCCGTCTAAAATTTAATTATCTGAATAAAGACAGATGGTATATTCTTATGAATTTAAGTTAAGTAATTAAGATACTTAACCTATTACGTATATTATTAATTTGCGATAGCTTTTTAATCATTTAAATATGAGAAGCTGAGAATCTTAACGACAATGTTAATTAGAAATAATGACACATAATAAATCTTAGTTATTCTAAATTTATTTAAATTCGACCATGTATTTATTCTGAATGTATACTCCCCACATAGAAAAATCCAAATTATAAAACATCCTTACATGTGTTTCTGTACAAATATGTGTACGAACTCCATGAATTTATTTATATAATGCTTATCTCTCACTTTGATTTTACTTTGATCATTATCTTAGTCATAGACGTATAAACATGAAGGTGAAAAAGACAGCGATACTACAGAGGTATCTATTACATATGAAAATCCATTGGATTTTCATATCTGATGAAAGCGGACCACCGCTTGAAACGCGTTATATAAAATTATAAAATGGTAAAACAACAAAATAATAAATTAATGTTAAAAAAAACATTCTACAAATGTTGGTAGCCTTACTCCTTTACATATATATATATATATATATATATATATATATATATATATATATATATATATATATATATATATATATATATATATATATATATCCGTATCTATATGTAAAAGCAGAACATTTATCTGCCCGTGTGTCTGTCCTTTAATATGAAGCTAGACTAGACAGCGCACCGTGAATATAAGTGTTTTTACATGTAAAATATTCATATAAATATGAGTAGAATCGTTATGCGTATATAACCGTCCTCTTAAAGGAGGTACAGGACTTTTTCATCATGTTGCACATTGAAATATATATATATATATATATATATATATATATATATATATATATATATATATATATATATATATAAGCTTTAGTTTAAGAATATTAACATATCTCATACCAGCTTTGTGTTCAGGATATCAGGCTGAGAAAACATCTCTTACTATACTGTTGAATATAATGCTGTTTCACTTTCGAACATGAGCAACAGCGGATAACCTTGCTATTATATCATATATCTATAATTAAATATATATATATATTTATATAGTAAGTTATGAAAATATATTTTTGGCAAGTAAGCTACACAGAGGCTTCTGCGTTTCTATATACAAATAAATATATATATATATATATATAATTTCATAGTGTCAATGGAATTCATTTACACACAGTTTACCTAGCAACATAAGAAAACATATACAGACTTTTTTGTCTATCACGCCCGATTAAAAAACACATTTTATAATTGGTTAGCTGTAATAAAAGATATACACTTATATTTTGTAGAAATAAAACGGCATAGTTTAAGAACGCAAGCAGTATAGAAAGTGGACTATGGGTTTCTTTTCAGCAAACTCATAACTCTTACTTCCTTTATCTTGTCATTAGGTCCTTACATTCCGTGATCGATACTTCTGACAAAGTGGGAAGAATAGCTGTTTTCTATCCATATAATACTTATCCTTGACAAGTGTTTGACCTTGAAGGAGTATTTGTTTAGCTCCTTACATCAAGTGGTTTCATGCTTTGTCTGAAGTGATTTCTATATAAAATAAATAAATATACTACCGGATAACACCGGGTAAGGATACATGTAATCTTATAGGATAAGCACACATCTGTATTTATATCGTTTTTTTAGACAAATATAGTACACTCTATAGCTAAAAAGTTGTAGTTAAAAAATAGAGGCATTTTTAGATTCAGAGCTCACTGTAATTTATTTGTAAGTGTTCGATCAGAAATTAAGAAGAATTATTATCCATTGTAATTTGCTAATTGAATACAACAGCTAACCAATAACGAAAAAAGGACATATATTGTGCTGAAGCATCTATTTCACATGCTATTTCACACTTAATACAAACCGTTCGATTGACGAACCGGCCGATAGATTATGCCTTTTATTTTAAAATAATACACCGAAAATACTTTTATGTACATTTTTATTTGAATTCGTATTTGATTTTGTCTTTATTAAAAATCATTAACAATTTATTTTCAAAAAAAATACCTATCCACATTTCTCAACTCAGTCTAACAATTTAGCAAAGCAAAAAGGGAATAGCAGAAGAATGTTTCATCCTTAAATTGACCCATCCAACAATAGAAAGAGATATTATAACATACGTATCTTCAAAAACCGCTTCAGCCATAAAAATTCTATTTAAATCAGACGTGATAGACAAACACACTGACAGACAGAGCCTTTCCTTGAGACGCGTGGACTCTTAAAACCTATAGAAAAAAAGAGTTGAATAAAAAAAATGTTTTAATGTTTCAATCATTGTGTTAGACATGTTTAAAGAGAATCAGTTCGTCAATGTTTTATTCGAAATGACAAGTTACTTCCTCGAAAATATCTTTAAAAACTATTCCTCTTACGACAAAATAATGTACGAAGAAATAGTTTTATGATTATTGAAATCGTGCATCAAACGTTTTTTTATATATCTGTTTTTCTTTTTTATATAAAGTTTATTTCGGAGCGGGGCGGACTCCGCTACTTAATAGATAATGGAACGGAAAATGGCAGCCGGAAAGAAACCGAAACAATTGTAGCAGATTGTGGTTTCTGGTCCGTTTGTCTATCTGTTTGTTTGTTTATTCCCAAACGCGTCGTCGAGTTTCGTTTGGCTATTTATGACATCACGATATATATCCATAGACTAATTATTTAAGTTTCATCAAAGAAAAATAAGATCTTGAAGAACGGAAGTCTTTTCAGCAATAATTAAGACAAATTAAATATTTTATTTCAGTTTATTATTCTATGAAATATTTCCATTTTCAAATAGTCAAGTAAAAGTTATAAACAATCATTGAATATATATTACAATCCTGAAGCTCCACCGTGTAGAAAAGCAATGTTTTTTGTTTAGAAAATAATTATTTCGTTATTTGTAAAATTATAACTTCAGCTGTTTTGTAAATGCCACAAAATAACTAAATAACATTTTATTATAAATTCGAAAGCAATACACACGAATAACACTTCTATCGTAAATAGTCCGGTAAATTCTGACGTTTATAATAGATTCCTCCCCGGTTTTTAAGATCATATTTTTTTCTAAATGGGTTTTACGGAATCCTTGCCGATTAAACATATATTTGCATCAACAAAACATTAAAGAACACAAAACAAATCTAAAGTGATATGCATATATACAAGAAATATACATTATATTTAAATAAAATATATTAAGGAAAACAATTATTTATATGAACTTATTAAATTTCATATTAGCAAAGAAAACTATTTATATGTTAACATTTAGTAAATTCAGAATTGTTTAATATCTAAAATCATTTAAATATGAAATAATTTTGCATCTCTTCGGAATCACCAGCATTATTTCTGTTATCATAGATTCATGGCAGTTTTTACGATCCTTATTGTTCGTAATGAATTTTTGTCATAGGCACACAGTGTAAAACTAACTTTACCAATTACTACCGTCTAATAAGTACGATGATTCATAGTTATTTATCACAAACCTCTTTTGGGGGCTCATATGAATAAGATGTTAATCTCTATGCTAAATGTACGTCATACCTATTAGTTATACAATACCTACCACATGATGCACAAGGAACAGTACTGTTGTTCATGGTATAGAGAGACAATCCATCCCGTTTTTATGATAAAATATTAAGCACCCAGGCAACGCAGAGTGACCAAGTTAGGCTATAGAAATGTATATATATATATATATATATATATATATATATATATATATATATATATATATATATATATATAAATGTATATTATGCATTTTTTTATTCCTATATAATGTTATAGTGTAGAATCGTTTTGGGGTGTAGTGATTAGATATTATTATTATTATATTTATTATTATTATTATTACTATTATTAGTTTTATTTACTCATATATATTTCAGTTAAATTAAAACTGATCATTTCTACATTTGATTATTGGGGAAGGGGGCATTTGATCAGTACCACTGGAGTGCCATGAATTTTATAACTGTCCTGTTTTTTAAATCTCCGAAACAGTTACATGGTAAACACTTAATAATCCCAATTTAGTATTTGACGTTCAGGTTTAGTTCCCCTGATTTTGTTAAACTGTTATATACTGGAATTCCCCACCCTTTTAAAACTTTTTTTATTTGTAAAATTTCTCGCAGTAAGTCGGCTTATGCAAGTGCTAACACTGCGATATTTTGGATTTAGTTAGTATCCCTGGGAATTTAAACTACACTTTCTTTCTTTGTTTAGAATGACCTATAGTTTCATTAGACTATATATATATATATATATATATATATATATATATATATATATATATAGCACTTGTATGAGATTTGTTTCATCGATGTTAATCATATGAAACTCAGTCTATATAAGATAGTGCTCAATAAAAGGTAGAGCTGTATTATAACGTATATCTACCTACATATATATATTCATTTGAATGTGTATATACATATATACATATATTCATTTATTAAAACAAACACGCATACAACCACTTAAATCTATACGTCGTATACTCTTATCTGCATAACCGATCATAAAGTACGCGTCGTCCCTTACGACCACATGAATACATTCACGTAGGAATAGCAATCTTATTACGCCATTGAAATGCAAACATATATACCGACCCACATATACTCATATATATATATATATATACATATATATATATATATATATATATATATATATATATATATATATATATATATATATATATATATATATTAGACAGTAGAAAAGGATTAAGAAGGAAAGAATTGTTGAAAAAGTTAAAAAAGAAGAAGAAAGAGAAAAAATCGACAGTTTGCTTATAACGCCGATTGGAAACGCTGTGAGTTTAAAAAAATAAGAGGAAAGAGAGACAGGATGGACAGTTGGCTTATGAACGCCGGTTGAGGGGGCTGTGAGTTAAAAAAGAAGAAGAAAGAGAAAAATCGGCAGTTAAGCTTATGAACGCTGTGAGTTGACAAGAAGGATTAATATTTATTTGAAATTGATGTCAAAGAATTGAACAACAAAGGAGGAGGAGGAGGAGAAGGAGGAGGTGGAGAAAAAAGGACTAAAAGTATATATATGTATATATATATATATATATATATATATATATATATATATAATTTTAAACATTTTTTAATGGATTCGTCTACACACTTTAAAATGTAGCAACCTTTTTGTAAGTAACGGATACATTTTATTAGACAGACGAACAACACAGGTAAGGAGAACTTTATTCTTTTTTTTAATAACTAATATAAGTTAGCAAAACATTTATACGGAACAAAACTTAGGTTTAGTATACACAACGTTTATGTTTTTGTCTTTTAAGGGAAGTGGGGTCTGATCAACTCTGCTGGGAAGCCATGAAATTAAATACTGTCTTGTTTTTAAATTCCCGAAACAGTTTTTCATGGTAAACAACTGATGATCCATTAAATAATGTTAGAAGCAAACTAATATAATAACTGAAAAAGTTAAATTGACTTAAATGAGTGATTTTCCACTGAACGACTTGGGACTGAAGGTTTTTTTGGGTTTTTTTTTAATATAGTGTTAATGGTTGAGAAAATTCCAAGACTATATATATATATATATATATATATATATATATATATATATATATATATATATATATATATATATATATAAAGTGGTGAACTAAAAGCGAACTCTTAAGAAAGGTAAAACCTATTGTGAAAAGTATACAGATCAATATCCAGGATAGAGCAGATAGATATGTAGAAGGATGAAAAGGAATAAGAAAAGCAAATGTCAAATCGTATTTCTATTCAGTTGCTCAGAGCAAGGTATATTCCGCAAAAAGAAAATTCCTGCCTACTGGTCGCATAGGTGTTTTTGCCTTTCTTCAGACTAGTCTTGTTTTTCAACGGTTAATCCTTCAATATTAATCCGTTGTCTTTTTGCCAATTTAAACCTATTCCATGATTTTTAGCCCAGGAAGTCTTTTTAAAACGCGAATACTTTCCACCTCACGTTTTACTGAGCCTTGTTGCATCCACGAACGTACCTTTTATTGGACCTTTTACCCTCTGGAGTCTATCTATCCTCGCCGCAGCTGAAGATGTGTTTCTTGGAATTTAACTTTGAATCCTCTCTTGTCACTTCTCGTGCCTTTTAACGACCTACCTATCTACATTTCACTTTTTACGCTGGAATTTTTGACACCGGACTTTTTTTAATCGGACATTTGTTTGCATTCGGGCAGAGTTATGCCTTGTGTTTTTTCCCTACAATTTTTATTTTACTTTTTCAAATTTTAAATCTTGGCCTTTGCTAACTTATCTATCCTAACGACTTCCTCTGATGATAAGATTTTGATCTTTGAAAAGCCTGGCTTAAAGAAATATTTAACTTGAATAAATTGCCTTTTTGCGGAATATACCTTGCTCTGAGCAAATGAATAGAAATACGATTTGACTTTTGCTTTTCTAATTCCTTTTCATCCTTCTACACACATATATATATATATTTACGTGTGAATTAATGTATATGTAGGTTGATATCAAGGTATGCATCTGTATGTATAGATACGTGACTGTGTTTATAAGGATGTATGCTGAACGACCTCTACTACTCCCTACTTTCCCCTCCCCACCAACCAAAACGGCATGCAAGTATGTAATCTACGCATTGCTTAGAATAATTGTACAATGGGCCGATTATACTGAACTTTTACTTAAGTCGCTATCGAAATATATATTCATATATATAGCCAATAATTAAAACAATTTATACCATATATATATATATATATATATATATATATATATATATATATATATATATATATATATATATAGATAGATATATATATATATAGAGAGAGAGAGATTTAAAATAAAATATGAAATTAAAAGTATACTTTTAGAGGATATAACTTATAGTAAGATAGTGTAAGCTCAATATACGAGATATAGCAATTATAAAGATAAATGAAAAAGAGAGATAAATATGTACGAATGACAAATCTATTTCAACTGCAATTGTTCAATGCAAGGTGTACTCGGTAAAAACATGTTTATTTTTCTTTCCTTAAACCAAGGCGTTTCAAAGATTAAAATCTTATCATCACAAAAATTACATAGATAGATAAGTAGAAAAGCCAAAATTAAATTTTTTAAAAATATAATGTAATGGAAAGTAAGAGTGTGCGTGTGAAAATATGGAGTCGGTCCAGTTGGTGATTGTCCGTATATAAAGTGTCAGGTGATAGGAGATTTAGGAAAGAAAAATAAACATGTGTTTACCGAGTACACCTTGCATTGAACAATCGAAGTTGAAATAGATTTGTCATTCGTACATATTTATCTCTCTTCTTTCATTTATCTTTATATACACATTTATATATACGCAGATTTATTAGGATTTGCGCGGGATTTGGTGGGGATAAACCCTACATGCAATAGTATGTTATGAACTATAAAGTACATTTATTCTAAAACGGTTTGCTCTCTCCCCTTTGCACTCTTCAAAATAAATCATAAGCTGTCATTCATTTTAAAAATCTATGTTCTATGTTCCATAAAAATCGTCACAGTAGTTTTGTTTTAATACGAGTGCAATATATATTTTCAAAATGCCGATTCTACCATGTTTTAAGTTGGTGCTGAAATGTGTCTAGTTTGTTTTTAATTCATGTGTACGGTTTGTTTCAAGAAAGAAATTCGGCATCTTTCTCCCCTCAAATAAACCAACCATAATGTATAGGTCACAAACTTATATATAAAATCTAGACAATAAAGAAAAAAAAGTTAAGCATCATAACAGACGGTCAAATATTTATTTGATGCCACCTTTACCTACTCAGCCTACACAGATATTCTTGAAAGTTTAGAAAAAAAGTATATATATATATATATATATATATATATATATATATATATATACATTTTTGATCATTTTTTTCTTGTATTTAATTTTCTTTTCTGTGTGTCTTTTATTCTTTTATTCTTATTATTTTTTAATTTAATCATGCATAGGCAGTTTTATTTTTGTTTACGACTAATCAGTGTGTCTATATTCGCAAACTTATTACAAACGCAAATGATTGGTCACATACGAATGACAAAGGAAAAAAAATACCTAATATGTTATAGTATTATTGGTGCGTCTGAAGGAAGAAATCGCTCAACACGTATACAATGCAGGGAAAAAAGTGTTGATTCACAAGTCGGAACCTAGGCAAAACTACATGAATTACACTCTAATATTTTTCTGTATAGACACTATAACCCCTATTTGACTCCCGGCGCTTACTGGATGTTTACAAACCGCAAAACAGTGCTCAGAGGAACGAGATTTTTATCAAATAGAGTTATATTATCGAAACTGAGGAGTATTTTTAGGCTAAAGACAAATCTTTCTACAAAAAAAGTCATCGAATTTTAGAAAAGCGTTAGAATCAATGAATTAAACTTAAAGGAGTGTATGTTCATGAAAAGTCGAATTTTGCCTAACGGTTTGTGTTAAGTAATGTCTATATATAACGTAGAAAATATATAGAAAATATATATTCTATATATAACGTAGAAAAATAACTCGCTAAAAATGTAGAATAAAGATTAATCAAAGCAGGATATAATGAAAACGTATATAATGTATAGCAATAAAAAAGAAATTTAAATCATTTAGATAAGCCTCATGTATTATTTCGTATTGTTATATATATATATACATATACGAGGTCTGTCTAAAAGGTATCCGACCTTATTTTCTTCCGTGCGAAATGAAGACGATAGGGCGGCGCAACTCTACACAGTGAAGGAAAAAAACCTTCATGTGCATGTGTTCATTTTATCACCGCCTTCCTGCACGTTAGTCGCTGTCTGTACGTCGCTGAGTGAGGTGCTACACAACGTGTCCGTCTGATTACCGATTATCTCAAGATGACTGAACGTGTTGAGCAAATCTACTGCATCAAATTTTGTCAAAAGCTTGGTTATTCTCAGAGCAAAACAGCTCGTAAGATTCAGCAGGTATTTTAAGAAGATATGATGGGTGTAACACAAATTGAGGAGTGGTTCAACCGTTTAAAAATGGCCGCACATCAGCATAGAGTGACCAACGATCTGGCAAGCACCAAACTTCTCGAAGTACAGCTGTTGTTAACAGGGTGCGAAATTAAGAGATGGAAGATCGTCGTTAAACCGGGGGGGGGGGATCGTCAAAGAAGTCGGAGTGAGTAAAGATTCCGCACATGCAATTTCGCGTAATGATTTGAACATGTACATAGTGGCTGCGAAATTAGTTCCCAAGTTGTTGTCACAGGAACAAAAGGACCCTTGTTTGCAATGTGCACAAGACCTTCTGGAAACCGCCAACACTGATCATGCGTTTCTGAACACTGTGATAACTCGAGATGATTCATGAGTGTACGGGTACGACCCAAAAACAAATAGACAGTCGTCGCAATAGAAGCATCTCGAGTCTTGAAGGCCCTCAAAAAGCGAGACAGGTGCGAAGCAAAATCAAGGTGATGTTGACTATCTTATTTGATAACCGTGGAAGTGTGCATCACGAATACGCACCGGAAGGACAAACAGTGACAAAGGAGTACTATCAACATTTTATGCGGCGTCTCCATGACGTAGTTCGGCGCAAAAGACCAGACACGTGGACGGCTAAAAACTGGCAACTGCATAACGACAACGCTCCCGCACATTCAGCCTAATTGATCCAACATTTATTGGGCAAACATGGAATTCTAGTCGTTCGCCAACCACCTTACTCTTCAGACATAGCTTCTTGCGACCACTGGTTGTTTCGAAAATTAAAGACGCCACTGATAGGTTCCCGTTTTGAGACTAGAGATTAGAGAATGCGTACCGCGACGACGGAGATGAACACCATTCCAAAAGATGACTTCCAGAGTATTGTCCGGCAGTCGATCGATCGGTGGGCAAAGTGTGTGCAAGCACAAAGGACCTATTTTGAATAAGGATTAGAATCCCAAACCCGTCAGGTATTTGAAACATTTTTTCTGGCCTAAGGTCGGATACTTTTTTGACAGGCATCGTATATATAGTCAATGAGAGACAGCATTATTTTCGTTTACAGCGTTAAATGTTGCTAGACGTAGCGAGGGCACCAGGACCGACATTCAGTTCTCCGACGCTAGTTATTACGAAACGTGACGAATGGCGTCACATTATCTATCATTAGATATTACGAACATTCTCATATGAGTGGAAGAAATGATATCGCTTACAAATAAATGTTATTCATTTGTTTACATTCTACGATACTTATATTAGATACAAGTTTGTTCGTTTTTACAGAAGACTATTACGTTACGCTAAGTGGTACATAATTCTCCAACCAGTGTGCTCCGCCAAAAAAGAAGTGTATAGAGATCTTTAATATAGTACACCGCCGGCAGCTGTTTCGGTGTTTCACGACTCAGAAGGGTGGCTAGACCTATTGAGCGAATCTAGCGTAGTTTATCGACAATAAGCCACGTTTCAACTAAGAGACTATATATATATATATATATATATATATATATATATATATATATATATATATATATATATATATATACAGGGTGGGCAAAAATAAGGGTCCTATTTTTAAAAATTCATAACTTTTTTATTTATTGATTTTTTTTTGATTTTTTTTTAGAATAAGTAAAGGACCCCTTCCGAAGCAAGCATGAGCCGTATTAGCCCTAAGGAACGTACCCTCATTTAGAAAACATTATTTTTGCTTAAAAAACTTAAAACAGTGTAAAAAACAATACTTTAGTTTTTGTAAGTTTTAAGAAGTGTTTTTCGGCTAAAATTTGTTTTGTTTATTTCAAAAAATCTCGGAAGGGTCAGTCTACACACACATAAAGTTTGGTGAGTTTAACTTTTATTTTGTGGAAGTTATTCAAATTCAAGTTATTCAAATTTAAAGATAGGACCCTTATTTTGGCCCACCCTGTATATATATATATATAATGAGTACGTGCGTATATTTTTAACAGGAAGCTGTTGTAATTAAAAATAGCAATACAACTACTTTTAAGAATAATAAAGTTATTTTTCTCGTTGTACCTCCCACTATCTCTCTCTTTCTCTCTCTCTCTCCCTCTCTCTCTCTCTCTATATATATATATATATATATATATAGAGAGAGAGAGAGAGAGAGGGAGGGAGAGAGACAGACAGAGATTGATATATATATATATATATATATATATATATATATATATATATAGGAGAGAGAGAGAGAGGGAGAGAGAGAGAGAGATGCAGGCGAGGTCAGACAGGGTTATATGTTTAAAGGGCCATTTATTGCACCAACTTCTGGGACCGGCTTCAAAGTGCTATTTGAATGAACTTGTACGGAATCTTCGATCGGTCAGTAATAGCAATAACGCCTTTTGATTTGACGCGTACAAAATATCGTGTTCAAGACCAAACAAAAAGAAATGTCGATCCTAATTTGACAGCGACTATTTTAAAAGCAGTCAACCCTTTTTCGGTATGTGCCGCAATTGTTTCCGAATAAAAACAAAACCTGATTTCTAATTCAATTAATGTGTTGGCCAGAAAACAACTTCTAACCTAAAAAAACGTTGGTGTTCGGACAAGTCAACTCCATCGATGAGCCTAAAATACAATATATTACTTCCTTATATTAAATCCTAAGAAGAATAGTTTACTTGTAAATAGCAATCTTTTATAATAATGGATGGTGAAAACGAAATATATATATATTGAATAGTAGGCAAGTACACCCACTAGTATATAACTTGCTTAGTTGAAAATAGCAACAAACATAAGTTCAATTTTCTCTGTCTCTTCCCACCTAACTGATCAATGATTTGGAACGAACATCAAGTCGAATACATCTCCTCTGTCTTACAAGAGTTTTATCCTGACTTACTCATTTTGGCTAAGATCAAAGTGTAGTATCTGTTCCGATGGATACTGCACTCCATAGACTGGTATTGTCTTGGCCTTCGGGGCTTGATTAACGCTGGTCTATGGGTCTGTCCTGTGCAGTTCTAGGAGGTCCACCCTCCCAGGCTTCGCCTCCCCTTTTTGGGGAGGAGTAAGTTTATTGCTTACTGCATGAGGCGCCCCTACCGGGGAATGCCGACGGGGCTGCCCAGGCAGTTTTTAAACCCCACTTTCCCGACCCGACCTTGGGTCACATCTTATTTGTGGCAGTAAGATAAAAACTGGCCTTGTGCCTAACTCCTGGAGAGGAGTAAATCAGTACTCATTTTCCGAGGTATAAAATAACATATTTGCAGACGGCATTTTCTCAGCCTAGAAGGGTCACATAAACGACGCAAGCAAGAACAAGCAGCTAAAAGAAACCATTATGAACTAAAATGTGTTTTTTAGTAATAATGACGGCAGATTTGTTTTCTGAATGCACGGCAGATTGTTGAAATGCAATATAGATACTTGAGCAAAAGTGTTTGTACTTCGCGCCGTTTTAGCCCATTAGGTTCTAAACTGATACTCAAAGGTGCAAAATGCGATCTCGCACGTCACGTGGGTGTGTATTAAAGTGTTCGTCTCGTTGTTTTCCCATCGACATGACGATTATAGGCAGTTAATGAGATCAAGAAATTAAAGGATACAAATCTGTAAACTAAGGGGGGGGGCTAATTTCTCACACAACACAATTATTTTAATGGTCGGGATACACTTCCGGTGTGTGCTCTTTCATAAGGCCATGTCTATAGCCGAGGCTTTAATTACAATAAAGTAACACAAAATCATTTGTAACTAAACAATAAAGGTCTTTATTTGAATTTTTCGCATGTACAAAATTCCGGCGGATATATATATATATATATATAAATCATTTATTACCTACATACATCGCTGTTTCATGCTAACGCAATCTTCAGTGAAGGAAGTTAATTCTCTACGGTCAGCGGGCTCGAACTCCGATCA
Source organism: Sepiola atlantica (assembly GCA_963556195.1). Taxonomy (NCBI): domain Eukaryota; kingdom Metazoa; phylum Mollusca; class Cephalopoda; order Sepiida; family Sepiolidae; genus Sepiola; species Sepiola atlantica. Next base: position 74,505,491 of record OY744533.1, on the reverse strand, counting down.
CAAATCGCGACTGATTTGTAGTCAAAAGCGTTCCCCCGTCGGCCACAACGAATTAGCTAATAATTAAGGAGGAATTTAACTTTGTAAATACCGAGTCGGCGGGTATTTTACACGAACAGTTGAAAGTGATCAAGAAACTGTGTTTGGATCTTGCATGAAGCTATTTGTACTGCTTGTTATTAAACTCACTCAGAGTGCCCGGCCTTTAAAAGGGGGCTTATAATAATATTTATAAATAAATATAAATTACTTATTACCTACACACATCGATGTTTCATGCTAACGCAATCTTCAGTGCGGGAAGTTAATTCTCTACGGTCAGCGGGCTAACACTCCGATCACAAATCGCCACTGATTTGTAGGAGAGAGAGAGAGAGAGAGAGAGAGAGAGAGAGAGAGAGAGAGAGAGAGAGAAGAGAGAGATACAGAATCAGTGTTCTTTTTAAGTGATACATGCCAACACATGCGTGCGCATCGCATCTACACAAAGTTTGTCTCTCGCTACTTGATTACGGAGTCAATGACTTACGCTACTCGTCTTCCGGTCCCGATCAAAGTGTAGTATCTGTTCCGATGGATACTGCACCCCATAGACTGGTATTGTCTTGGCCTTCGGGGCTTGATTTACACCGGTCTATGGGTCTGTCCTGTGCAGTTCTAGGAGGTCCATCCTCCCAGGCTTTGCCTCCCCTCTTTGGGGAGGAGTAGGTATATTGCTTACTGCCTGAGGCGACCCTACCGGGGAATGTCGACAAGGCTGCCCACGCAATTTTTAAACCCCACTTTCCTGACCCGACCTTGGGTCACATCTTACTTGTGGCAGTAAGATAAACACTGGCCTTGTGTCTAACTCCTGGAGAGGAGTAAATCAATACTCGTCTTCCGGTCCCATGTATATCAATTTCATCTTCTGAGCCTTTGCCAACTTATAAAAAACAACCAGCAAATAAGGTAAACCTATCGTTCGACCCGTATACATTCATCGCCTTTTATTTTGATAATCACATTAAGATACATGCTTTATTGAAGATAAAAGTAAATATTAATAAAACCTTAAAGCATAAAACAAACACGGGAACAATTATAATTATGTTATTTCGAAACCTTGAGTGTTCCAAGGTGTGTTATTTTAGTGGCATAACTTATCCCTGACATTTAGGCTCGAATGATACTTGAAAATAACCCAGTGAACAATAAAATTATGTATAAAAGTATCAAGGTTTCGAAATAACGTAGAACATTTTTCGATTTCTTTGTTTGGACCGTTTGAATAGTTCTGATCATTTAAGTTTGGTAGAACATAGTTCAAATCGCGTTTGATCTGATTCAGGTCTTATATTGAAACTTCTGCTTTTATAATGTTTTTCCAAAAAAATTAATGTTTTCCACATTTACATTTTCAAGATATTTAACTCTAATAATTAATATTTAATAGTAATTGGTCAGACCTTCTGACGATAAGAGCAGTATGTCTGAAAAGTAATGGCGTAAATATTGTTTTGTATTTGTATTCCTTGTTTGAACACTTGATGAGTTAATAAACTTGTAAACTATACAAATTTTCTCTATTTAGTCACTTCATTATCCATATGTAAATGCTATATCTCTATATCGCGCTTCACCGTATCTCGATAGGATCTAATATCATTGTTGATGTTTATATTATTCATTGATATAAATGTATATATATATATATATATATATATATATATATACATATATATATATATATATTACAAGCCCTATATATAAAAAAAACCTAACTAATAAAATTAACTTTAATATCAGTAATAATATTCTAAAATGTGTATAGCTTCAATATAGTTTCGTACTTAGTACATTATCCACGCCAAACACCTTCTATAAATACTACACATTGTATAGACTTATTAGTCGCATTCCCCCTGAAGATGGACCCAGATGAGTCCGAAAGTACTTGGAAGACAGATGCAAATTATGGCAAATTCATCAGCCAATTCTCATCAAAAACTAAGATTTTAATTCGGACAATTGAAAGGATCTACTAAAAGATATCTAGACACGAGTTGTTCTTATATTCAACAATATATATATATATAATTATTTCCACAATCAGACAACGCCGCAGCCCACAACCTATGAAAAGAAACAAACCGGAAGTCCTAGACTCGAGTTTCGCCCTCCTTTGGGCTCATCAGTAGAACACATCCGAACTCAGGATTCGAAACCCGAGTCACTTGCATGGTAAGCGAGTACTCTGCCACTGAGCTACCTCGCCACATACAAGAATGTCTATTAATTTACACAGATTAAGCGAACCGCGGCGATGACCGACTGTGGAATTTACCTACTTTTTTCAACAAGGGGTGTAGTCATCCAACTACTATGAACCCAGGCCGATGTCTCACTGGGTTCATAGTTGGATGACTACACCCCTTGTTGAAAAGAGTAGGTAAATTCCACAGTCGGTCATCGCCGCGGTTCGCTTAATCTGTGTAAATTAATAGACATTCGTGTATGTGGCGAGGTAGCTCAGTGGCAGAGTACTCGCTTACCATGCAAGTGACTCGGGTTTCGAATCCTGAGTTCGGATGTGTTCTACTGATGAGCCCAAAGGAGGGCGAAACTCGAGTCTAGGACTTCCGGTTTGTTTCTTTTCATAGGTTGTGGGCTGCGGCGTTGTCTGATTGTGGAAATAATTATATATATCATCTCACATTCAAGAAATCTAATATATATATATATATATATACAGGGTGGGCCAAAATAAGGGTCCTATCTTTAAATTTGAATAACTTGAATTTGAATAACTTCCACAAAATAAAAGTTAAACTCACCAAACTTTATGTGTGTGTAGACTGACCCTTCCGAGATTTTTTAAAATAAACAAAACAAATTTTAGCCGAAAAACACTTCTTAAAACTTACAAAAACTAAAGTATTGTTTTTTACACTGTTTTGAGTTTTTTAAGCAAAAATAATGTTTTCTAAATGAGGGTACGTTCCTTAGGGCTAATACGGCTCATGCTTGCTTCGGAAGGGGTCCTTTACTTATTCTAAAAAATAAAAAAATAAAAAAATCAATAAATAAAAAAGTTATGAATTTTTAAAAATAGGACCCTTATTTTTGCCCACCCTGTATATATATATATTACTGGTGTTCTAATCTAGTGTTGATACTTACTAGTTCCCATATATTATTCAATTCGATACTATGGCTATTAAAAGGTTATTTTCGGGCAACATATCCAGCTGCTTTTTCGAGACGTCTCACTTTCTATTTTTTATTTGTCTATATCGTTTTTAAATAATCGCACAATGGTACATATGTTTTGTATTTATTTTGTCGATGGTGTTCAGCAGAAAAAATGAATGCTACAAATAATAAATAGTTTTCCTAGATAAAAACTATGTAAATAAAATAATGTTTGACACGAAAAATGAAATTGCTCTAGACAAGTTGTGAAGCCACTTGATGAAGGAGTTAAAGAAATACTGCTTCAAGGTAAAAAAAACAAACTAGCCAACGATAAGTGTTAGATGGATAGATGCCGAGCCAGAAAGCGGAAATTATGCCTCTTTTGTCAGAAATATCGCTCATGGAATGTGAGGACTAAAGGACAAAATAAGGAGCGCGAGAGTTACAAGGCTGGTGAATGTAAAGCGAAAGTTCACTTTCTACTGTCCTTGATGTAAATTAACTTTCTACTGTCTTTGATCTAAATTTACTTTCGACTGTCATGGATTTAAATTAAATAATATTCGACATTAAATATTAAAAGGACTTCACGAAAATAAAAAGATTAATGTCGTCTTCGATAGCCGTACTTCTAAACAACACGATATTAATGTGAATGTGTCACAGGGGTGTATCATTGGACTTAATTATTCCTGATTTTCATTAATGACCTTCTTGATATAATTGCGTTCGAGATTAGTAGATTTACTGATGACATCAAACTCTATTCGCGACATGTGGTCAAAACGAATGCACACATATCCAAGGAAATAGTTTAATCATTAGAAACTGACCATCAGTCTGCAGCAGTTTTCTTTAGTTATTTTTACAATTCCGTATGGCAGTTCATACATAGTAAAACCGTATTATGTTTTGAAGACTGAAAAAATAAAGCTTCATGCTGACGTTAAATTTGTCTAACCATTTTTCTATAAGCAAATAATAATTAAAAAGTTCATGTTAACATTACAATACAATTTCTTGAACAAGACAACCAAAAAATCGACATATAAATAAAAATTACAGCAAATATTTATTGAATTATATTTTCATAAAATACTATTATCATAAAATACTATTATCAAGTTACATTTTGGCATTTTTAATACAATGTAAATATATGATCGATATTTATGTCTCATGAATGGATGTGTAAATGAATGAAGAGAATCCATGTTTTACATTAGTTTTGGAGAACAAATGTCACTGAATTTTGTCTGTTTACAGACAAAGGTTTATTTAGATAATGTTCGAAATTATATTCAAATCAACAGTTTAATGTATTCAGCAAATATTTTGAATTCCGAAACGGTGTCGGCCATATTAACCCATTAGCAATACACAAAAGAATACAACATCTGTTCGTTCCGTGACTGTTGCACATTCCAAGGCAATTTTAAAGCTTTTAAACTGTCGCATAAAAAGTACTATATGGCTTGAGTAAAAAGCAATGACAACTATGATGTTACCGTGTTGGCTAAACGTAAACACGAGTTTTCGAACGTGATACTGTCATATAAAAGACCCGAAACTTTCTTACTAAACTGAACCCGAGTGTACTTACTATAAAATATATAAATGTTAATGGAAACTTCTAATTTATGACTTGATTTACCCTTACGGAAAATACCTTTTATACATATTTACTTTCGCTAAAACTGAAGTTTAATGTAAGTGTTCTCTAATAAACAAGAATTTTCTGTGAATTAAAAAAAAACTTTAGAGAATGAAGAAACATTGTCTATTTGATACGTTATGCCTGCTTACTGTTAGTCAGTTATAGTCACTAAAACAAGTCGACAAGGTTTTGCATCAAATCCAGTAGAGTATATGTGTTTTATATCAGGGCGTTTCTTTTACTAAACACATTAAAATCCCATAGGCTTAAAAACAATAAAGAGGGTTCTAATTTACTATAATATTGCTACTACAGCTGTTGTAACATCATTACCACTACTAAATAATAATAGTGACAATAACTATACGTACTCGAATTACTAGGTAAAATTGCACCACATTTTTCTTTTATAAATAGCCTTTGGAATGCTAAGTATGATGCAATTCACTATATTAATTCTGACGCTTAACAGAATTGCCACGAAGCAGTCGCATAGGCTATTAGACAAGCCGTCTATTTGGTGCATTTTTGACAAGTAATGTATGGGGAGAAAACAACTATTATAACCTATTCCAAAATAAATTAAACTTAATTTATTAATTACTATTGCACCAGTAGAATAACCAATTGTTTCACACTGAATTAAATATTAACTTCAAGGAAGGTATTAATGTATACATTAATAATCTGAATTCGGCATGCACAGAATATATAGAAGCACATGTGGTACATTCTAGACAAAGTAAAGGCAGTTCTCACAAAGAGTAAGCGAAAGTATTTGTCGAAGCAGATATACGTACAACAGTTTCAGAGCTGGCTTAAAATTTAGGAGAACCAATGTCATGCTGTTATGAAAACATAAATAGCGACAAAAAGAAGCACTGAATTGGCATAACGCAAATAGAAAATAGTTTAGGTTCAGTCAATTCTTTTGCGGAAAAAAATGCTACATCGATTGTCTTAGTTCTGCCTCCTTCAGCTTCACTAAGTGATTGCTTTGGATAACAATGTTCGTGTTTATCATGTTTCGCAGTTGTTGATTATTATCAAGTCTCTTTGTCCAACTTGTATTAATTTGTATGTTGTATTTCAAATACGCAGATGAGTGTATGTCTTGCATTTTTTTAACACTGTCTCCAGTGACCGTTCGCACATTCTGTTTGCGGGTTAAAATGCTATTAAATTGCACATCTGTCAGTGGATACCTTCCCAAATAAGTGAAGTATACAGTACGTTTAAAGTTGTGTTCAAGTCATATAAAACATCAATAACAAAATTAGTTGTGAACCAATCTTTGTCAAATTTAGACTATTCAATTTGCGCATTCATTAAATAGCCTAATTAAATTGTCAGTCAATTTTAACAACTCGTGCTCGAATGTGAAATATACGTAAATTGTTTGTCTTAAGTTATTATACATCTTAAAATAATTTAATATAATTTATTATCATTAAAAAGTAACAAATAAATGATAAATGAAATAATGAATTAAATAAAAAATCTAATACATATTAAAAAATATATATAATAATATAATTGTACAACAGATTATAAGACAAAATAGATGATAAATATTAAATATTTACAATCAGTTCTTTAGTGAATAAATTCTTTGCGTCGATCTTACTATCTTTATATGAAATTAAAGGATAAACAACAATAGTTTTGAAATTCTATACTTAATTCCCCCTTTCCACTATATACAATTCAGGACTTATTTATTTCATAGAAGTATAATTATATATATGAATGTATCTATAAAACTAATGAAAACTAAATTAATTAAATTATGAAGTAAAAAAATTGATATAAAATAAATATATCAAAATTATAATGAAAATAATACGGAGTCAAATAATCTAATACGAAAATGAAAAAACAGAAATATTTAACTTTTTATGAAATAAAAATGATACATAATAAATAAATAAATAAATTAATAAAATATTTTATTTTCAATATTCTGTTGGACTTAATATTTACTGCAAAGCTAGCACTCTTTATATAACAGTCATCTTAGGAGGTTTGTAGAAAATAGGAGTTTCTCCTGAAATATTAAAATAGTTTCCACCGATCGCAGATATTATTAACAGTAATTGTAAGATACCTGTATTTGAAATATTTACTAAAAAATAAATAAATTTGTTCTCGAAGAGAAATATCGCATATATTGTCTTCAATTATTTGTTTTGTTGATCTCTTCTTTAACCGTCTTGTTTTCTTCGTATTGCGTACAGTTTTACTACATAGCTATATACTTATTTACCAATAATGCTTCAAGCAAACTATCATACTTTTTGAATGTAATACTAAGGTAAAGCTTCTAAAAAATGGCAATTATCAGTACATCTATAGTTATTTAAACATGCAAATAATAACACATAGAAAATAACAATGTTGAATGGATGGATGATCTAGTTAGAGACACGAAAGAGGCATCAACACAATAATTAAACGATAAGGATAGCTGTATATTATCTAGATCATTCGAAATAAGAACATCGTTTAAGAAGGTGCTTACACGAGATGAAAATAATGTAAAACAAGATATAGCGAAAAAAACATTTTTCATCAAGAATCAGTTCTCTGAACGAAATCTAATTGAGTGATTCAATAAGGTTTCAAATATATTGGGAATTGCTAAAAATCAACGTAAACGCCACACACATTTAAACAAGTAGGGCAAAACGTCACAATTGGGCCATGCAATACGAAAAGAACTTTCATTCCAAAGTAGTTCTCGTGAATAATACTCGTTTATGGAGTAGATGTATCAATAGCTAAAGCGTGAAGGTGAAAGTAATGATATTGGATTAAATGGTCGCCGTAATCATCATTTGATCATTCTAAGTGGATGAAATAGTCTAACTAAACAATAGTAACAATTCCGATAACGTTCACAATATATTATTTAAATTGTACAAGTGTCAGCCTCCCAGATTTAAAAAGAAATATGTATCTATCTATATCAATGCTATTACTAGTGTATCACATGGTATGAGCACATTAAATGTTTATAGGGTAGAAGGTAATGCAATGATCATTATCTGTCTCGAACTGAATTTCATCGAAAATCGATGGACAATTGTGAAGATCACATTATGTGGATGTTGCAAACAATATGATTGGAAATAAGACTTATCGATGGGTATTAGACCGGCTTAATAGAACATTTAACACTAGGTAGTGCAAAATCAATGGCCGATCCCTGAAATGTAAAAACATTTTGACCCTCCCTTCACTTTAAAATTCACTAAAATTCAAGAAATCAACCCGTTTTAATGAGGTTCTCAATATTTTTCAAGCAACAATTATGTATGATGAGACCACTAAATCTAGTGAAAATGTATTATTTCTTAAAACAAAATTCACCTTTACTAAAGTTATATTTTTATATATTTATTTAAAAAGTGCATGAATTGTGTGATGTTTTTTTTTTCATGAAAATCAAGCATTGTACATGTTAAAAATTAAAACTTTTTATTAAATATTTCGAATATATTACAAAAAGGCCCCTAAATACCGTGTTAATGAAGTCACTATACTTCGAAGAAAAAATAAGTGTTTGAATTTGCGATATTATTATTGAATAAAGCATTGTTTAATCACTATTGTGACGAAAAAAATAATATAATTGCAAAAAATATTTCATGTGATTTTAATGATTAGAGTTTCTGGGAAAATAAAAAATGCGATATAATTATATTTCCCTTTCATACATAAAGGTGTCATCTTCGGCGCAATAATGTTTTTTTTTATATATCTTGAAAATTAACAAAAAATTGACAAATTTTTGACTCTGGAACATAACGAAAACAAAATTTTAAAATTGAATAATTTTTACTAACGATTGACTTGGAGCGCTATGGAAGCCACGTTCTGTAATAAACAGAGATTCATCGATTTCGTTAATTTCACAATTCATTGTTAATAACTTGGAAAGATAAAACGTAAGTTTTTCTTTGTTTTTGTCACAAATAAATATTATTTAAAAAGTTTAAAATTATTCATTAATAAATAAATAGTTTAAATATGACATTTTTTTTTAAATTGAATACTATTTATTTAATTTTTGAATAATTGTTAATGTTTTAATTTTTTTTCAATGAATATGGTTATCTACTTTTTCACACTGAAAATTTAAAAAATACTATTTTAGCTTAAAATAAAAAATTACATTAATTCTATAAAATAAATCGAGTAATGAAATTTTGAAGTTTTTAATCAATCATCATGTTCAAATAATTGATAAAATGACGCAGTTCGTAACGTAAAATAATGTTAACAACATTTGAAAAAACGTTATTTCGAATTCTAAAAAAAAAACATTGGTAAACAATTTCTTTAGCTATTTTTTACAGATATGCTTTTCAACTACATATGCAAAATAAAAGCGATCTTTGTGATTATAATAAATGATGGATACATCAATTGGTTGGTATAGACATGGTTAGCACCAGTACATGAAATTAGAAATAAAGGAAAATTATTACAAAACCTTCTGTTAAAATAATAATAAAATGGGAAATTATGGTTCGCGTCTTCCATACTTGTCAATTTAATACAGACATTGTGTTCGTAACCTTAAATATAAAGAATTCAAGGTCGAATCATTTTTCAATTTCTATAAAGTATTTGACAAGCATACCTTCCATATATTTTTTTTAAATATAAATAAATATCACTACAGTTCGGGGCTTCCATACTTTCAGATTTGGTCGCCATATTTTGTTTACAGTAACATAAAACAAGGAAAATACGTCCGAAAAGTAACGTTCATATTTTCTTTTGGATAATTACGCAATTTCTAGTAAAAAAATGAAGGTATTGTTTTTTAATTCACTCTATTGAAACTAAAATTTAGTAATTATCTCTGAAACGGTTCCAGATTACTTATATTTATCTTTCCAACGAATGTTAAACGTGTTTTATTAAATCTGCAGTTTTAACTAATTTGTAACTTTTATAGCCGTTTTTACAACATTTTTAATTCTAATTTTTTAACACGTAAATATACATGTGTGTCCATTTATATATTAACTTAATGTTTTCACCTTTCAAACACAATCAAAAGTTAAACGAAACTGCTTTAAAAATTAAGAAAATACACTTTTTAGAATGATAGTCAGTACAAGCGGTGCTCATTTTTGCACGTACCTATTTAACACAATAAATGGATGATTTATCGCTGACTGTTATTACGTAAAAAGGTCATTGTATGAACATAGAAATGATTTATCATGTGTTTTTTATTTAATTAAATTATTATGATCGATTAAGCTAGACTTTAAATAAGTATTATGGTTAAATAATGTTCTCTTTCATTCTAAATAGTTATTTCTATATTTACCTTACGATGATCTTCGCTTCTAGATAACCGTACATTTTTTTGTTTCGTGTCCCTTATGCTCTCTTCTGAGTTATTAATTCTGTATCTATTGTTATGTCGAGTTTTAATAATGAGTACGACATATTTTCCTCTCGCATTCAATCTATATGAGCAGACTAAATATCCTTGTTGTGCATAGTTTTACTTATTTGTTAATAGTTTCACGCACTCCATGTAAAGTTCATTTGGTTCTGTATATCGCAACCGTTCAGTGAATTTCTTAAATATGCTGTTGAATGACAATAACTCTGCGATAAAATAAATTGAAATAGAGGCCTACATCTCCCGATTTTTACATATATGTCTTGTCTTCCGGTAGTTAGTTCAGATCGCCATTATCCATAGTTTTCCGAAATAAGTAAATAATAATGTCAAGAATTTAAAACATATTTTAGAATTTCATTATCCATGTTTATGAAATCTTGGTACAGTTCCAGATGACGCGCCTAATTTCCGTGACTTCGCGTCGACAACGATCGGGCATGTCGCGGAAGCGTCCGAGCGCTGACGGAATAATATGTTGTCTCTTTTTATCTTATAAAAACATTGACAACATTTTACCCATCCAAGAAAAAAAATGTTACAAAAAAAAAATGATTTTAAACTATGTATGTTTTCTTTGAATTTATTCGTCTTATATTAGCGTCTGCCAGTCTTTCAGTTAGAGCTTGGCAGTTTGAATGCAGGGATTGGATATCGCTAAGAACGGATACCCTAACCCTAACGGGAGCCCGAACCCTAAACCCTAATCTTAACCCCTAACCTTAAACCATAACCATAAACCCTAACTTTATACCCTAACGGGAGCCCTCACCATAAACCCTAACCCTAAAAAGAAAAAGAGCAAAACAAATGAAAAAGAAAACATTGACACCCCCCACCCAAAAAAAAAAAATTATTTCTACACATTTGATTGAAAATGGTTCATTTGACCCCCACCCCCATTTTGTTCGGTTTTTATTTTTTAATCTATGTATTTTTTCTTTGAATGTATTCGTCTTATATTATCGTCTGCAAGCCTTCCATTAACGCTTGGCGTTTACGTCTTGGCAACTCTCGGGCGCTTCCGCGACCTGCCCGATTATCGTCAACGCGAAGTCACGGAAATTAGGCGCGTCATCTGAAACAGTACCGAAATCTTATCATATGCCTTATTTTATATTCGATCTCTGCTGTGTTTACTATTTTTCTCGTTAATACAACCTTTGGAAACGTGTATTTAATGTTTAGTAGGTCAGTATCCATCTAGTCACGTACGATATCGTTTTGTTTATCGTGAATGAGTAGGTGACTATTGCATTAGTGATAAATTTATTCACTGTTTTGCATATAATCGGTAAGCAGTTTTCGGTCCGTAGATTTTTGTCTTCGTTCATTTCATTGCGGTCTATTTAAAAAAAAACGTTTTTTTCGCAATTTGATTTAATTATCTTCTGCGTTTGATTTTATTTGAAGTTGAAAGGCATGTAAGGCGTTAATAACCCCAGTAATATAACCACTCTCTATATGGCTTTTACTTATTAGAATTCTATATTTTCCTTCGAGATGGTCTCTTCACACATCATTGATTATTTATACTTACAGGTTAGTTTTATATATTCGTGTACCCGGATTCAAGAGGGCCAATATCGAAAATAAGTCATCCGCATGGAAGTTATAGAGAATGTTATACTTATTAAAAGAAAAATGATAAATAAATGGAGTATCATTTTTTCATTTTCGTCAAGTTATATTTATTTTATTATACTTTACAATTTTAAGAAGATGATTATAACAAGTATTGTTATTATAGGAATACGTCATTACCTACCTCGCTACGTGTGGCACACATTGAACAGGTGTTAGATTAGGCTATTCCCGTCTCTTATTACACATATGTATTCATATTTTCCCCGTCGACTACACAGGCTTATATTTAAGATAATATAAGGAACATAAAATACTCGCTGATTGGCTGAGCGATTGCAATCGCCTATGTGATGCAAATTTTACCTCCTACGCCGGTACAGAGAAGTGTCGTAGTTTAAGAGTTGGTAAAACAGGTGATACGGTAAGGGGATTAGTAAGTGTGAGTGGTAAGAAGATGAAAAGGTGTCAAGGCTGAAGAATGGGAAAAAGGTTCACAGAGAAATATGATAACATATGAAAAGGCGAAAGGAAAGAATGGGTCTCAAAAATGTAATCTGAGAATGCTGCAAAACGCTAACTCATACTATCAATAATGTGAAAAAAATATGTCTAAGATTATATGAAATATGACGTTTTTTTTCTGTTATAGACAGTCACCATATATGAAACAATTGCGTCCCTGGTCGTTACGAAGCTGTTGAATCGTTGGTTGAAGGACAAGTTCCTTTCCATCACCTTCAAAGACTTTGCTGGTCTATCCAGCGTTTAACAATATAGGAGATCAGTCGGCTGCATCTCAGTGCAGACCGATCAGTCTCCTGTGCATCGTTAGTAAGTTGATCGAATCTAATAAATTATTTCGTCCTACATAATTTACAGGTAACGTGCTGACTGTAATATCGCTTTCTTTACAAACGTGCTAGCTATGTAACATCTCTCCTATAGGTACTATTTGATTAATTTCTGATCTTCATAAATCTATGGAGGCACCTCGAAGAGAATTTATGACCAATCTCCTCTCCCTCTCTTAGTTTCCCTCTTTTGTCCGATTTTGAGCACGTAGTACAATGGGAAATAAAGTGGTTTGTCACTTTACACGCCTTCAAAATCGAGCTTATTATTTTTCACCGTCAACACTAAGATCCTCATTTATGGCCAATTGAAATAAATTGCTCTCCAATAAATAAAAAAATAATTTATTTGATAAGTTTCTCGGACTGACTCTTACCAAGGCCTGGAATGGAAGACTTAGATCAAATCTGTTGCTAAGGTCGCTGTGATAATAGTTGAATAATTTTATCGCTCAAGAAAGTTCCTCATTCAAACGCAATCCTCTACCTGTATAAGAGTCATATCCGTCCTAATGTACTGTTGTCATATCTGGGCAGGTTCCATTTAGAGCACTTCTTGTCTTCACAGGGTACAACACGAATTTCGCAATCTAGTGAGAGGTAATCCATTTTATTCTATTCTCTGCAACCAATTTAACACAGAAGAAAGTTTGCTAGCATCATTCTACTGTATTCATATGCTCATGGTAGATGTTTGACTGAGCTTCAATCACTCGCTCCTTCCTCTGTAAAATATCCATAGCAAGAACCCATCTGGAGACAACAACAGCAGAGGACTATCCTTTCTCTATCTACCAAAGACAAAGAGACACTTCCATGAACAAAGTTTATTTCCGTCTGTTTCCCAAAACACCGCGAATTTGTTTCCCAGCCAACTACAACATTTCCAAGTCTAATGTAAATAACTACTTGCTAAGCCGTCGTTTTTGATAAGCAATTCATTTAAGAATTATTCTGCACATTTCACGGTTGTTTCCGATCCTCGAGCGGTTACACTCAACATCCAACTGACGATATCTTTAACCCTTATCCTCGAATGGCTCTGGACCTTGATAAGTAGTGCTCTATTAGTAAAAAAAGATAACGAAAGGGAGAACGCTGATTGTTGCGTCGTTATTCATGGCCTTTGTTTTTGCTATTTGAGGCGTTCTTTGTGTTGACTATAGGTTCAATTGATTATACAGCAGAGTAATTCCTGTTATAGCGTTTTATGAATGTCTCAGACAGTTACTTAATAATGGCCATCACTGGCACTTCGTTTAGGGCGATGTTGATAAAACCACTCTATGGTTGGCATCGCTGAGACATCCCTGTCCTTTAAATGATTCGCAAAGACAAACAAAATGTCTACAAGGTACGTCCAGTATAAGGATATTAACGTCGATTCCAACGATTTTTTTGGTCTCGTCTCTTTTCTAATCAGAGATTGAATCTGGTTAGATTAGTAGGTGCACGTTGTGAATAGAGAAACCCAGAAGCAAACTAAAAGAGAAAAGGTTAAATATACAGAGAAAAACGGCTCACAAATTATTGGAACTGCTAACAAGGAAGGAGTTGATGTACATTATGGCCTTTGCGTATAAAAATTACAGTGTCCAGAGAATCGTCGATTCACTACCATTGAGAAGTTTAATCAAGAAGCGATATCTCAGCTATATAAATATGTCTGAAGAGTTGAAAATACAGCACTGAAATAAATAATGTAGTCTGAAAAGCAACAAGATGATATAGAACCCTTTATTTTCATTGTTTTTATTTATTTTTTTCCAATATGAAATTAAGTCGACAAATAACAACAACGAGGAAAGTATTGCAAATAAAGTCCCACGAGGGCAAAGTTTGACACAAGAGCAGTTTTTAATACAAGGAAAGTCCTACTCCCCCATAAGTGGCATTCTAGATTGGGACAAAAGGATCTTTTTACATTGACTATCGACAGAACATATACTACACCTCGATCCGAACCCGAAACCCGAGCGATGAATGTTCTACTTTTTTAATTAAGCGTGACATACAGTCCGATAGACAGACAAACAGACCGAGCCTTCTATATTCACTAATGAACGCATCTAAAATTATTTTTTAAACTTAAACGCAGGAGACCCTACAAAAAATTATATTTGAAACGTAAGCGGGGCAGATACTCTCAGAGGAAATGAGTGGGCGTATCTAAAATAAGATGCATCTATTTAATCCACGCGTTAATAGATGAAAATTATATTTAAAATTAAAACGTTTTGTCTTTCAAACTTAAGCGGAACCGATGATTACCTTCGTTAAGAAAACCTATTCATAGATTTATGTTATTTGCTGACGTCAAAGTGCTAAAAAGATAAACAAAACACTGCAACAGGAAGGGTTATAAGTTACACGTAAACATATGAGGGTGCTCATGTCTGTCTGAAATTTGTTTATCATTGATATAGTAATTGTTTGGTATTTAAAAAAGGATACTGGTTATTTTGTTCATGTGGTTATAAAGCTAAACAAAGTATAATAGTGATTTGAAACTGACACTATGAATAAAACTAATTGACTAAAATTAAAGATGGCTGACAAATCTGTTCTTGATGGAAAAATCTTAAGTAAAAAACAAATATTTGCTTGTTTCTCTAAAATTAGAAATATTTTTACACAATATCTGCATATAATGATACGTTTCTGTGGCCTACAAAACATAAAAAATAAACTTTTATGCATTCACGTCGGCGATCATAAAATAATATTAACTAGAAATTCCGCAAAAAGGTATTCCTTTTTGGTATAAAAAAATATTTAAAGTTTTTTTTCTTACTCTTGTGTTTGAACATATTCTAAAATAGTTCAAATATAATTATGCTTGAAACAAGACAACGATCAGAGTATTGCGTTTAAGTTATATTCTGATTATTGTAAACGATTTTTATTTTTAGACAAGAAATACGATCTAAATCAAGTAAAATGGACAATTAGTGTATACATTTTCCAAATAGTTGTGCATTGTATATAACACATACAAAACTAATTATTTAACATTTTTTAAAAATTATTTATCGTTTTTATTTTTAAGATTATTTACTGTTTGTTTTTAATTCGCTGTTTTTATTGTGTTTTTTACTTATGAATCACTGCTTTTCAAAAGGTGATCGTGAGTAAGAGTTAAAATTGTTTGCTGGTTCGATGTTGGCCACCGTCATGAAGGGATTAGAAGCAGCGGGTAGAATAGGCAGATTATTACTTAAGAGGACTTGGTTTTCCAAAGGACGGTTCAACAAGTATTTGTTTACATTAGACTTGAAGACGACTATGGTGTCGTCAGTTGGGAAGCAGACTCGTTATGTATTCTTCTTACAGATAGGGTGTTCTAGGAAAGGAACGTCATTCGTGCAATCTACGTTTTCATTATGGTAAAGAGAACGAGAGAGAGAGAGAGAAGGAGAGAAAGAGAGAGAGAAAGTAAAGTGTCTTGATGTGGTCGTAGCTGGACGTATTTTGCTGGGAATAAACCATGGATCGGATCTCAGTTAACCACCCACTATAAACATAACGCTACAGCAAAGAGATGTTAGCAACATCTCTTCTGTGTGAAAAAAAAGGCGCAGGAACGAGAATAAATCATCCCTACAAGACTGCGAAGTCGATGCTGTACTTTGTCAAGACAAGAAATAGTGCACCGAGCGGCACCCCCATAGATATGACAGCAATACTCCGTCTTTTGACGAATCCGGGTCTAACACATATAGCCGATTGCAGAAACAGTCAGGAACTTTCTGGGACCGTGGAATCATCCAACCATTCTCCCAGCAACTTAAGCCACAGATTTGACGTACGTCTTCCATTTTTGGTATGGGGTGAAAGTCGGTCCGAGAAGCTTTGCAAAGCTTCCTCTAAGAGAGAGCCATTTATTTCTACTAAGTACAAGTGGGGTGTCTGAGCGTTATTGAGAGAAGGTTGATTTTAGAGGCGTTAAAAGTAACTAGCAATTCTTCCCTCATTGAACCATGTGCTCTAAGTCGAAGGAGAGAAAGTTAAACAGATCTTGGTCATAATTCTTCTTTGAAATGCTGCCATAGATTGTTGCATAGATGCCAACAAATGATCTCAGAATATGATTTGGAATGTAATTTATGAAGGTCAAAAAGCGGAGGATTGGATCTAGAATGGATCTGTGAGCCATGTCGGCATTGCTCCTATGTGCTTCGAACTTTTGCCCATAAATAACTACTTTTATAGATCTATCGGGGGCGTGAAACATATGATGGTTGACAGGACATTTCCAGATATCTCAGTCAGAACATCAGCAGCACGAAATCCAAATCAGCTCAGGAATATTGATACACACTGCGATAGAAAGGGACATCAGCGAACTTACTAAACTTGATCTTCATTTAGACAACATAGTTGTCAGAGGATCCCATAGCATACAGGAGAATATATGCGCACTGTTAATGGTAAGTCTACCAAAAATATCAAGAAGGCTTGTGAAATGTCCAATAGCATCTGGTAAGCGTGTTGGCTTGCCGACAAATTGATTAGGTTCATATGCAAGGAAGAAGTCACGACAGAACCTCCTTTCACCATAAGTCCTCTTTGATTAGACTGGTCACTCAAAATTGTGAACATTCAAAGCGCGAATGCTAGCAAATGGCTAAGCAGCCAAGTTACTTTCAATGTTGTCAGAGATGTTCTCAATAACAACTCCATCAGTTAGTGGGCAATAGGGGTCAAAAATGCAAACGGTGCTTTTAGCAAGCGCGGTACAGAAACACGTGTAGCGGAAATCAGGATCAAAATGTTAATGAAATTTTTATATATTTTGCAAATAAATACTACAAAGTGTAGGATCACTTCGGCTACCGGGCTTCATCTTTTCTGTTCTAGGTGAGTGAAGGAGAGATTCTTCTTGACTGAAAATGTTTAATTTGTGTCTCAATCCAGAGTTCTCCTTTTTGGAATCTTGAAAATAAGTAAATAAAAACACACTTAATTGCACACAAAAAATTGGTAGATATT
This sequence comes from Sepiola atlantica, assembly GCA_963556195.1. Taxonomy (NCBI): domain Eukaryota; kingdom Metazoa; phylum Mollusca; class Cephalopoda; order Sepiida; family Sepiolidae; genus Sepiola; species Sepiola atlantica. The sequence goes on along the minus strand of OY744533.1, from coordinate 74,487,796 downwards.
GTCACTTTAATTGATGTAATCGGCATTGCTTGCCTTTGCATGTTTTTTTTTATTCTAATAAATACGTAGTACAATTGTTTTCAAACTGTTAACAATATAAATAATTAACGGATTTTGAGGTGTTTAAATCAATAAAACAGCATGATGCTTATTTTCTTAAACGCAGAATCCACACACAACATAACCATATTTTAAACGAATTTTTGTTTCTTCAGCGGTTTTGTTATTATTGATATTGAATACAGTTCAGTTTCAGTATAAATAGTATAGTTTTCCTTTTATTTTATTTTTCTAAAATGCAATTCTTGAAGTTTTCTACAACTTAAACCTATCGACAGCCTGACTTATATTTTTGTCGCTTTTCCCAAAGTGTATGACGTAATTTTCGATCGCAATGACCTTCTCTTTACGAAGCTTTGTATAGCAATGCATTTGCCTGTTACGATAACTCTTCATCGCAATGTTCAGACAAAAAGAAACTTTGAGTTGAACAAATTGAATGACTCAACAATCAGGTTTTCTCTTGTGATTATTTATTTACAGAATCATGTTTTTAGTTTTTTTTACTGTTTTCGTTTTTGTAACCGACGAAGGGTCTGAATAAATCACAATTCTCGTCCTACAGATTTATATCAATTAGCAAACTCCATTAGAGAACGAGACACGTTGCCAAAATGTGATAATGCCATTTAGCGTATACAAGCTGGAATTTACGAAATCTCTAAGAACATAAAGAGTGGCAATACATTATGTGAAAGATAATTGTCTCGTGGCGTGTCCATCGTTGTTTCTATCCGAGATAACTTTTCAACAAATACACTAACACTTCACTGTATTCTGTGTAATACTATGAGAAGCTACATATAACACATTCCTTCACTAAAAAGTGAATAGATACGATTTATAATTTTATTTCCCGGTTTTAAAGTGTCAATGACATGATATGGTTCAAGTGAACGCTTTTCTACATGATAACATACAGCGAGAACTTCTTAAATTTTGGCAGAGACGAAAGTGTAGTATCTGTTCCGATTGATACTACACCCCATAGACCGATATTGCCTTGGCCTTCAGGCCTTGATTCCGCCGGTGTGTGGGTTTGTCCTGTGCCGTTCTAGGAGGTCCACCCTCCCTAGGCTTTACCTCCCCCGTTTGGGGAGGAGTAAGTTTATTGCTTACTGCCTGAGGCGCCCCAACCGGGGAATGCCGACGGGGCTGCCCAGGCAATTTTTAATAGCCAGAGTGCTCACTTAATCGGGCACTGGCTTTTAAAACCCCACTTTCCCGATCCGACCTTGGGTCACATCTTACTTGTGGGAGTAAGATAAAACTGGCCTTGTGCCTAACCTCCTGACGAGGAGGTGAATAAAATAAAGCGAAAACTTTTTGGTTTTTGGCTAAGAATAAAGTGTAGTATCTGTTCCGATTGATACTGCACCCCATAGACTGGTATCATCTTGGCTTTCGGGTCTTGATTCCGCCGGTTTGTGGGTTTGTCCTGTGCAGTTCTAGGAGGTCAACCCTCACAGGCTTTGCCTCCCCTCTTTGGGGAGGAGTAATTGTATTGCTTACTGCCTGGGCGCTCTTACCGGGGAATGCCGACGGGACTGCCCATACATTTTTTGTAGGCCAGATTGCTCACCTTCTCGAGCGCTGGCTTTTCAAATCCTTCTTTCCCGACCTTGTGTCACATCTTACTGCTGTGGGAGGAAGATAAATAAAAACATACAGCGAGTCTGATTCTCGAACATTTGTGCTTAATAGCTTTCTTCCAACAAAAACAATTCTGATTCGTCAGTTTTTGTGGAATATTTGTCTATGTATTTAAGAAAAGAATAATCATTTAGAACAATTTCTTCTGAAAAATATTTATTCCGTCTCGGAATATTTATAAAATGAACACATTTGTCAATAAGGACCAACGTATAGAAGGAATAGCTATAAGTAAAATAAAGTTGATAAACATTGCACGATAAATAACCAAGCGAAATAGCTCATATTGAAAAATGTCAGCTAGAAGACCAGTTTTCACACAAGCATCTCGGTATCTTTTTTTGGAGATCAATTATTTACTATTAATTATTTTTTATTTAAATAAGAATGGTATGACGTAAACTTCTAAACGTGATACATTCATTACTAATATTTATTGGTTGAAGAAATGACTGAATTTTTTCGCAGTTAATGCTTAAACGATGACTAAACGATAATTTAAATTAAATTTCAAAATTCTACTTCATATTTTGATCTGACTACTAACTTTTTTTTCACAGATGAAACCATTTCTGCATCAATAAAAAATGCTGGTGAATAACAATTAGAAGAGTCGACATAGATGAGTCGTTTGATTTTGTTTTTGTTTATCATACGAAAGTATCTATACTTAACTTCTGCCGACTTTTCATGTCGGAATTTCACGTGTACAAAGCAAATTTGTAATATCTTAGTTTACTTAATGCTTACTTTTGAAGACGATGTACTTTTCGAATCAATTACCGTTTCGGCCGATATAACCTCCGACCTTCTTCAGGTGTATTTTGACAATTGATGTTATTAGTGAATTAGTGGACAAATATTTTTGTTCTTGTCTTTTTTCGCATGCACCATCGTCGTTAAAACTTTCGAAATCTGTGATTTACTTACGAAACGGAAATAGCGTTGAGTATTGATTTACTCCTCTCCAGGAGTTAGGCACAAGGTCATGGAAATAGCGTTGAGTAGTTTCCATTTCTGTCATTAATTCGGGTCCGTATTGATTTGCTATTACAATTTTTATAATTTTTGTTTTTTAGATGAGGATTGATAATATGTAGTATTTACATTGTTCAGACTATTGCTTTCATCTTGGTTCTTGTTTCACACTGAGAATAATAATTAATCAAAAAAATGGAAACTTCTCAACAATTTTAACGACGATGATGCGTGCGAAAAAAAGGTCAATATTTTTTTTCCATATTCACCAATAACAGTCATTGTAAAAATACACATGAAGAAGGTCGGAAGTTATATCGGCCGAAACGTGGTTCAGTCAATAGGCATTTCAACCACCGAATATGCTACAGCATACATATCAATAGGCGACTGTTAGGGTATTAAACCATTCAAATCAAAACCTTTAATCAAATGGTTCTCACAATTATGTAAGGAAAAAAATTCACATCTAATGAAGATATTTCCTAGAACATAGAAGTAAAATACGACTTTAAGGACACATTAAATAACAATGGTTATTTTTGTAACATTAAGTAAGGATGAGTTTTTGATTTTCGTGTGGATCTACAGAATCAGAATTAATCACCCGTAGCTGAGATTTAGTGCGATTCCTTTTTTTTTATCGACCTTTGGTCTGAAACTTAAACTAAAACACAATTGCTTAGCTTCGGGCTAAGACCCCAGTGTAGTATCTGTTCCGATGGATACTACACCTCATAAACCGGTGTCGTCTTGGCTCTCGGGCTTTGATTTCGCCGGTCCTCCCCTCTTTTGGGTGGTGTAATTTTATCGCTTACTGCTTGAGGCGCCCTACCGGGAATGCCAACAAGGCTGCTCAGGCATTTTTTGTAGGCCAGAGTGTTCACCTTCTCGAACGCTGGCTTTTCAAATCCTACTTTCCCGACCTTGTGGCAAATCTTACCGCTGTGGGAGGAAGATAAATAACAACACTTTCTTAGATTCGGCTAAGATAAAAGTGTGGTATCTGTTCTGTCGGGAAAAGGGGACATGCTCCTTGACGAGGTAGAGGGTAGATAGAGTTTAAGAAGGAGAAATAAAAGATGCTACGCACACTTTTTCCCCTTTTTTTGTTTCCCACGTCCCCGGGTAGCCATGCTAGTTACTTATATAGTATTTTTTTAACAGTAACAAGATTTCTAAACTTGGTCAATAACAGTTCTGTCATGAAAACATACGCTTGCAAACCATTAATTATACTGTATACAGATACATGACAGAAATAAATAGCCACCTCACAAAAAGTATCCATACTTGTTAAAAGTGTTGGTACTTTTTCAGATTAGGACACGAGCTGAATTTAACGCCAACCCTAACGCTAACTCTGACCAAAACAATTACATTAAACCTAACGACGGGGGCAAAGTTGGATCGGATCGTTATCTTAAGAGGCACCAAAATGTCTGCTTCCTTCATTGACAGCCAGTACTCACAGACGTGCGTGTAAAAAGAAGGATACCACACTAAGTCAGTATTCTTTAAATGCTGTATTGTTATATTTTAGGTAAAACGGAGTACTTCGCTCCCAAACACCCCTCGGATATCAATTAGTGCAAACATCTAGTGGATTACGTTGTGACGATAACAAACGATGGTTGGAGTCGTTCGCAAAACCTCTGACCTGGTATAAGAATTTAGATCAAACAATAGCTTAAACAGATCACGGCTTACGGCCATTGTTATTTCTTTTCTTTTTTTAAGTCAGTAACTTAAATGAATTTAAATTTGTCACCCCCAACCCCCCCAAAAATAGAATATATTTATAACTGTTTCTCGATTACCATCTTCTGGGCCAGTCCGAGACTAATAAACAACACAATAACTCACAGATTTTCTGTATTCATTCTTTTTTTAGTTTCCGTAGGCTGATTCTTCATATTATATCTCCACGAATCATACGTGGATGGCATGCGATGATATATATATATATATATATATATATATATATATATATATATATATATATATATATATATATAGAGAGAGAGAGAGAGAGAGAGAGAGAGAGAGATATAAGAAAAAAGAGTGATAAATATGCGACGATTGTCCAAATTTATTTCAAATTTCAATTGTTCAATGCAAGGTTGTCAGTAATAAACTAGTGTTTATTTTTCTTTCCTTAAGCCAAGGCTTTTCAAAGATCGAAATCTTATCATCAGAGGAGAAATACAGATGGATAAGTTGGCTTTCGAAAAAACCAAAGTTCAAATATTTGAAAAATATGAGAATTATTTTTAAAAATTATTAAAATAATTTTTGTCAAAAAACGTACTGAATGAAAAGAAAATTTCGTGAAATAGATATACAATTGTCCGGGTGGTAAGTTTCCGTTGAAAAAGTTCGGTGAAATTGTAGAAAGTGAAGAAAAACACTTTGCATGGGAGCAGGTTGGAAAAGGTGCTCAAAAGTAGATAAGTCCAGATGCACTTAAAAGAGGCTGTGAAGAGGAAAACAGGCCATTTTTTTGATTTACTTTATATAGTTTCTAGGATTAAGGAGAAGCCTTTGGATTGTATTAAAAAACTCAATTCAGTCAAAATACTCAATATGACGTTTTATGTTTACTATTTTGTTTTTTTTATATTTGGAGAAAAGAATTCACCGATGAAATCTTTGAAACATTCCTTGAATTTAGCTATATAAAGAGAAATGTGTATCATTGAATCATCGAAAATTATATATATATATATATATATATATATATATTCGTGTGTGTGTTAGATGTTGTGAAAAACGCTAGAGATAATTAAAGATAAGACAGTTTGGAAACTTATGAAACATAATGTTAAAATAAAATATTTCCAAATCGTAATTGAAACGATCGTACGGCACATAATCGTTGGATTTAAATTTTTGGAACAATGTCCACATTATTTAATCTCAAATCTTATATTTATATATATATATATATATATATATATATATATATATATATATATATATGTATATATATATATATATGTATATATATATTAACAGTAGAAGTAGGATGAACATATTCTCATGGCAAATACACCACGCAGCAGAATAGTTTATGTTTTACTTCCGGTAAAATCATCAGGCTAATTCTAATTAGCATACTCGTCTGAAGAAGATTAAAATTACTTCTCCAACAAAACAGTGTTTAACCTGTTGTATGCCACCTCTACGAATATTACAATGAGGATACTATCATACTAAACATTATCCCTAGGTTCGTTATTCTAATTTTGATTAAAATCCATTACATAATTTTTATTCTAGAACATGTATATAAATAAATTAAAATTCAATAAGGGTTGCTTAATTAGTATTAAATGGCTATGGATGAAAATCAAAGCGAAATGGGAGGTTATGCCTACACTATATCCTCTTGAAACTGTTTAAAATACTCCAAAAAAACTAATGTTTGAAGAATATTTATTAATTGATGTATAATATCGATTGTAAACATTTAACAAATATCTGAGGTATCTGAGTTTTCATAAAGGGGTTCAACCCCTTTTTACTTCCTTTTTCTATGAAAAAAAACAAACTACATTTTAACCCCTATTCAAGCATAACATGTGTGTTCCCAAATTTATGATGATCAGTTGATTAGTTTAGGAGTGAATCTTGGACGTACAGATATACAAACATATACACATACATAACGGGTTATGAATAATGATATATAGTGAATGTTCCATAATCGCAGAAAAATAACCTGGATTGTTTAAGGCAACAGCTATAATATATTTTAGTTAATGAAATAATACAATTAAGTCTCCATCAGTGGCTGTCAGCTAAACCCGGGTTATCCATTATTAAAAGAGAATTGTATGATTTTCTTGAATAATATATTTATTATAAATTCAAATAAAATATTATAACTTGAAAGCGGGCGGTATTTCTATGACGCACTATAAATAGTAGAACTCAATAATCTATATAAATAAGATACGATGTCTGCATGTATGTTTGCCTGCTTTATGTGAACCCAAAATTAATTAAGCCGAGCAGAAACAGCGTTGTAATTATGTTTCAAAATACACTTACAAAATAATCACAACGTAATGTTGGTGGATATTCCGTCAGTTATAAGGGTATGTATCACACGATAACATGCAGTGTGAGCTGCTTAGTTTTATCCAAGACACTTAGATTACTTTCTTTAAATAACGTGTATGTCTTTTAAGAATAATAGAATAAAACAGGCATTTAACGTTTAATGTATGTATAATATATATATATATATATATATATATATATATATATATATATATTTATGTATGCATATATACATATATATATATATATATATATATATATTTATGTATGCATATATACATATATATATACATATATATATATATATATATATATATATATATATATATATATATATATATATATATATATGTATATATATATATATGTGTGAGAAATGAAAAAGGAAAAACCAAAAAGATGTTTTTTATGTATTCGTCTTTATTTTTAGGAGATCTTCAGGATGACAATTTTAAGAAAAATGTCATATAAGTACATGAAAATATTGGGTTGACATGTACTTGTATGACACTTTTCTTAAAATTATTATCCTGAGGAAGTTTTACAAATAAAGACGAAACGTTGATGAATACATAAAAAAACATATTTTTGTTTTTTCCTTTTGCATTTCCCATTACATCAGATAAATTTAATCCTTCCTTTCTCATATATATATATATATATATATATATATTTATACGGCACAATCACGTTGATACACCGGTTCACCGAAGTTAAGCGGCGTCGAGCCTGGCCAGTACTAAATGGGTGACCATTTGGGAATACCAGGTGCTGTATGTGCTCTCTGCTTATCTCGGCATTGTTTCCAGTCGTCTTGTATTACTACTTGCCATTGGAATCAAGCAATGCCGACTCAGGAGAGCGGTTGTTGGGGACTGCGCAACCCTTGCAATTACAAATTCACGCGCGGGCAGCCCCTGGTGGGGCACTCATACGTCGAAATCGACGGGAGAGTCCATCATAATCATCATATATATATATATATATACATACATATATATATATATATATATATATATATATATATATATATATATATATATATATATAACTGAACACAAATTTTAATAGTAGGAAGTTTTGCTAGCAATGATAATAAAACTAAGTTTTGGGTAGGTGAAAAACTGTTATCGTCTTTGAAAAACGTTACCTTCTTGGTACAGTCTACATAGTATCGTATTAATTCACTAATATGCATATATATAGAGAGAGTATATTTTTATTTATTACAACCTTTATTATTTACGTATGTGCATACATATTTCAGCTGCGAGAACCGGCTTCCTCAGACCTATAGAATAAATGAAATAAGAAATATCAATGTTATTTATCATGTGTATTATACCGGTTTGGATGGGATGAGAGTATAATTAAACAAGCAAGATACATATTTAATTACACATTAGCGGCATGCCGTTTGTTTTACATTTACCCATTTACGTTTATTTAGTATATGTGACCGCTTTAAAATCTTTTTTACATGTTATTACCTTATTCAAGAGCATATTCAGCGTCGCATTAGTATAATTCTCTGCAAAAAGTACCAATGTAACCCTTGACAATGCTAAATATGTAAACGGACAGCACATAAGTTATCTACACTCTGACCTATATCTAACCTTTATTCATATGCCCACATATATGCAAACCCGTATACATGCATGTATATATATATATATATATATATATATATATATATATATATATATATATATATCCATATACACACATACTCATGCATACATACACACGGCAATACGTATATATATATATATATATATATATATATATATATATATATATATATATATGTATATGTATATGTATACACATACATATATATTTTCAGATCCAAACACACCATTTTACCGGAAACAAAATAATTCAACCCAAATGCAGATACAAACAGCATTTATTCACATGTATACGCGTATAGACAAACATTAAAATAGGTACGTTTGCCTAGAATTATGTTACTAAATAAAACCCGCAACTTAATACACACGTATTCATTTAATTAAATATATATATATATATATATATATATATATATATATATATATATATATATATATATATATATACTGGTCAATATACACATCTATCTACCGAAAACTGCATCTCTATCTAAGCTTCTATATATTTCTATACATATATATATATATATATATATATATATATATATATATATATATAAATATATGTATATATATACATACATACATATCACGATGTATGCTATAACCCCACATACACTCTTATCTTCCCCCATACGCAGTGGAATACATCTACTAAACTTCCTCACTTATACACGCCGTCTTTACGAAATACACACTGTTCTTAAGAAATAACGAGATTATGAATTAAGGAATACATCTACCAATATTCATCCTGTAAATTTATTTATATACACGCTCATACATGTCATTCTAATTCTATAATTCTTCGTGTTTTGTGATTCCATAATCGTATGGATATATAATACAGCCTACATGCATAGAATAATAGCATTGCCACATTATCCCACATCACCCATATTATTTAATAGTTTTAGTTCAATTTATTTGCATTTAGACAGGCGCTGGTATTAATTAGAAGAACAAACACAAAGCAAACATTACAATGGAAAAATAATATAATATAACTAAAAATCTGAGTGTACTAAACAGTGACTCTAGTCTAGGGTAAATAAACACCACTTACTATTAAATAAAGTAAAGTACATTAAGGTATAGAAAACCATAAGTAACAAAGGAAACAATCGAAAGAAAAATAGAAAAACGTAAAACCTACACTAAGATAAGATATAGTAATATTGAATAACATAAAATAATAAAATAAAATAAGAATAAAATAGATACAAACGTAGTATAATAGTAGGGTTGTGAGAAGAGTTATTCCATCAATTAGTGGACAGCCATGTTTGTAATTAAAAATCTGCTCAGTTAATGTGTGTTTGAAATGTTTGCAATTTAGAGCTGTTTCTTGTCTAACATTAAATAGTTTCCTCTTCTTTAAACCTTATAATTTCCAGTTTCTCACCAAGGCACAAAGTATTGGGTGAGGTAAGTGATCCACTTCTGATATATTCCACGAAAGCACCAATTGGAGCTTTAGATGTCTAAATAGTATAAACCTACCAACATTTATTTAAATGAATATCAATGTCTAAATACCCACGCAATCAAAATTTACTATAAAAAATAATGAGAAAAGAAACAGAGTACAAGAAGACATAGAGTCCTCGATTGAACGCTGGGTAAGGCCGGGGGTCCAGCCAGTAATGGAAATTATATTTCAACGTAATAGGAAAAAAGAAAAACAAAAATAACACACAAGTACAAATATGTTTATAAGCCGCATTTTGGGCTTAATTCGTCTTACTGCTTCTTTACATCACAAACAGACCAAACCTTTTCAAATGGTTGTACTTTTTTGTGAGTTCTTTAAACCAATTACTCGAGGAAGTCTTTAAATAAAGACAAAACGTTGATGAATACATATATAATACATTTTGGGTTTTCCTTCTATCATATATATATATATATATATATATATATATATATATATATATATATATATATATATATATGTGTGTATATATATATATATATGTGTGTGCGTATGTGTGTGTGAGTGGCTCAAATCGTTAGACCGGTCGCACTGTTATATAAATGGAATTGCTGATTCTTAGTGAACATGACACATATACGTTTGTGTATAGTAATTATTTATTGACAAAAAGTATTATTAAAGTTCCGTTCAGGTCGAGCACTTTGAGAAAAATACCAACAGTTTATATTCAAGTAATATTGCGAAAGTTATTTTCTTTTGGCAGATCGAACATATTCTGAGACTTACTATATTCATAAAATAAAATATACTGTTTTTTTCACATTTAATAAAAATGTCATGGCGGTCGTATAGTTAGGAAGATTGAGTTGAATTTTCTCAGGTCCAGTATTGGAATCGCTCGACCGACGGTAGAGGTATATAAGTCAACTAATTGAAACATATATTTATGTAGATAATACATATTTATTTATATAAAATAAGTATATATATATATATGTATATATATATATATATATATATATATATATTAGTATTTTATGTATCCACATAAAATTTTATGATGAGATATAATTTTTATGTATCAATTTTCAGTATTTACGTCAACAGTGCTCGATACGTAAGTAGAGCTAGGTAGTAAGCTATGAAAATATATTTATGGCAATTAAGCTACACAGAGGCTCCCGCGTTTTATCCCCGGGGGGAATCTTCAGGCTAAAATGCATGGAGTTATTTTTGCAGGGTGTTTTTATATACACGGCTATCTCGTTAACCAATCAGATTATTTGTTGTTCTCTCGGCCAATCGTTGGGCTTCCCGCGAACAAAGGTATTGTTGGTGTTACTTCCTATATCCTGTTCTATTGTTCAGTTTTCTATAGATTGGCCTATATCCTGTTTCCTTTGCTGTATCATTATAATGGGTTAATTTATATATATATATATATATATATATATATATATATATATATATATATATATATATATCATTTATTACAGGTTAGTTGCCAAAAGCATAAAAGTGATTGATTATAGGTTCTACATGAACTATTATTTTTCAATAATATATATTAAATTGTATGTTGGTCATACATAGATTTTAGTCATTGTGGATTAAGGATAAAGTCCAGCTGGTCATCGTATATTTTTTTTATTCCCTCTTGATACGAAAAGTTCCGAAATTAGGGATTACAGGACACCCGTCAGACTTATGTTTGACAGTGTTCATTTTTTTCCATTCGCCTATATAAGTTTTATCGTGTGTTTTATTAGCTGCTTACTGCCAGTTGTTTGGTTAAGCGAAGACTTGTATCATTTTGTATTTCATTTATTTTTATTCATTAGTTATTCTTTTTTATTTTCAAATAGGTATACACGTGCGTAAGACATCCCGTTGTGCGTTTTTTTCGTACGTGTTGCCGTTATTCAATAAATTATAAAATCTTAACTTTTTCTGAAGACGTTCGTTGATCCGAACAATACCGGTAAGATATCTCGTTCTTTTTGTGTTTCATTCGTGTGTTTAATTTGTTTGTTTTACTTTTGACACTTTCAAACATCCTATCTTCACGGCATTTTACTTCATGATATATCGTGCTTTTAATCCTAATATCTATATACTTAACTATCTATATATCTATCTGTCTATCTGTCTATCTGTCTCGCTCTCTCTCTCTCTCTCTCTCTCTCTATATATATATATATATATATATATATATATATATATTCTATCAAAGCATTTCCTTTTTATTACTCATGTTTATTTGGCCTATTATTTAGTGGTCAATTTCTGCGGCATTGAATTGGCAAAACTCGGTATAGGATTCTGAACCGTTCAAATTGTCTGTAATCTAAAAAAAATGTTTCACCCTCCCGATTGGCATTCATCGAAAATTGGTTTAGAATTAGAATAAATATCTTATTTTCGATTGAAAGATTTATTCGAGTCGGACACTTTAGTGCATCAATCCATCTCGTTTTTTTCGACTGAAGAGTTAGAAGGAGGATTATACTACTTTTAGTTCAAAAACATAGGCATTGCCAGTGAGGAATAGATGTTTGAACGATGGGTGCTACATCGAGGGAGAGAGAGAGAGGGAGAGAGACTTACCGGGAAAGAGGACGGACTTGATCGAAGGAAAGATATAGAGAAGAAGATAGATCGAAAAAGGAGAGAGAGAGAGTGGGCAAGAAAGAAGGGGACAAGAAGAAATTATGAAATAGCTAGATCGCAAGAGTTAGATTGACAGAGAGCATGACAGGATGAAGAGGAAGATAGATAGATAGATAGATAGATAACGATAGAACGAGGAAGATGCAGATAGATATAACTACATCGATGCATAGATAGACAGGGAAGGAAAAGGAGGGGGATATATATATATATATATATATAGAGAGAGAGAGAGAGAGGGAGAGAGAGAGAGAGATAGCTATAGAGATAGATAGATATATAGATAGATAGATAGATAGATAGATAGATAGAGGGAGAGGGGGAATATTGGGAAAGATAGATATATAAATAGATAGATGGATAGTCTATATCTATCGGTTTGCTAGGCTTTAGTTACAAATTACATTACATCAATAAACGTGTATGTTTAATAAATGCATAGCATTTTAAGTGCATCCAAGCACCTATACGTCGGTCATACTATCACGCTTATGTTTGAAATAACATTTCCGTCTGTCTGTCACGCTTACGATTTAAATAAATATTTTATCGCGAAACATACAGATTGAATGAACGAACTGTAATTTAGATGCGTCCAATACTCTGTATGAACATATGTCCGCCGGTAAATAATGCATGCTTAATGTTAAAATAGCATTGTCTTTCATCTGATCTGATTAAGAAAGCATCTATTTGCCCCGCTTAAGTCTAAAATAACGCTTCAATTTCTAAACACGTTTATTGAATGAACGCATGTCAAACATTTCAGTTATTTTGTTTTTGTAAATCTTTCCAGCCAAAGATCTGGTCGAATTGAACACCGTATTAATGATGGATGCGAGTCCATGACGTAAATAACCTGGATTAAAATAAACCTACGAATCAGATGAAGAATAAAAGAAATATCAAAGCCTAACAAATGTCCATTAGTAGAATTTAAGTTCGTCCTGAAAGGAAAGGAACTTTCTATTCAAATTAAAAGTATTTTACTCTTTTTTTTATTTGCTTTTACTGTGTGCAAAGAAGGCCTCTTAAATAAACAAAATGGGATGTTGAGTTGGAAGAAAGAATCTGACTGGATTTGGTTTATCTCTTTAAGTATGCCAATTTGTCTATTTCAAACGGAAACACACTATTTACTGTCAACAATTAGTGCTTAACGATTTATTTATTTAGTTATTTATTTGGAGGGGGACTTTGAATAAGATAATATTTTATTAAGAGCAGAACGATTTTATGGCTATCGACTAATAGTCGAAAAAACTTTCTGAGGTTTTTGGTTAGGAGTATGTGTTCTGATACCATACTTTACTTACCTCTATCACCAAAAGATAAATAATTCCTAAGTGAAGCCTTTGTTGTTATATTTGTTCTAATTCAATGCATCCCTAAATTTAACTACATTAAAAAAACAATATTGTCTAAAACTTCGGACGCAAATAAATAATTGCAACCGATAAAACACACAAACACATCACGTTTCATTGAGACGACATCTCTCGAGGTTTAGACAATGAATGCAATTCGACCAAGCCCAACTTTCCAGAAGTATTCATTTTTATTAAAGTAAACCTCAATTCATCAGCATGAAAAATAACATTTATTTATGTTGCGTTTCGAGCGACAAACTGTGATTTAATTGACAAAATTGTTAGCCGAAAATGTATCGACACCGTTAGTATCTCAAATCAATGAATTCCTCGATTCAAAGGAAATCGGCAATCTTATTCTGTCGCCTTTCATTACGTATTTTTAAAAGGGAACCATGTAAATCATCAGCTCTTCTGATGGTAGAATTTATTGCTGCAGCCTTTGGAAAACGACAATATTACTGTCGGTGATTGAAGGCCAAAGCCTCTATCGCAAAAAATCAAACTGTATTTACTTCAAACATTTTGTTGTTGTTGTAATTAACGTTACAGTTTGTTTCATGCACTGCTAATGTCGGTTAAGGACGGTTTGTTGAGTGAGGCTTAAATAAGTTGAGTGTAAGACAAATCACGACTCACACTCCAGTGCACACATCATCTAATAGAGTTTTAATAGCTGAAGAGAGCACAATGTAAAGCATTGGGATACTAGTCTACTGTCAAATAGTAAACATAATTAAATATCGCTCCTTATTTAATAGGAGTATCAAGTTAGTGAAACTGGCTTCGCAATTAAGTGTATTGCAAGTGTTGTTACGTCGAGACATTGTTTATGTAAAATAATAGAATACTCCATCTTTTTATCAATATTGAAAAGCTAAAGATTTGACTGCTGAAAGTAAATACACGTATACATGAACAATGTTCATCACTTAATAGTAATACAGTTATAGAAACGGTAACTACGTAAAAATCATAAAATTCACATAATTACATAAAAAACTATGAAGTGAAAAGGTCAATTGATTAATGAAAAATGTCAATCAATACGTTTTTCATAGCGTAAAGACAGCCTCAATTATCACAGAAAAGTTTACAAAGGGGATTTAAATAAAAAATGTTCGCGACATTTGTTGTGCTCAAATGCAAAACAATATTCGAATTATAGAATAATGAACTAGGTGACACCAATCTCAAAAGAGTTATGTGTTTTTTTAGTAACGTATGGTTTGTAAGTGCACCTGCTTCCAGTCTGATAATATGGTGAAGGGAGGCTAGTACTAATAATAGACCAAACACGTATATTCTCTCGACTGAAGGCTCCTCTTATATGCTAAAAAAAGGGTGTTGGTTGATTGACCAACCTTAAAATAGTAATAGATACGAAACAATCTATGTTTGGTTAGCCAATCATAATAGTTACCTAATGTGAAACATCCAAAAGAAAACCTTCCGGAGCTCTTGAGAGATATAGACAAGAAGGATATTGCTTCAAAATCATATCCTCTAAAGAACAAAGCACAAAAGAAAACTTTAAATTCCGCAATCAAGAATCACTACCGGTCATATTCTTAAATTAATTTTTTTAAATGAAACATGACTTTGTATATATATTTTTGTGACACGGCTGCATTCCAGTAATTATTTATGATGGTATACAGTGGATTCTATTGTTTTTGAGGGCTGATCGAACTTGGTCAGTTAACTAAGTCGTCGGCTAAAGTTCTGTTGATTTTTTAAACGTAACGGTTTGTAGAGCAACACATTGGAATGCTGAACAGCAGTTAAAATCATAGATATTAACCTATTGCACCCATCTTAACATGACTTCAGAGAGTATCCTTAGACAACTACGATATTATATGAAGGTTTGTGCTTACAAGACTATTCATCCTGGCATTGTTTACGTACATATGTTTATATTCACAAGAATGGAAGTAAACCTGTGTGCAAGAAGGTCAGTGGCATTACCTTATTCTTTTTTGTAGGGCGATGTAATTATCGAATATTATTAAATAGACTTAGAACTTTCAAGACGGGCAAAACACTTCCAAAATCTCAATGTGGATGCTATGCCAAGCAGAAAATGGCATGAGGTAACTCCGTCAATAGTTAAATGAAAAATGGCTGTACTGTATTGCTTTGTTTGCGGGTGTTCAGCTATTTCTATAGAATATCTAGAAAAATATTGTTTTCTGATAGAAATAGTTGACATCATACGTTATTTGAAGGACAGCATGAATGCCTCTCAAACAGTTAATAATGGAGTTAACTATGTCCGTTATTTATTTTACCTTTGTATGTGTAGTATAAATTAAAATAACTTAGAAATTATCTATATTAAATACTCGAAATATTTTAGCCTATTTCATTTACTAGACTTCTACCGCAAACGAATTATTATATCATTGGTAGAAATGCAAATCGCCATAGACTATCTTTCTACTGCATGCAAATGATAACGTTTTTAAATCTACATCGATAAGAGGATAAAAATACATGATCCCTAACTAATCATAACTCGAATGTATAAAAACGAAGGTTAGATCTGTTTTCCTATTAATCTCAACAGTAAGCTATCATGGGTTGTAGCCTCAGGAGAACTATAGAACTCAGTACTATCGTGCTTCCAACTCTTTCTTAAGACTTAGACATGGAGTTTTGTCGCCAAATGACTTCGATTTTAAAAATAGAATCACTGTTTCACGTTTGTGTACTAATCACGATAATTTAGACTAGTGAGAAATGTGGCTATGGAAACTTGAAATAAATATTTCTGAATATGTACCGCAACAGTGGGCAGTCGGACATTAGAAACAAGTGGAAGTACTTGATGATAAGTTGATAACTAACACAGAGGAACACACACACACAAACACACACACACGCACACACACATGTATATATATATATATATATATATATATATATATATATATATATATATATATATATATATAATATTCTCCTTATTATAGCTATTTCATCAACGTTTCAATGTGTGATTTAACAAACTACATTATTTACGTAACCGCACGCTACACACAATAACATTTCAACTTTAATCGTCGATAACACCAAGACGAATTTCAACTTGACTGCGATAGAAATGTCCCAGTCAGGGAGAAAAAAAGAAGAAATAAAATGAAATATGCTCATACTTCTGACTATTACCGAAAGTACTAAAATTTATAAAAAAAAGTTTTTAAAGTAAATAAATAATTTATTTTAAAAAAAGCAAATATCTGCGTTGTTCAGGGTTCAAAATATCTTTAAAAAATATTTTCCTTATTATTGCCATTTCATCAACGTTTCGATGTGTGATTTTACAAACATATATATATATATATATATATATTAGTGAGATCTGTATCCCGGCATTGCTCGTGAAAGTATATTTAATGAAAAATTAAAAATGTCCGAACCCCAACCATAAACTACGGATATTGTTAATAAAACTCAATGTATGGGTGCATGTGTGTATAGAAATTAAAGGTTAGAGAATCTAAATAAAATTAAATGATAAAATAATAAATAATTGTTGAATTTTTTTTTACAAATGTTGGTAGTCTTTTTCTAATGATCTTATTGTTAGGCATCACAAACGCTCGATTCTTTGTCGGTCATCTTTAGGTGGCAAAAAGGAATGACCGAAAACATGAAGAAAAGTAGAGAATTTCAAAAGACAGCAAAAACGCGCACGTGAACCCAGTTAGACTCAAAAGAACGGACTCGCTATATCCAGGTATGATGTTTACAATGTAAATTCTGGGACCCCAGAATTAGCGTCACATGATAAAATTGTATTGCTCACATCGGTTTTAAATTACATTTTTATTACGATTTAGCTTATTAAATATGTATGACTTTCGTACTTTTAAAAGTTATTGCTTCTCTTCCTGTCTTTTCTATATTGAATTTTAATGTATATATTTATTTAAATATTTAATAATTTCATTCCATGATTCTTTTTATTATTCTAATCTTATACTATGAATACCTTTATGTCAAACCTTGTATAAGGATTTGGATATTTAAAGCGCTACCGCCATTGCTTCACCTACCTTGTCCAATGTATGGTATATGCGTTCAGAAAGGACCGTGAGGATATACGCAGTAGACCGTGTTTGCCTAAATTCATACTGATGGTCAGAAAGAAGTTTAACATTAACGAAGTGATGCACTATCCATAGATTGATTAATGTTTCAAAGATTGTAGCGAAGAGCGAGCGTAGGCTGATGGGGCGATAATTCTGAGGGTCAATTCTATCCAGAATTTTTGAAGACTGTTAGCTCAGAGGCAATTTTCTAACTATCAGAGAAGCAAGATTAGGCAAGTCATAAATTCTAGAGATTGAAGAGGACAGGGGGAAAGTTCAGCAGTGAACTTTTTTATTACTATTACTTGTGTAAGATCATGCCCACATGCTTTGGAGGTTTCAAATGTTATTATGATGTCACGGACATGAGAAGGAGTAATTATTACGAAAGGAAAGATAAGTTACTCTTCAACTTTCCTGGATAAGTTTATTTTTGTTTTAACTTATTTCAAAGCGTGTTTTTAGTTAAAACAAACGCAACGTCGACTCTTGAGTTAAAACGAAAAAAAGGCTGGCGTCATGAGCCGTCCACAAGAATCCCTGACAATCGCTTTAAAAATCTGAAAATTTAACAAAATACTGGTAGTACATTACATTTACGCACGATTAGTGACTTTTATTGGATGTGTTTTTACCAGTATTTTGTTTAATTTTCTATTTTTGAGCGATTATCAGGGGTACTCATTGAAGGTTTATTAGCGCCATGTAGAGGGCTTATTGACGCCATCTTTTTTTAAAATTATAATTGGACAGTTTATACTATTATTCTGTTTAAAATAAAACGCCTTAAAATTAGTTAACACACAAATAAATTTATCTATCTAGGCAGAAGAATAGATTATCCTGCCTTTGATATATTTATTTGTAGAACATTTGTTTATTACCTTTTTTTGTTCTGTGTACTTCAGTAAATAATAACCGTAAAATTCAAGTTTTTGAAAATCAATCATTTATTTTATTCGCATGTCTTACAACTGTTTTGCCTTACGAAATAAGTTAAAAAGATGGATTCATGAAATTGTATTATTGCCCTATATGTTTTACAAAGCATGCTACTCATGGAAGGCGATATGTGATAAACCTCACCTTCAAAAATTATATATTTCAAGAGTTCGAATGCAAAACGCGATAAATCCAATTCGTTTAAGTTGAGACCTTACACAATAAAAACACGAATATATTACATCTAGACTTCGAATGACAGCTTATTTTAATTGAAATCAAAAGGAAATTAGTTCGGTATCATATTATGTAACACATAGTTTTGGAATTTCGTCGAGTGTTGAGATGCAACATTTTTGTAGAGACAGTTTCGGGAATTTCAAAATGGCGTTTATCGCGTTTTGCATTCGAACTCTTCATTTGTTGATTTTCGTTAATGTGATTCTGTTATTATTGTTTGATTTTTGAAAACTAAATTACTTCCATACATTCCATGTCATATATTAATACATATTTTTTTTACGTTAGGGCAGTAACTATTTGTATCAAGTTGTAAGTTTACGGTTCATCATGAAAAATATCTTTTAAAAATGAACTACTTTTATCCAACTTCATCGTAGTTTTATATTTATTTCCATTCTCGTTAAATGTAGGTTATTTGAAGCTGTAGGACAAAGTATAGGTCAACAACGTATTTTGTAATTTGAAATGTTTTCTCTTGAAGTTTCCTTTCATGTTTTGTAATTATTTTCTATTTTAATTACATTGAATTAAATTCTCATAAAAGTCAAAACATCAAAGACGTGACCTTCGATCTAAATCGTCTATTTAATGAATTACCGATCAACTGTCAAAGTGTGTAGTTGCGTTCTTGCATCTCTATGAGGAATATTTTTCCATGGAAGTCGCCACTCGATGTAAGGAGATAAAAAGGAAGGAAAAATGATTCACGTAAAAACACGAGATGCCTATTGGCCAATGCTACAGAAAGGTTCTAGAAAAGAGGAAACATGAAAGTATTTTATTTTCCTAAGTAGTTTCATTGATTTGTCTTGATTTTATTTAGTTAAAAGAGGGAACAATTCAATTTCTTTTTTAAATTTTAATATAATTGACATCTGAGCATTGCTTGTTAGCTTGTATTTTTTAAATTTCTATTTGTTTGTATTTAATATTTATTAGTTTCTTTATTATTAAAAAAAAATATTATTATTTTTATTTTTTTAATTATTTTTATTTTTATGTTTTTTATGTATTATTTTTTTCTTTTATTTATTTATCATTATTATTGTTATTTTAATTTTTATTATTTTTATTATTTTTATTTTTATTTTTATTATTTTTATTTTCATGTTTTTATGCATCATTATTTTCTTGATTTATTTATCATTTTTTATTTTTTATTAATTTGTATGTCATTAATATTATGTTTCTGTGTGCTATTATTTTCGTATTAATATTTTATAATTTTACATGCAATACACTAATTAAGCCTGGAGATTGTTGTTTAAATGTCTGCATTGTGCAACGAATGAACTTGTTAGCTGTGAAGCTTATGCTTTTCTTTTGAGCATTCTATCTCGTATCTTGTAGTTATATTTTTAATGGAAGTTGCTCCAGACAAGGCGTGCAGCCACTTGATGTAGGGTGTTAAAAAGAAATAAAATGATTAACGCAAATACAGTAGACACTTTATAACCTTAGTATCGAAAATACCACGGCTCTAGGTAGGAGGAAAACAGTTTGGATGAAAATTGTTTAAAAAGCCTGCAGTCTTTGCAAATAAGTTACTAGAATAAGATGTATTATAAGAAGGTACTTGAACATCGAATTGATGAAGACCACTAGACTAATGAGTAAAACGAGCTGGAACAAACGAAGCAGGGAATAATCAGACAATTCTGAAGAACACATGCTTTAATAGTACTTATAGAAGAGACAGGGACTAGCAACAGAGAGAGTGCAGAAAAGAAGAGTTTTCCGTCGGTCGGTACATATGTCACTGTTCAGTTTGAAATATATTCCTGTCGATGTGTCACCCTTCAGTTTGAAATAGGATGTTCGCCATTAAACACGCAAGCTGAATGTTTGAATTTTTGTTGGTCTGTCAGACTACAGTAAAAAATACAGTTTAAGAATTTATCATCGATAATTTATTTTGCTTTACCTACTGATTTGTGACCTATTTCCGTAAACATAGTTTGATATTTAATATTTAAAAGAAGTTTAAAGCATGTGTCTTTACCGTAAACAAAGACTGTGAGTAAAATAATCAATTAATCAAAATGGCTGAACGCTTATTATTAAACTCACATTTACGGTAAAGTTAATTGGTTAAAATGTATGTTAAATAATAAATATTAAGCTCTTTACTGCGAATAGGTAAAAATTGGTAAAGCAAAATTAATTGTTTTTGACTAATTTCGCAAAAAAAAGTATTTTCATTGAAAATAGTGTATGTTACTAATAGTACATATTATCATAATTGGCTATGTCCGTTGGTCACACTTGAGTTTGAAATATCAATTGTGTGCATCTGTCACACTGAAGATTATAATAGCATTTTAATCGATTTGTAATGCTTGAACTAAAATAGCATTTGTATATGTGTCAGCGCATGTCTATAAAAGGCTCTGTCTGTCGGTGTTTATATTTTATAATAGAGTTTAATATTATTAGAATACTTTTTAATTATCACGTGTTTGTTTCATAGATGTTCATACTTTTTAAAGAGGTCTTCTAACGCGTTTTCTATTAATTCCTTTATTGTGCCATATTGATATATCTTTCCATACTACTTTGTTTCAAAGCAAACCATTGGTCAATGATTTAAATAAATATGTTCGCTATAAAACGTTGTTGTATAGGATTACCTACTTCCTCTACAAAACTATAAAAGAATCATTGCGTCTCTCTAATGAATATGCTGTATGACATATAGTACATCACTATGTGTATGAATTATTTGATCAAATAAAAATACAATTATCAAAGTATTTGGCTTCATCTTATTCGTGATGATTATATGTCTCGTACTTCTTTTTATGTGGGTAATTGGCTACCTTTACCGCGAGATAAAACGCGTTTAATTGCTTTTATGACATTTCATAACGCAATTCGCTTCATATCCGGTATTACTTGTTTCAAATACAAATCAATTTTAACCTTTCAATCACTTATTTCCACAGATGTTACGTGTGTGATTTTTTGATGGCCATACATCGAAGATGCCGCCATTCCCATCGCTTGTTTGCCGTAATTTCTTGCGTCTCGGATTATTAATGACAAGTGTTTGTCGTCTAAAAACTGCACGATTAACGCAAATACTTCGACGTGTTTCTCTTGATATGAGGCGTCTTCGTCAACATCTATGTCTGACTCTATGATATATGATAGCTTCTGCAGACGTAGGTACGATAAAAATCTTATCTCCCAAAATTGGAAATTGTCTTCGTCCTCACAACACTTTCAATTATTCAATTCTGTTTAATTATTTAAATGACTCATAAAAAGAATAACCGATGTTGTTATATTAATAAACAAAACTGAAACGCTATATCAATCGATGATTTCCTTGTCGTTATATTCTAAGTGGTTGCTCTATTTCTAAGAAACTTAACTACGGATTAGAAGTGCTCTGAAAATAATAGGTGTGTTCTGGGATTTTCTTTTACATGAGGATTGCTTATTTGTATTTTTTGTATTATTTGGAGCAGTTGGTGGTAATTTTCACAGCGTTTTGGCCGATGTAATCTTTAAAATTTTACAGGTGCGTCTAGTCAAGGTTTAGAATCTTTATGTCAAACCGGGGAATCTGTACGAAATTTCGAACAGAAGCCTTAATTTAATCCACGGATGTAGCTTGCTTAAGTATCGTCAGCCATATCCGGGTAACAGTCTTAAGTAATTCGTAATTGTATTTTTAGTTTACATACTGAGGATAAAACTTTCAAACTTCAGAAGTCTGTCACTTAGAACTAATAATAACTTAGCATTTTTATACGTTGTCCTGTGGAGTTTGATCAAAGGATTTCCGAGTTCGACCAAACTCACCTAGGTAAGATCGGGGTTACATCGGTCAAACGTTGTGAGAATAAAATCGAAGATAAGAACAGTAGTTCGAAACATCGAAATAATACAAGACAAAATGTATCGGAATAAATATATAAATATAAATTTGGGAAAGTTCATTTTTGTAAGCATCTTTTGAATTTTAACATAAAGATAGAGGCAAAATGCCTTCAAAGAAACCATGTGTTAGATGCAGATATTTTTATTAAAGCATCGATTTAATGAAAATATCTGCATCTAACATATGGTTTCTTTGAAGACATTTTGCCTCTATCTTTATGTAAAATATATAAATGTTTGAATATAACACTTATCTAGAAGCGGTATTATTGCTACTAGCAAATATATGCTCACTTCGCTCGCATATTTTTTCTAGTTGTTTATAGTTACATATTACATATATAACATGTTAAACTGAGTAAAAGGTAACCGCAGGGTAAGTGTTTAGAAAAGAAGATCTTTCAATTCTCTGGAATGTATTTTATTGTTTCAGAAGAAGATGTACCTAAAATAAAATCAACTATCAAACAAATAAAATGCAGTGAACACGATTCTAACATCAGTTATGTAACTGCTCAGTAAAATGTGCTGGTTTGTTTTTTCTCACAAAAAATAGAAAATTACCCCATTCTTTATTTTCATAAATACGGAATAATTAAAAAAATAGTTTTTATATAATTTTTAAATCAATTATTTTTTTAATTAAACATTTTTCAATGACTACGACCACATAACACAAATGTTCGTACAAATACTATAGCATTTACACCAACTATCAACAATAAAACTATTCGTACTATTATTTCTCCATGCACAACAACTACTACCACGTTAATCGACTATTCTTACTACTATAATAACATCAGCAACAACTGTTACCAGCAACGCGTTGACTATTCGTAATGTTATTACTCCTACCACTATCGCAACGACGACTACTACTACTACTATTACTGCTACTACTACTTAATTCAATAAATGTGTGCTTTAAAGCATACTTTCTAATAAGATTTGTAAAACTATCCAAATCCAATTTAATTACATAACTCAATTATATAGATAAAACAAAAACAATGTATTCAATTAATTCTACTATCAACAATAACACTATTCGTACTAT
>OY744533.1:74418689-74458689 GCA_963556195.1 Sepiola atlantica | reverse complement strand
ACCTATATGTATATACCTATATGTATATATGTATATATATACCTATATGTATATACCTATATGTATATATGTATATATATATATACCTGTATGTATATATGTATATATATATACCTATATGTATATACCTATATGTATATATGTATATATGTATATACCTATATGTATATATGTATATATATATATACCTGTATGTATATACCTATATGTATATATGTATATATGTATATACCTATATGTATATATGTATATATATATGTATATATGTATATATATATATACCTATATGTATATATATACATACCTATATGTATATATATATATATATATATATATATAATGGTGTGTATATGATTGATCGACGATTTTGAGAGTAAAGAGAAAGAAAGTGTGTGTGTGTGTCATCGTTGTTTTGTTGTTATGTTCACAACGTTTAAGGTTTTATTTTTGTAACTTCATTTAATACGAAGATATATATAATATTTAATATATTGCTCCTAGATAGGAACGGATGACTTTAGTCCTCTGACAATCATTCATTCTATTTTCTACACACGCCCAAGGATATGTGATCATATTCTATGGGTGTCTTAAGTATCCCGCGCAACAAACATTTCTAGTTAATCATATGATACACAACAAACCCCTAATGAATATTGTTGTACTAAATTATTTTCACCTTGACAAAAAGTTTCTATTAAAATATCTATCATTTATTTAAAATTTCCCGATTCTCTTCGTTTTAGATGATGAATAGTTATTAGTTTATGTCGTGCCAAGTGTAAATGAGAAAAACATGTATAAGTACACTGTGCTGTCATATTCGTGAAATTTGTGAGAATTAAAACGAAAATTATGATGTAAAGAAAATGAATGTTCATGTGTAAAGCAGTCTGAATATTTCGGTAGGTTTCGTATTGATGAGGTCATCTAATATATAAAGTAGAGACGTTTTCCCCTGTACTTTCTCGGAGTATAGGAAAATAACCATATGCTTCACAGCCTACTAAACTCACCACTATACTACACTTATTCACTCGAGCGTGTTTTAGTAAATTTGTTATTATTTTTTTCTACATAACACTAAATATTACATTTGGCCCACCATCTACGTCTCTCCGTGGTGGTAGCAAAAACTGTCCCCCCTAACAATTCTGTACTGTCACTCTACTCATCGACACCGGGAACTAATAAGCACAGTTTAATTCTCACAAAACACCGGGACTTATTTATTATTTGCCTGGTATTAATTTAACACGCATGCCAATAATCAAGCTTAGGTTAATTGGCCTATTTTCACATGTATTTGTAACCCGAAACAGTGGCGCAATCGGTACGAAGGTAGGTTTCGTGATCGTCAGTTTTAGCGTTCGATTTCATTCTACTCTACCACTTTTTTTTATGTTTCTTTAAATTTAAAACAGTGACCAACACGGTAGACGGGGAAGAAAAATAATAGGCCGTTGCTTTTTTTATTCGACGTCATGCAATAGGTAGTACTTTCTCCCGTGCAACGCCGGGCGACGGGTTCCGCTAGTTTATATTAAAGTTAACGCTGTTTGATATATCCACCGCCGGTTATGTCTAAACTGGCCATATTTACGCCGGTGCACCGACCACTAGACTCTCTCTCTCTCTCTCTTAGACAGTGTACAAAAAAGTACATCATGTAATACGTTCCACACAGTCTACCAGGCCGCAACCCAGCCCCATCGTCGCGATTTTGTATCCGTATACTTGTTTTACAAGTAGTTCGAAAGAATGTGCTCCGATGAACTTACTGCATTTGTACATCTTAAAGGTAAATACCCCCGACCATCCCGACTACCAGCAAACTCCCATATCTTTAGGGTAGAGGTCTTTTCCTAAGAGGTTTTTTCCTCGAAAATCTTGCCTTTAGAATGCTCTCTCTTCATTTTTTCTCAACTCTACCAACATGCAGACATTTAAATTTAATTTAAACAAAGATCTTGCTGCACTGCTCAACACTTAGGATGCCCCCCCCCCTTTAAATCTGCCTTCCTCCCACACTTGTCCCTGACGTCTCAGTGACAAATTGACTTGTTTTGGGAAAATAAAAGTAAGCATCTATATACTTTCATTTGATGTCATGCATAATTATTTTGATGTTGAAAAGAATTAGTAAAAACATACAACTCGGTTATGTTCTTTATTTAACATTTTCAAACGTTTTTTACATTTCCTATCGAATTTACCATTTTGGAATCTTTGATCAGGTTATTGTCTCTTAGCAATTTCTACTTAAATGTAGATTTACTTCATGTTAACATACAAAATGGCAACGAATAACGAACTATTTTTCCGGAAAATGAGAACATTTGAAAACGACGTATTTTCTAATGGCAATCATTGTGCGCCGTGTCACCTATTGGTATTTGCGCTCCGGCTAAAATTGAGACGAAACGAGTTTAGCATACGGCAATTATCCCTTAATAAATTCGTATTCCATTCTTCTTATTTTTTTTCATAATTTTTAGCAATCTTTAGAGAAATTCATTTATGCTTATTTTATTTTTCAGGTTGAAGAATCATTGCGTTAAAAGTTGCGATGATTATTCGCGTGTTAATAAATGTATTCTTCACCAATCATACTCTTTTGTCACATATTCACCCAGTGCTACCGTCACCTGATGATTGACGTCTTATAAAAATATTAATGTGTTTTAAGCAGTTCTGTCTACGTATGAACTAATTTTCCGATTACGCACATCAAAAATCTACGCATGGCTTAACATTGAATAAAAATTCGCGACTGTGAAACGCGGATCGTTACGCTTCCATAAATATGCATATTAAACAATAGTAAACAGCATAAATATCATCTAACGCATGAATAGCTTTTGTCAGTGTTTAGTTCAAATATGCGTTATTAGCAGACGCATATCTCTATAAAGCCACCATTCGCAGGCGCATGAAGTATTATTGCCACATCAAAGATGTCACACCAACAACTCGTATCCCTCTCTATTACAGGGGAAAATATTTCTAACCTAATGGATATTCACTGTCTTCTAAACTCCAGCCCTTGTCCTATCGCGACAATGTTGCATCCTGGTGCTTGTTATACAAGTCCTTCCACAGAGTGTGCTCCAACGAACTTACTATACTTTAATCCCTCAAAGAATAGGAACCGTAAACTTAACCTTAACCAAAATCAAAGTCCTTCGCTGTAGATGTCCCTAGATACCCGATTTTTCTTCTACTCTTATACCTTTTTTCTCTGAACCGTTTCCTTTTGAAATTCATTTCCCTATCGATGTTTTCTCCAACTTTAACAACATGCAGACTTTAAATGTAATGTGAACAAACATTTTTCTACGCAACTACTCCCCCAGATTGCCATCTATAAATATACTCCCTATCACAGTAGATCCTTACACTCCAGTTAAATATGCCTGGTTTGGGGCGAACACAAAAAAATTAAATTAAAATATGACTTTTATATCAACTATATAGACAAAGATTGTATAAGCGATACTCGCTGTTGCCGGTTGAGTTGTTTTGGTCATACAGTATCTATAGCTAATAGGGACCGATAAATACAGGGTGGGCAAAATTAGGGTCCTATTTATAAAAATTCATAACTTTTTTATTTATTGATTTAAATTTTTTTTTTTTTAGAATAAATAAAGGACCCCTTCCGAAGCAAGCATGAGCCGTATTAGCCCTAAGGAACGTACCCTCATTTAGAAAACATTATTTTTGCTTAAAAAACTCAAAACAGTGTAAAAAACAATACTTTAGTTTTTGTAAGTTTTAAGGAGTGTTTTTCGGCTAAAATTTGTTTTGTTTATTTCAAAAAATCTCGGAAGGGTCAGTCTACACACACATAAAGTTTGGTGAGTTTAACTTTTATTTTGTGGAAGTTATTCAAATTCAAGTTATTCAAATTTAAAAATAGGACCCTTAGTTTGGCCCACCCTGTATAATCAGTAGAAACTGAAAAATATACTTTTGGCAGAATTGCTGTTTCCCGGGTGAAGAGAATTAAATAACATATCACAGACTTATAAATAAATTATTAATACTCGATAATATCCCAATTATCACATCATATTTTAATTTCCACATCACGGACTGTCGACCTCTAATTAATTTAAATATTCACAAAGTTTCCATGTAACCGTAGATTTTATATAGGTGTTAATTTCTGTGCATGTTTATAGTATGAATGTATTCTTTAAAAATAGCAAGATCTCGCTTATATTAAACAGTTGCATTCCTCATCTATCTGCAAACTTAAATGCCAATGATATTTGTCTTGAAACAATACGTTTCCGACAGGTGTAATAATATTGAGAAACTATTGCTCCTTTCTTCTGCTGTAAAAAAATTGTTATATCAGTGTTACAATAAAGAAGAACATTCACCATCACGAAAAAAAATGAGGTGCTTCGCATGTCGCGTAAACAGATTTAAAAAGGGTTTCTATTCATAGGTTCAGGTGTTCATGGTGGTCTCTGATTTGCATATGTTGATATCAGGTGATATAAATGAAGAGGACAGCTGGGAAGGAAGGGAAGTGATTTGCATTGGAGAGAGAAAGGCAGAGAGAAAGTGGTTTGCACGAAATTCGGTTGGAAATTGAATTACAGTCAAAACTTTTTTTTCCTTTTTTTTCTTTATTGACTTCCACACTAACCTATCTCTGGTCAGGTCTTTATTTATCCCTATCTTGTCCAAACATAATCTTCCTGAGGAAATCGTATCTATTTTGTGTTTAAATACCCCCTCATTCCCCCCTTGTCGCATCTAGTCTCATTCGCTCCTCCTCCTCCTCCTTCTCCTCGTCATATAATGCATTCAGTGTGCAAACAACCAAGCAAGATCATCAGAGTTTTAATAAATAACATTGATTTTTGCATAGCTTAATGTTTGACTGTCGGAGGGCGATTTGCCATATTCACCACAAAAGGGAGTCTATTTTTGTTTAGCATGCAGGACATACAATCAGTGTGAGAGAACACGCCATTTGCCCACTGTGAAAATAATTTGTTAATATTTTCCCGCATAGGAAAAAACAGTTTCCGGTTTAATTAGAACCTGAGCCTGGTGAGTGTTCCTCTTTATTATCACAATCAGCTTAATGTTCTGTATATAAATATATATACCATATATATAAATAACACAAAGCTATTCTGTCTTAAAAATTGTAACAATGTAAACCTTTTCAAACAATAAATATAATGCGTCTACTTATCGTTGAATAACTGTCAGCTAAATAGTCGTCAAATAAATACAATGTATCGTATTTTAGAATGAATTAATTGTTATAATCTAGATGAATTTATCTTACAGTTATATGTATTGAAACATATTTCAAAACAAAATTACAGAATTCAATTTTCGAACAATTTATTTTAAAATAGTTGAAGTCGGAGGTTTTTAACCTTAGTTCATCTTAAATCTTTTTGTATTATATAGACTATCGAACGATCCCCTTTTTTGTAAAAGAGTCTATAAATTACAGGCTTACTAACACACGTGTCAAAGCGAAGTATTATTATACTGCTTCCAAGTTTTCATGGTATTCTGAAATGGTTGTGCTTATTTTATAATTTATATGCGGCATGAATATTCATTGAAGCTGTCAGATTAGATATTTAAAAGCGTCTTTACTTACTGGAAGTTGTGTTAAAGAAACTGGGGAATACATTGAAGGTATAGAGACAACAAGCAACTATGATTAAATTAACATTTTTGTTTCTTCTATCGTAAAGTATATATACAGGGTGTTCCAAAAGAAACAGTGCAGTAGGAATATGCTAATAACCCAAAGAAACAAAACACCATTTTCAAAGGGTCCCTGAAACAAAAGAATATTTAATATAAATATCTAAAATTTAGATATCTAAATTATCTAAATATAATATTTAAAATCTTTTGGGAAAACATTTTCAACTATAAATATCCTTTCTTGTGTTCAGTGCACTGTTTCTTTATGTATACCTATGAAAATGTTCAGTGCACTGTTTCTTTTGGAACACCCTATATATTAGAGATGCTATGCGATTCAGAAGTTTCATCTAATACAGGTTATATCACGTTGACACGTGGAATGATATTTAAGTTTAAGTCCAAATACTGTACGTAAAAAATCTCTTCAAAATGTAATCTATAAATAAAAAAATAAAGAACTTGTACCCCTTTCGTCATAAAGTAACCCAAGTATGAGTTAAATATCCTGGAATCAAACAATAACAAGAATAGGTTCATATGTATAGTCTTATTTAGTTGTAAGTGTTTCATGCTGAAACTAAAAATAGTTTATCTGCCTGTCTATTTATTTCGTACATATTTAAAACCAGTTTTAATCGATTTTCTGAAATCTGCTTTACGGAGTTTACTTTTTTGTATACTGGGTCTATGATTGAAGAAAGAAAAATAGGAGCAATGAATATGCTTTTTAAAATCAAGTTACCGAATTAACTGAATGTTTTACTAGTCACTATTAAACCGTTAATTGTTATTCCTTTATCTATCTTTAGAAAAATCTACATCGAGAATAGTTCAATTGCTTTGTTAAATAAATACACATAATTGCAGAAATGTGTGTTTATTTTATATGACATCAATCAAAAATTAAATTAAAATATTTTGTGTGTAAAACGTCAGGAAAATAATTGTATTAATTATAGAATGAATTAAGAATCCAAAAATAATAAACACTGTTCGCAATTAATAACATGATAAAACTTACCGAACACAGAATAACGTTATCAGGAAAACGTAAAGGTATGCATTATTTATATTGTTATAATGAAATACTTGAGAAAATTACGCAGTAGAATAATAAAATAGTACGCCTTCCTCATTCAAATATATTTTTCAATGTTCATATGCGTCCTAGAATTCATATCAGATATTCTGTCGGTCAGCATGTCAAGCTTCCTAGTAGAAGATTTTTAAGAGCATTGTAGAAATATTGAATCTTATATCTGTACACCCACGTGCCGAAGTTTCTCTGAGAAGATAAGTACATTTAGTACAGTCTACAAAAACATCGGAAGAAGTCGGATGTCCACGGCAAGACGTCGTTATATCTCGTCAATGAACGTAAAACAAATTGTCTATATATCAATGAAAAGGACCCGTTTAAGACGAAATATTTCATTCATGATGTTGTTTTCATTAATTGGAAATAATATCTCTCTTGTATCGTATTTTGTTTCTCAGTGATTTCTTTTAATTAGATATGTATTTATTTATCTGCCTCCCACAGCGGTAAGATGTGACACAAGGTTGGGAAAGTGGGATTTGAAAAGCCAGCGCCCGAGAAGGTGAGCACTCTGGGGTACAAACAATTCCTTAGCAGCCCCGTCGACATTCCCTGGGCAGGGCGCCTCAGACAGTAAGCAATAAACTTATTCCTCCCTAAAGAGGGGAGGCAAAGCCTGGGAGGGTGGATCTCCTAGAACTGCACAGGACAAACCCACAAACCGGCGGAATCAAGACCCGAAGGTTAAAAAGATACAAGTCTATAGGGTGTAGCATCCATCGGAACAGATACGACATTGTGATGCCAGCTAAAAGGCCAAGTAGTTCTATATATCAATGAAAAATGCTTGTTAAAGCCGAAATATTTGATTCATAATATTTTTTCAAATATTAAAAAAAATGATTGCATCGTATTTTGTTTCTAAGTGATTTCTTATGAATAGATATGTATATATATATACCTTAAATCGATGTCGTAAATAACGGGTTGTAGCTTTATGACGTCATCCACCTCTATTGTGATGTTATTATATGCAAGGTGACAAGATATCAGCAGGAAAGCACTACTCACAGAGTGTTAGTAGTATAATAAACCTACAAA
Source organism: Sepiola atlantica (assembly GCA_963556195.1). Taxonomy (NCBI): domain Eukaryota; kingdom Metazoa; phylum Mollusca; class Cephalopoda; order Sepiida; family Sepiolidae; genus Sepiola; species Sepiola atlantica. The sequence continues at coordinate 74,450,849 of OY744533.1, read as the reverse complement.
TGACGTCATGCATTTTGTATGGGATCTAACAAGATTATATATCTCTAGCAGTTTACATGAATAAACTATTTGTTGTCAACCTACTGGAGTTGTGATTCGGCTTGATAGAATCATTGTAATCATCGCGTCTCTACCAGGAGCGCGTCGGCATATTACGAGATTCATGCGCGATGAATCTTCTTGGCGCAAGAGCCGGATCATGTGATCAGCAGAACACTCCAGTCCGTGACCCTTTCCTAAACAAACAAGATGTGGTTACACTCCGAGATAAAGTTTATTTCGTCTTGTATACATTCACTATACTCAACCCAATGTATTGTTTTTCATTTTGTTCCCGTGTTTCCCTATATAAAACTACTAATCGTCTGTACAATGTGTTGTCTAATTGTTTTACGTCGTAAGGAAAAGTTATAGAAACCAACTCCCCTCTTTGGGGAGGAGTAAGTTTATTGCTTACTGTCTGAGGCGCCCCTACCGGGGAATGCCGACGGGGCTGCCCAGGCAATTTTTAAATGGCCAGAGTGCTTTTCAACCCCCACTTTCCCGACCCGACCTTGGGTCACATCTTACTTGTAGGAGTAAGATAAAACTGGCCTTGTGCCTAACTCCTAGGGAGGAGTAAATAAAACCAAGTCACTTTTCTTGGCCTTTTGGCTAAGATCAAAGTGTAGTATCTGTTCCGATGGATACTGCACGCCTGTCCTGTGAAGTTCTAGGAGGTCCACCCTCCCAGGCTTTGCTTCCCCTCTTTGGGGAGGAGTAAGTTTATTGCTTACTGTCTGAGACGCCCCTACCGGGGAATGCCGACGGTTCTGCCCAGGCAATTTTTAAATGGCCAGAGTGCTCACCTCTCGAGCGCTGGCTTTTCAAACCCCACTTTCTCGACCCGATCTTGGGTCACATCTTACTTGTGGGAGTAAGATAAAACTGGCCTTGTGCCTAACTCCTGGGGAGGAGTAAATAAAACCAAGTCACTTATCCTTGTTGCTTTGTTCGCGTCCACACTCTCCTCTAAAATGTTGGCTTTCCTAAGCTAAAAGCCAACAAGCAAGTAAGACCCAACCTGTAAACTGGACAGACCCGTGAACCGTTGGGTCACAACCACTGAAATTATTTGTTCGACTTTAGTTTCATTACGAACACCCATAACCTATAAAATATCTCTTGAAAAATTATTTATTGAATAACTAGGAATAATAAATCTCGTTATTTTTATATTATTCTTATGGATAATAGTGATCTAGCATTTTTGCTATCTAATTTACATATGTGTTTAAGATGTGTAAAAACACAACATGTGAATAAGCTGGAAAAAGAGAATCACTTTTTCGCTAAATACTCGGTAGGGCATTAAGGTATATTAGAGAGTGGTCAACTCAATATAGAGTGAAAGTGGGGGAGGAGAATTGATAACTAAAATAAAGATATAGAGCGTGTTCGTGTATTTGTAAATTTAGGCAAATTAAAAAATAAAAACATAATTCTATTTCAAACACGACTGTATCACATAAATAATTAATATGATACCATGCATTTTTTGTTATAAAATATGAAGTACCAGGGAAACAAACGTGTTTTAACTCTTTAAGGCTTACGCGTAAATCGTATACATGCATATTAAGAACATCCGTCCTTGTTATTACACATCATTAAATAAATCCCGTGCCTGACACTAATAACTAAATACATGTAGTTTTAATTAAGTACAAGCCTTACAATTGCACGTGTCAAATTTCGGGCTTATTCGGATTATTAGTTTATAAATTACAGTTATTTTATATGAAGCTACTATTGCAAATTTTCTAAACAACAACAAATTATGTTTAGTGTTGATAAAGCATTGCTTACTGATTGATGAAATAATGTTAAAAAATGATCGGCTAAAATAGTTGCACTGGGACTGTCCGCCATTAAAAACAGTTAATAAGTGGTGTTCTAATAATGAGAACGATCGTACAGACACAAATGATGCTGAACGCTTCCTTCTTTCTTTTTTCTTCTTTAATCGCACAGGACTTAAAGTCCCCGTCGCTGTATTGAACACAAAAGTATGTCTTCGAATTGCATATTACACGGCTGTTTGAAGAGATACGCCACACTGTTCCCTAATGCTGTCGGACTATCTTCGTCTTGCGTTTGAGACGTATTTTCTGTAGCTTACATTGATCATCCCACTACTCCTACCAACATGACCAAACTATCGAAGTCTTAGTCCCTCTAAATTCGGCAGTTGTCGGGAAAAACATGAAAACAAATCCACAAACTGTTGAGGCCGATCGTAAATCCAACTTGCCTGAGGTAGCAGAATTGAAGATATCAAAATAAAGTGTATTTACAATTGTGCATGAAGATTTGTTAATGGGAAAGCTGTGTTCAAAGAAGGTGCCACGTTTGCTTAGTGTTGATCAAAAACAGCAATGCGTCGACGTTTCAAAGTGTTGTTTGAAACCGTTACAACACAACTAAAAGATGCATTTGTGTTGATATGTGACAACGAATGAAACACGCATGCACAACTTCACGCCAGAATCTAATTGGAGTCAGTTGAATAGACAGTTGCAGGTGAAACATGTCTAACGTAAATAATAAACCTAAAGATCAGCAGGTAAGGTTTTGACCTTCGTATGTTTGTATGCGCAATGTATTATGGTCTAACAATTACGTTGAGAAAGGATTAACAATCAATGTCATCTTATATATAAAGTAGAGACGTTTTTCCCTTGTACCTTTGCGTCGAATAGGAAAATAAACTCGATGACAATAGGTTACTACACTCACTACAACATCAGCTTATTCGCTCAAACGTGTTCTTAGCAAACTCTACACTCTTAAATCCAACTCGAGCAAATTATTAATTTCGTTCCTCCATCAATCACTCTCCCAAAAACAGACACCATACAGGTAGTAGCAAGAACATTTCTTTCTAACATTTTACTACACCCACTATACCAGTCTACACCGGGTACAACTAAACAACGGATACTTTACACAATTTACACTTATTATTTATGTTACGTACGCCTTCACATTACAACACAGTAGCATACGTTGCACAGAAAATATAACAGACGCTCCCTCCAATACATGTGACTACGTCACTTCCGTTAAATACGATTACGCAATCTCATACTCTCAGCCTCGAACAGCGTATACAGTTCACGAAACGCCTGCCACATTCACTACGCTTAAACAGTTATACCGATCTACGATTACTTCAGGTAATACACCGTTCCTATTCTGCTATTTACATTATACATCTAACATAAACAACATTACGTTTTACTTACTTAAAAGAAAAAGTTACTTCTACAGAATTTGAACCAACGGAATACGTTAAGAAAAAAAACGGTTACAGATTAGCCGAATGACATTCCCTAATTCTTCCTTCACACGGATTTTCCCCATTCTTTTAATGTCTATTCATTTAAATGATAACTTAACATTTTTTTAAATAACTGTTCACTATTTTGCGAAATTTTTAATTAGTACAATAAAAAAATAGTATTACTTTTATAAATTATTACTACATAAATTACAATAACAATTGCTTCTTTGGAAAAAGTTCCCTCACCGTTAAATACTTAGAGAAAATAAACAAAACATAAACAAACCGATTAGATGCATTTCTTCTTTACGTTTTTCACATTATTTTACATAAAGGACACCGATTAAATAATAACAAATATATAACATTTCATCTCTAAGAAATAATATTAAAAAAATACGTTTTCCTTACTAAAAAAAAACAAATAAATTTACTTCTACAGAATTTGACCCACCGTAATATGTTACGAAAAAAAGAAACGGATTACGTTAAGAAAAAAAAAGGGTTACAGATTAGCCGAATGACATTCCCTAATTCTTCCTTCGCACGGATTCTTCCCATTCTTTTAATGTCTATTCATTTAAATGATAACTTTTCATTTTAAAAATAACTGTTGATTATTTTGAGAAAGTTTTAATTCGTACAATAAAAAAAATATTACTTTTATAAATTATTACTAAATAAAATACAATAACAATTACTTCTTTGGGAAAAGTTCCCTAACCGTTAAATACTTTGAGAAAATAAACAAAACATAAACAAACCAAATAGATGAATTTTTCCTTTACGTTTCTCTCATTATTACATAATAACACAAATGAAAAATTTAAAGAGGCCTACAGAGCCCCATTAAAATCACCCCCATTATCTTTGTATAGAAATTCCATTTTCTTTGGCTGAAAAGACAAATGGAAAATGAGCACCACTGAAGCACACACATAATTAATGTAACCTGCAGAGCCTTACAAATTGTATTCGGATGGTCGGTGGGGGAAATAAAATGACGATTATATGCTTATTTTCAATAAGGAAGACTATTCTCTATTTTTTTTAATTGACTGCGATTGAGTGACATGAGTCAAATGCCTAGCGGCGGGGTGTGGCGGGATTGATAGGTTGATGTGGTGGATCTGTTTTGAAAGGTAACAAAATATAAATAAATCGAAAAGAAAAATATTGTATTCGAGGGGGGGGGGGCATAAAACACCGAATTGTACAATATATTCAAATCGACAGAAAACTCGGGAATGTGCGGAAAATCCATCAACGTTAATTATACGATTTCGAAAAGTAAAAAAAATAAAATAAACCGAAATAAAAAAAAACATGAATTGGGAGGGGGGAATTGCCTATTATATGATTATTTATAATAATATAGACTATTCTCTATTTTTAAATGACTGCGATTGAGTCACGTAAGCCTAATGCCTGGTGGCGGCCGATGGTGTCCGTGAAAAGTGCTGCCCGTTTAATGTTACGATTCACCTTCTGGCGAGCAAATGTATGGGACGATTAGATATAACTCTTTCTCAAACACTAAATTAGATATTGTTATTGCATTGCAAAGCATACTTCACAGAGAAAATGTATATATCCAACAATTTCAGATGGCGATGGAGCATAATGGAGGTGATGACTTAAAAGTGGTTATACATGCTGACAAAACTCCTACAGGAGAACATGAACGACGTTTCAATACTCCCGAGGCACGTGAAGTTGCTGTTGTAATAGTGGGTCAGGAGTTTCATCATCGGGACATCATTTTGCATCTTAGAAACAAACAACTTCAGCGCATCTCTGAAACAAATCAGGCATATGATGCTTTACAGTACCCGATCATTCATTGGACAGGTCAAGAAGAGTATCATTTCACTGTTTGGAAAACAAATCACACCACTCAGTAGTAGGATAAAATATTTCTTGTAATGATTTCTATGCATATAGGATTATGGTCCGTGACAGAAGTTTTAACATGCTGCTTAAATGTAGGAAGCTATTCCAACAGTACATAGTTGATATGTATGCCAAAATAGAGCATGAAAGGCTTACTTACATTAAGACGCATCAAAGGGAGTAAAGAGTTGCTGATTACATTCACTTGAGGGACTCACTAAGTTTTGATGGCAATACTGAAAATGTTGGTTAACTAACAATCCTACCAGCAACATTTACTGAGGGACCTCGCTATATGCATGAACGCACGCAAGATGCGATGGTGTATGTGAGAAAATATGGAACTGCGGATTTATTTATAACTTTTACCTGCAATCCGAAGTGGCCTAAGATTGTGAATGAACTCCTTCCGAATCAACAACCACATGATCGTCATGACCTCATAGCAAGAGTTTTCCATCTAAAGCTTGGTATCCTTATCCAACTCCTAACGAAAGGAAACATTTTCGGATTGGTCATAGCATACATGTACACTCTTGAGTGGCAGAAAATAGGATTGCCACATGCTCATTGTCTGGTTTTGCTTCAACAAAAATTGAGATCGTCTGACATAGATTCAGTTATCAGTGCGGAAATTCCGGATCCAGAGGCAGATCTGGTTTAACATGATATTATTAGACACCATATGATTCATGGACCATGTGGAAACATTAACAGATGTTAACTCTGTCTCAAAGATAGACACTGCAGTAAAGGATATCCCAGACACTTCTTGAGTGAAACTCAATCAGATACAAATGGCTACCAACAATATCGACGACTATCTCCTTTGGCTGAGGTTTTGAGACGACAGTTACCCTACCTGGCAACACAACAGTTCCTGTAGACAACCGATGGGTTGTACCACTTAATAAACTGCTTTGTAAGATTTTTGATGCACATATCAATGTTGAATATTGCAAGAGCGTGAAATCAATAAAATACATTTGTAAGGATGTAAATAAAGGTAGTAATCAAGCTACCTTCACAATTGAAAGTAATGCTCATGATGAAGTTAAGAGATACGAAACGGGACGTTACATATCAACCAATGAAACCATTTGGAGAATACTTAACTTTCACATACATGTATATCATCCCCAGTACATCTATCAGTTCATCTAGAAAATCGACAGCGGATATACTTTACTGAAAGTACTGCGGCAGATAGAGTTGCAAATCCACCTTCAACCACTCTAACAGCTTTCCTCAAATTGTGTCAAACAGATTTTTTTGCAGGTACACTTTTGTACTCGGACGTTCCACTTTATTATACCTGGGACACAAAAACTAAGGTCTTCAAGCAACGATTACAGGGTAAGCCAGTTCCAGGCTATCCGTGCGTTAAAAAACAGAAGTGTTGGGAAGGGTATACACCGTGCATCCAAATCAATTTCACTGCTTCTGTTTGAGACTGCTTCTACACAATGTTAGAGGTACACAGAGCTTTAATAACCTAAAAACGATCAATGGTAAAGTTATGACTACATTCAGGGATGCATGTAGTGCACATGGACTACTTGAAGATGATAACCACTGGAATGCTACACTACATGAAGCATCTATATCTGATTCTGCAAAAACATTGAGACATTTTTTGCCATCATGTGCAGTGTCTCATCCACAACGACTTTGCGATGCACACAAAGAAGCTTTTAGTGAAGATTTCCTTCTTACGAAACGCAATCAACAGCCTGAAGTTGATATAAAACTTTCAGACGAACTCTTCAATATGGCTTTAGTGCATATTGAAGATATGACTTATAGGATCAATGGTAAAACACAGACAAAATTGGGTTTCACCTCACCTAATCGATCTAATACACATCCAGTCATTACTGCATGGACGCGTGGAATTTGTTATCAAACTCATGAGCAAGCATCAATTGTTCGAGATGGTATCGCACAACTAAATAATGAGCAAATTCATATTTTTCGTACTATAGTTAATACTGTAGAAGATCAGCAAGGTGGCCTGATATTCCTTGATGCACCCGGAGGTACAGGAAAGACATTTGTTACCAAGTTAATTCTTGCTAAAGTTAGGTCAGAAGGCAAAATAGCTTTGACAGGTGCATCATCGAGCATTCCAACCACTCTTCTTCTTGGTGGTAGGACAGCTCACTCCACATTTAAGTTACCATTATTTTTAACAAAAGATGCTGATTCAATTTGTCAAATAGAAAGAGGATCAGATTCAGCTAAAGTTTTACAGAATTGTTCCTTGATCGTATGGGATGAAACGTGATGTTGTTATGGGTGGCATAACACTTTTATTATCAGGTGACTTCCGACAAACGCTTCCTATTGTTCCACGTGGAAGTCCCGCTGACGAGCTTAATGCTTGCATTAAATTGTCATATTTGTGAAAGTACATTAAGACTGTAACATCATTTACAAACATGCGTGTACATCTCAATAGTGACCCAATGGCTGGTGAGTTTGCCTCCCTACTCCTAAAAATAGGTGATGGCAAGCTTGCAACAACCGACAATGGCACGATTGTTATTACTCCAGGTATTGGCTCAATTGTTTCATCACTCACAGAACTTAGTAGCAAAGTTTATCCAAATATAGCCGAAAGCTATATGCATCCTGAATGCTACTAAAAATGGCATGGTACATGTGATCAATCAACAACTGCTTGATGAAATTCCAGGTGATGAACAAACTTTCACTTCTGTGGATTCTACTCTCGAGTACGACCAGGCTGTACAATACCCTACATAAGTTTTAAATTCATTAGAATTGCCTGGTATGCCAACACACAAATTAAAGCTGAAAGCTTGATGCTCAATTATGTTACTCCGGAATCTTGATGGCCAAAGGCTATGTAATGGAACGAGACTGTGTGTTAAACGCATAAAACCTCATGTGATAGAAGCTGTAATACTAACTGGTGTGGCAAGGAGTAAACTGACATAACTTCCCAGAATACCCATTATTCCGTCGGATTCTGCAATAGAATTTAAAAGGCTTCAGTTCCCAGTTAAATTGTCTTTTGCCATGACAATTAACAAGTCCCAAAGGACAATCATTGGCCGTGGTTTGTCTAAACTTGACTTCACCTTGCTTTAGCCATTGGCAGTTTTATATCGGATGTTCAAGGGTAGGCTCTCCACAATGTCTATACATATTGACACCAGAAGGTAAAACATCAATCCTATTTTAATTAGCTAAATTACTTCCAGTGAAATGATTTATTTTCTGAATCTATTCATTTAACTTAAAAATTAAAATCAGGCTGTTATATTTCCCCGGACAACGCCAGGACACGGGTCCTGCTAGTATATTATATAGTATTATTTCTACGCTTTACAGAAGAAAACTCCATAGAACGTTAGTAAAAATGCTGCCTTACAAGACCATGCAATGTATAACAAGTATAACTCAATGATAACAACACTGCATAAATTACTTTTCGTGTTTCCTCCGTACTCACCATATGCTCTAGATCTGGCTACAAGTGACTACTGGCTGTTTAAGGACCTCAAATAAATGCTCGTCGGGAAAGGGATTTTTTTTCAATGAAGAAGGAATATTTGAAACTGAGGCGCATTGTGAGGTAAACGACAAATCGTTTTAAAAAAATATATCGAATTGTTAGATAAGCAAAGTAATAAGCGAATCACCCTAAAACGAAACTATGTTGAGGAATAAAGTCGGATTTTGTCTCTACTCGGGTGCCCCCTCAACAATCAACTAAATCCCATTCATTCACAGTGGAGGTCCCTAGATGCCGGAAAGCCTTCTACTCAAATAGTTTCTTTCCTCGTGCTGCTGGCCTCTGGAACTCCATCCCTGCCCCCTGTTTCCCTGACAGTATTGACATGCAGAAATTTAAAACTAATGTAAACAGACATCTCGCTGCGCAGATCCCAATTTAGGCTGACCCCCCTAACCTTATCCCCTTTTCTTTTTCTCAGTAGCCCCGTACGTCTATAGTGGCGGCCTGCCTTATTTGGGGTGAACTATGTTTTTAAAAAAAGTTGTTCTTTTATTAGTTATGCCAGGGACTTTTTGAGTGCTGTGTAACAGAGCATATGCGTCGGCTATGAACGAAATAATTATTGATGAGAGAAACAATAAACGCCGACGTCTGTTGAAGCGACAGATGGAACCAAACAACTTGTCAATACCAGCAGCTTTTACATACACACATCTAATGGTAATAACATTGTTTTTTTTTATAACTGCAGGCAAGCATAGACATAAATGGTTCTGCTTTCTCATACGATGCCTCTTTACTCTTGTCACCTCTGATTTGAACAGAGTGCTAAAAAAGCGTCTCTTTGTGACGTATATTTTTCATAACGTCTATTTACATTCGAAAAATTAGTAGAATGGCAAAATAAATGTAGACATGACAATAGGTCGGATAGTACAATTTATATATCTATCTATCTATCTATCTATCACAATACAAATTTGACGTACCTTCTGTGTTTATTTCTTCTGTATTTTGTTCTACATAGATGCAACTCGAGTGATTTACATAGCTGGCTCCAGTTGTTTCCGGTCCAATTTCAAACATAAACACCGGGGTCAGATGCATATGACCCGATTATCACGTTCAAAATTTAATAACTTTCATCACGTTCAAAATTTAGTCAATTTTATCACGTTAAAGATTTAGTCAAGTTTCCGTTTGAAATACACATTATCACCTGCCCCTATTTACTTTATTCCGTACATGGGCAGAGTTAGGCACAAGGTCTGTTTTTAATGTATAGTAAACCCAGCTCCTCCAAAACGGACATTCTGGATTGACAGAAAAATGAAAATTGTCTCAGTCTATAGAGATGTTTCCTTAACTGATCGAGGACAGAACAGATACTACACTTTTCTCCCAGCCAAAAGGTTAGGTAACACGTAGCACACATAATCAGCTGCTAATAAACAGTATTTTCCTCAAAAGAAATAAACATATATGTTTGGCTGCAAACATCAACAATCATCTATCAGTAGAAGTCTTATTTACTATTCATGACTTTCCCTGAGAATAAAAATATCTACGGAAATATGAATTTTATATTAATATTTTGAAAGATATCAAATTAAAAGTACACATCAGAAAAGCATTAATTAAATCTAGCATTACAAAGTGATGTGATGATGGTTAAGTGGATAACGATGCGGACTGCCACCATGGATGTGCCAATTTGACTCCATTCGATACAAAAATACCACAGTCACTTAGGAATCTTGGCAACCATTACGTGGTCTATCCTCAAGAATGCCGACAACAGAATCAAACCGGTGAACGAAATTATATCTGATTATTACTAATTTACTTTTACTATCCTGTGTTGTGGTAATCAAGTGTTTTTTGGAGAGTTGGATACAAACTGACTTCGTGTTACGTCACGCTTTTGTTTGAGGCATCTTAGCACATGGAGGTGACAGTAGTTAAGTGGATATCGACACGGACTGAAGACCTGAGTGCTCCAAGTTCGTATCCAGTCGGTTCCACAGTACCACGTTCACTTAGGGATGTTGGCAAACTTTCTCGTGGTCCTTCCCGTAAGTACATGATGTATTTTCAGAAAGATTTCTAACTAGTAAAACATCGGGGAAACTAATGCCAACACCAGAATCATCTGATTCACACGAATCCGGGCTTTTCTGTGTAAAGATCAAAATGTAATATTTGTTCTCTTGTGAACATGTATATATGCGTGACTGTTCGTGCGTTCACTTTACTGACCGTAATCATCTCCACACGTTGTGCCGGTAAAAAAGTGGTTGTGCTATCCTATCTCCGTGTTGTAACAAAGACTATAAGGCCAAGTAAAAAAAATACACGAGTCCAGTTAATCAACAAGTAACACATTTATTCGCCGGATGTTATAAAAGATACCCGTGTTTGCAAGCTGAATGGCGGAGTTGAAAATGAGATTTCTCTATCCCGGTAAAATAAACGTATAAGTCCAGCTAAAAGACCCCGATGGGCCCATCCTCGCTGGGTAGCAACCAGCTTCAAAATTTACTGCCAGCTTTCCAAGCAAACCTCAACTTTTTCTCATGTCCGGTGGGCAATTTCTCACCCCTCTCATCCGCTAGGAGCTTTTGTCCGTGGTCAGTACTCGACCACCCAAGCCCTCGCCACTTGAGATTTCATCCTGAGATAACTTGTCAGACAGTCTACCCATGTCGGCTTTATTATGGAAACGATCTGGATGGATATTATGGAATTGTCTGTTTTTACGAGATACTTAACTCACCTCAAAGGGAAAACAACCTTTGTGTGGCCTAAATAAAAGCAAATATATTTGCACTATATTGTGTGCCCCCCTCTCTCATCCGACCGAGCATCTAACACTTGCAACATCTGCCATTCATATGCATCACTAGAAAAATGCATCCTACTGCATTTTATACACTGTTCTCGGCCAGACGACTTAAAATCCCCCTATATCATGTAATTTATTTGATCCTAAACCAGCATGTCTATGTTTCGAAAGATACATTAACCTACATTAAAAAAAACGAATGGTTGCCTAATTTAGCCCTCATGCGGAGACGAGGAAATCTGTACTTCTTTCTTTAGACACAAATGTACGAGTTATTTAATCAACGAATGACATTTTAAAAGATAGCCACGCATATCTAACAAAGTTTAAAATTAGTTTAAGAAAAACGAAATTTAAAAAAATATTTAATCATCATATATAAGGGAAACAAATTTAAAAAATTCAAATAGGAAAATTAATTTTAAGAGCAAATATTATTTTTGAAATTGAAAAACTTATTCAATACGTCTTATACAATGCGTAAGCGTATGACAAACAACACAGCTGTCATAAAAATCCTGTGGAACAGGCTTCCAAAAGCTTTGGTCAGCCTGCAGACGTCCAACCAGTTCAAGAAAGCTCAGGATGTATAATGACTGCTTATCTTTGGAAAAGTATGCCCCCTCGTACATGTGGAATATGCGAAAAGCCACGATTCTTGCTTCGAACATAATTAACAGGAATTTACATATGTCTTTCAAGGAGTTTAATTTAATCCTAGAGTCAAGTTCTCGTCTCTATGAGACCCTATTAAAAGTTATACCAAAAGTATGCCCCCTCTTACATGTCGAATATGCGAAAAGACACGATGCTTGCTTCGAACATAATAAACAGGAATTTACATATGCCTTTCAAGGAGTTTAATTTGATCCTAGAGTCAAGTTCTAGTCTCTATGAGACTATATTAAAAGATGTATCAAAATTATGCCCCTCTTACATGTGGAATATGCGAAAAGACACGATTCTTGCTTCGAACATAATAAACAGGAATTTACATATGCCTTTCAAGGAGTTTAATTTGATCCTAGAGTCAAGTTCTAGTCTCTATGAGACCATATTAAAAGATGTATCATGTGCGCTTTCGTCTCATTAGAAGAAAGGCAGCATTCTCCGTTCGTGTTTCTACACAGTAGGCTGCACTTTTTAGTGATGCACATGAATGGAAGACTTGCAAGTGTTAGATGGTCGGTTAAAGAAATAAGCGGGGTCCACTAAGAAAGTGAAAATTTCGTTTGTTTTATTTAGGTCACCCAAGAGTTTATTTCTCTTTAAAATAAAAGAAGTGCTTCGTTAAAGGAGGTGACTCATGCTATGGTGTTCACAGATCATCTCTCTGAAACGCATCTGTCTGACAGTTATCTCAAGTTCGAATCTCAAATAGCGAGTCATAGGTAGTGCTGTACTGACTAGTGATAAAGACCTGGTTAGGAAGAAGAGAGATGAGAGAAGGATACCCGGTGTAACGTTTAGGCTGTCTACTTGTACGTTAAACTTTGGGTGTTCGATATTCTTACATAGTTCATACACTCAACACTCACACACGCAAACCAACCGTCTAGTGTCATTATAATTGTTGTTGTTGTCGATCTTCGCTGCACCGATGTGTCCTGCTATCCTGCTGCTGGAACATGTCCGTCGTCCCCATACTCGTATACTGTGCGTCACCAGTGTAATCATCGTTGTATTGGGCTGTAACAAAGATTCTCATACACAGCGAAAAATAATGCAGACTCTCTTTTAAATGTGATTACTTTTATTAAGGCATCAATTTTCTGTCGCTCTTAGAAATGTTTTACTAACGAAGAGAGAGAGAGAGATGAATTTAACACTTTTATCGTAGTTAATTCCTAGCTATTTATGGTTCATTAAGTCCTTAGACATTCGAGGAGGGGAGGAAGGAATTTCATCACGACTGTATTCTTTTAGGGGAATAAATTCCCCTTTTAATTTGTGGACTACATGGAGAAATACGTCTGTTCAGCTTACTTCCAAAAACCAGACTGGCAGAACTCAGTTTCACACACAAGAACCCGTGACGTCACAGAACCCTTATGCGCAGGTGCATTTTGACCCTTGACTTGAAGTCTCGTCAAACGTGGTGGTCCTGTCAACGCTTGTGATAACAAGCTTTATTTTGCACTTGATTGTACGTGTCCACCTGCAATCAATCGTGCAATCCAAACCATACGATCCCCCACGCATACGTCCACCTCACAGGACCATTATCCAACACTGGCCCTTTAAGCATGAAGATAAGTTTGTTTTCCTAAAAGCTAACAAGAGTGGAATCTGAGTGCCAGTCGAGGCAAGGTGGGTTCATTTAGCGGCTCTTAGCCAAAGGACTGTGTGGGACTTATATTTTATTCCGCCGGGATAGAGAAATCTCATTTACAAGTCTGCCATTCAACTTTGGAACACGAGTATCATTTATAACCAAAAAAATGAATATGTTGCTTTTTGATTAACTGGACTTTTGATCGTCACTTGGCATGAGAGTTCTTTGTTGCAGCACTGAGGGAGATCGTACAACAACCTCTAGACCGACACCACGTGTGGAGATGATTACAGCCAGCACACGCATATATACAGGTGCACATGTATCTTCTAATTGTTCTTTTACATGGCTTGTTGCACTTGGTTATTGTTTGCCATTAAATAAAACTTGATTAAAGTTGGTAAAAATATGAAAAATTATTGTGAAAAATGTGTTATGTACTTATGGAAAACATCATAACTAGAGTTCATAAAATTTACTTATATTCTAATATTTTCATAGCGGCCGTAGCCGTTAGGATGAGACCCTTCTAAGAAAGCGTTTTCCTTAGGAGCAAGGGTACCTGCAAGGTATATAGTACTTGAGCGTTTGTATGCAATGGTATCTCGTTTTTCTTTTCACATTCATCCCGCAGATGATGCTGTTCCATGTATGCAACTCAAGTTCAATTTTCCTTCGACGGAACCTTTTTATTCAAATGTCTGTAGTGTGCAATGTGTTTAGCACATGTTACCTATTAATCGTTTTTTTTTCCTAGATGTTCTCTGGTCACTCGTTATGTATGTTTTCTTTTCTTTATGTAATGCAGCGGCTGTCATTTACCACGTCAGCCGGGATCTCCATTACAGATTCCCCAACTTAATTAATAAGACGCTGCGATTATATTAACATTTGGATCGTATTCTCCTTCCCCTCGTTTACATGCTACTGGTCTGTCAACACAAACAAACGTGTTGACGCAGAAACTATTGCTTCGATGTGTTAATGGAAATAAAATAAATCTAAAGTAGAAAAATAAGATGTGTGTATCCATTGCTTTCAGGATGTTCCCCCTTACATCACGACTTAATTAAAAAGTGAAATTTGACAAGGCGCAATGGGAGAAAACGGAGAAGATACTTAAAAGGTTATGTTTGTTGAAAGCTTAGAGTTTTACGTGAAATAAAAACACGTATTTAAAATGTTATGCCATTAAGTTTAGAGGCGTTATAATATTTCAAGTATATTTTTACCAATCGGTGCCTTTCTTATGAAATGTTCTCCTTTTAAAAATAAGATGAAAGCTGATTTCATAAAATATATGATCCGTAAAAATAGAAATAAAAATAACCGACCATAGTCGAGGGCGACCTGAATTTTTTTCCTTTCGTTAGTAACTAAAAAGTGGAAGGGAACCACTCCGTTTGTAACCTTGAGCGAAAATAATATAGAATATAGATAGAAAATAAGTTCCTAACAAACTTCATTGTAAAAACAAACATCTTCTACGGACTATCAAAGATACACAAACCAAATGAGATAAGAAATGTCATCAACACACAGAAATCAGAATACATTGGTTCCCCGAATCCCAGTGACTTTATTTTAGACACACAGTAGCAGGACCAATATGCCCAACAAGCAGACTTAGCAACTTAATTGAAATTGTATTACAACCATTTAGCAAACAAGTCAGGAACTACATTAGAGACAACAGACACTTCCTGAGCACTTTAACACGAATCGTAAATCCTGGGACTAGATTAGTTACATTTGACGTTAGCATCTTATATAGCAACATAGGCAAACACGCACTATCATACTAGATTGACAAACACCCACAAAATTACATCCAATATTTAGCAAACACTTCATCATCGTCAGCATAGACATTATTATTAACAACAACTTTTTCGAATTATATAACGAACACTATATCCAGACGCTAGTTACAGCAAGAGGAACTAAAGTGGCACTAACATATGCTACCTTAACTTAGTTAGATGGGATCTTAAATTAAAAGATAGAGCAAGTATATTGACAAAATATTTTTAAAATTTCATAAAATCTTGGAAAATATACGAGGAAATTTTCTTACTATTTAGGACCATACATGGAGTAAGTCAATGAATTACACAATATACTACAAAACCTACACACCAAAATTAAGTTCACCTTAGAACTTAGTTACGCAGAACTTCTCTTCTTAGTTATACTAGTAAAAATTCAAAAATATCATATTAAAAGAAACATCCACCACAAATCCACGGACACGAACAATATCTCCATTTTAAAAGCTAATTCCCAAAGAGCTGCCTAAAATCTATACCCTATTCCCTAGGACACTTGATCTGCCCTATAATCAGTGACAAACATCTATTGATAGTCCAACTAGAAGAACTACGAAAAAAACTTAACGAAAAAAGAGAATAACCCTCGCAATTAATAGACAAAGGTATTGAAAAAATACAATTAGAACAACTACGAAACCACAAGAAACGAAACAAAGATGAGATATTTGCATACGTCTCTACATACAACAAAAACAATCAAGAACTATTAACAGAGATAGGGAGAAACCTAACCCTACTCAACCAAAACAATAAACTAAGCAACATACTAAAAACAACACAAATGATGAAAAGAAAACGCTAACCAAAAAACTTCTAACACATTTTAACCAACACATAATAAAAGGGGTAGAATAATGCAGCAATAAAGGATGTTGATTCTGTGACATAATAATAGAGGGAGACTTATACAGATTTTAAAACCCAACAGAAACATTGAAATAAAAAAAATTTAAATTGCACCTTCAACAATGTTATCTATATACTAGAATGCATAACATGCAACGAAGTTTATATAGGCGCTACGAAAACACTAAACAAGAGTTGCTTTACATAACAGCAACATAAAAATCCAAGAAAACAAAAAATTATTTGTTTATCAACGTATACACTCAAGCAACAGAGGTAAATTCAAGGTAATGCCTATCTTTCAAACTACAGGGGAATTCATATTTCCTCAGAGAAGAAAACACTTTATATTAAAATTCAACTTAGCATCGAACATATCATAACTTGACTCACACAACATACAGATCGCACGTACCTGCATGCATACAATAGCGAATGTGAGTACGTATATAGCAAGAATCCATATGCACACGCATGTATGTGCATGTACGCATCCACATATGGAACAGATGCATGACACGCGCGTGTGTATGTACATACGTTTGTGGGTGTGTATACATTTTCATGAAAATTGATGTGGCTGCGCGCATGTGTGTGCGTATGTATGTATGTCTATCTAGCTATCCATCCATATATCATTTATGTATCTATCCGTTTGTTTATCCATCTATTTATCAATATATCTATATATCCCCTATCTATCTGTCTATCCATCTATCAATATATTCATCTATATATCTATCTATCTGTCTATCCAACTATCTATCTACCCAGCTATCTATTTATCCATCAATTTATCTATGTATCGATCTATATATATATATATATATATATATATATATATATATATATATATATAATATATTCTATATGTTTATACATATCTTTCTATCTTTCCATTTATAGACAAATTCGTATATATATATATGTATATATATATATATATAATTTAAGTTCATATACAGAAGGTATAAACGTGTTAATCCTTACTGTATTTATATAAGATTGATTTATAATTAATAGAACATTTTTTATTTATACATATATATTTTACAGTTTAGCTACATATTTGCAGACATATTTCGTTTCTTACTAGAAAAAAGTTAACTTTCACAGGTCACGATTCAATATGGATACAACAATTAAAAATGAGAGAGAATGTCTTCCAAATAGTAAATCGTGATTAGAGCCACGTTGAGAGTTCATATAAATTTTTCTGATTCTGAGGGCCAACTGTCAAACTATTTTCAAGTTTTTAATCTTTTCTTTTCTGTTTGTCAAAGGCCAGCTGTTCAGACGCTTGACAAATTCGATTTCATGAATATGTTCCTAATACACTTTCGTCTTCCTGACCTCATTGATTTATACAAGAGTCCGATTATACATACACACATGGCAAACATGTACAAAACCAAAATGTGCTACGTACACATATGCAACAGATACGTACACTTACTCAAATTATATAAATATATATATATATATATATATACATATATATATATATATATATATATATATGCATCTAAGCACATCTTTACGAACAGATACACATATATATCAATATATATATATATATCGATGTATATGCACACAGACATACAAATAGACATACACACACACATATATATATACATATATATATATATATATATATATATATATATGTGTGTGTGTGTGTGTGTATATATGCACATATAACACCTATTAGATTCAAATACTAGCTCACCACAAACACAGACAGCCAGGCTGACCAGAACACAGTAATACAAACGCGAGGAATGTATATATTTTGCAACGACCAGGCTTAGACATGCATACCTGCTCTTATACTGGAAATCCCCACAGCTACCTATCTGGAAAACGCAGCTGTCAAACCTGGCATCGTAATATGGAACAAGAGAGAGAGAGAGAGAGAGAGTGGCAACTTTGGTTGAGGTCAGTGTCCCTAATGATGCGGGCCTAAATAAAGCTGAAAGGGAGAAAATAACAAAATATCAGGGGCTAATGTATGATATGAAAATAAACTGGAACCTCAAAGAGATCTCTATCATTCCAGTTATCATAGGAGCCACTGGACTTATGAAGAAGAACTTGAAAAGTATTTAGCAAGTAGACCTGGTGAACCAAGTGCAATGGAAATCCAAACAACTGCACTCAAGGGAACAGCCAGAATCCTGAAAAGAGCTCCCGGGTGGAGTCTGTAAATAGCGGGTGATCGTATGGCATTTGGAAGAATGCCCCGTCCCAAGCAATTGAATGAAAATAAAAATAAAAAGGGGAATCACACGAATACACGTTTAAGATTTCACTATTAAAATGTATAATATCGTATACTTTATTTGTCTAAGTTTCCGAACAAGCTACCCATATACATCAGTACATGCAGGGTAAAATATATACATACGCCACCATGTGTGTACACATATGCACAAAAACGCAATCATGAACATATATAAATACAAATATATGTATGTATGTATACGAAATACCAAAAATCTTTTTGTACAAATATATGTGCACATACACACATGCATACATACACATATACATTCACACAGTCATGCAGATACATGTGCATTTCTACACTATATATATATATATATATATATATATATATAAATGTATGCAGAAAAAAATATTTGTGTATTCGTACATACGTAATTACACACAGGTATTCGTACACACACACAGACGGATAAAAATGATACTAATTGCAACATATGCTTAATAATAACAGATATTTAACAGATGTAAGAATATACACACATACGTACAAACAAGTATATATAGACATGTACATGCACATATATACAGGGTGTCTCAAAAAAATGTACTCACTCGTAGAATGACGAGAAAACTTTTATTTATGAACATAGAGTGAAATGAAATAGCATCGAATGCATGAGTCAGATGTAATTGAAGAATCATGTTCGCAAATGTTCAAACTGATGACCATTATTGTTCAAACAAAGCTGATAACGCGCACCAAGGGATTCGCAAACGTCGCGAAACATGTTATTAGGAATATCACGACAGTTTCTTTCAATTTCCAATTTCAATGCATCAATTGTCCTTGGTTTGTTGCCATAAACTTTGTCTTTTAAGTATCCCCACAAAAAAAGTCCATGGGTGTTAGGTCTGGGGAACGCGCAGTGTATTCATTGGGGCCCCTTCGTCCAATCCATGTGTCAGGAAACACTGCATCGAGGTAAGCTCGTACATCGCGATGGTAGTGGGGAGGAGCTCCATCTTGCTGAAAGTAAATATCGCCGTCATCACCAAACCTCTCTGTAATTTGTGGACCAACAAATTCCTGAAGCAAGTTGAGGTAGCTCTCACCATTGACAGTTTCGTTGAAAAAGAAAGGTCCTATGATGCCCAATGCGGATATCTCACACCACACTGTTACTTCTGGTAAGTTTACATGGTGTTCAATTGTTACGTGAGGATTTGCAGGACACCAGTACGTGCAATTATGACGGTTAATGGTACCATTTAATTTTAAAATTGCTTCATCGCTCCACACAATTTTGTGTGCAAACTCGACATCTTCTGCACATTTTGCCAGGTACCATTCACAAAATTCGACTCTCCGGTCAGGATCGTCTTCGTTGAGAGCATGACACAGCCTTGGAATGTAGCATTTCCAATGCAGACGCTTCATTATGCGGTTGACGCTATCTTTTGAGATGTGGGTTTCCCGAGCAGTTTGGCGAAGTGATTTCTGTGGTGATCGAAGGAGTGTTTCCTGCACCTGCAGTTCTTTTTCAGGGGACGTAGATGTCCGTGGTCGTCCTGAACGTTGTTTGTTGGTATTCTGTACGGTTCCATCTGCTTCAAATTTGTCTCTGATGCGCGCAATGGTCCGTGTATTTGAAGCTATTTCATTTCTCTCTATGTTCATAAATAAAGGTTTTCTCGTCATTCTAAGAGTGAGTCCATTTTTTTGAGACACCTGTATATACACATATAAATATATATATATATATATAAATACATATGAACACATACAAACATATACCTATGTACACATGTTGTTAACCCCGTAAACATACATGCACACATGTACATATAGACACACGTACATAATTATACACAAGTACACATACATATAAACAGAAATACAAATATATTTATAAAATACGTAATTTACACATGAATAAGTTCATAAACACACACACACACGCATATATATATATATATATTAATATATATGCATATTAATATATATTTATATGTGTATATATATACATATATATATATATATATATATATATATGTATATATGTATACACGTGTTGCAATACGTATTATCGATGGGTGTAAAAATTCTTAATACTCTTTCACAGTCGCCATCATTGTTGTGGGAATCCAGACTGGTTTTCATTATGTTCATTAAACTCAGGTCAATTGTTTATATTTTTAACATGATTCATTAAAATAGTCCGAAACAGAAAACAGTTTGATTTGTATGCGTGTGTCAGAAAGAGGGAAAGCGCTGTTTTCATTTTTTTAAAAGAATTGCACGACACGTCTTGTATGGTTGAAATCTCGCAGATTAATATGTTGAGAGAAGTCTCACGGGAAGTCACGCCAGCCCATCAAGTTCAGCCGGAGATGACTTCCAACCTTTAGGGCCTGTGCGCTTAAACTGTGTCTCTAATTAGTTAACACTTCTTTCTTCCCAATTTATTTTAAGTAATTTTCACCATTGTCTCTCATTCAATGTGTTTATTCTTACGCTCGCTTGATTATATATCTATTAACCGAGAAAAACAACAAAATAATTCAACATTCCCTATTAGTTATGTTTTATCAGCCATCTGATTATCTATAAGATACCATTTTATATATATATACATATATAACCGACGTATCGACACTCTTCCCTGTTTAAACATAGACCTAGAAACATTTTCTAACTCTTAACCTTCACACACCTTTGTCAAACTCCCTCTCTAATTGGCGCGATCAGCACAGGTCCGGAACCACTATCGACACTGAACTCCAAATTCAGTTAAAAACACAAAGCTTTCCCTCACGACTTGAACTATAGCGCTAAAAGTGAGGAGTTGGTCCGAAGACACTCACCGGTTCATACCAAACTGCTACCCAGGTAAACTATTTTTTACGCATCTCATACATTTGAAGACACATCCATGCGGTTTTTCCAGGGTTCCAAATGTCACACTAGACACATCTTCACTCATCATTTTCTCAGCATCTGTAAATGTGATAAAAATTTATCCTCAAATCTCTATCTGTGATAGGCTGATTTTCTGGCAATCGTAAACATCTCTTGAGCAAACTCAGGCCATGCTCTATTAGAGAATATAGGATAAGTTCAGAAATACTCAAGTAATCTTCAAAAACAATTAGTTAGCTGATACGTGATGATCTAACCAATTACCTGTTTTTATTTTTGTTTAATTCGAGAAAACATGCTTAATTGTTTCTCTCTCACGCAAGGAAAAAGGAGAAACAACATAAGAAACCGACTGACCTTAATATCCCTTCAATAAAACATTCCCAAAATACAATATTTTCCTTTTTCCTAACATAACATTTAATTAAATATCTGAAATATCTGAACGTTTCAAGAGGACATTCTACTCATAGTATTCCTTTCAAAGCTAAAAAATATATCAAGGAAACTGAAATGTATGGAATATTTATTAATTTAATTATCATATTTAGTTTTAAATTTTAACAAAATCATATATATATGAATGTTTACAAAGTGTTCCGACTCCATTTTTACCCTTTTCATGGAACAACATTAAACTAAGAATAACTCACCTTAGAACATCTTACGCCGAACAGCTGTTTTCTAAAATTCATAATGTTGTTTATGTATACTGTGACAAATAGTATGAACAATAGTCACATTGGATTGTATAGAAAGCATAGTTTATCATTAATAAAAGATTCAAACAATTTCAAAGCTGGAAACTTTAAAGGAGTGTATATATATATACATTAATGAAATAGGCTAAGTGTCGAAGTATTAGACAACATCAAAATTAGAAAGTTCATAGATACCACTTTCAACTTAGAAAACAAATCATTTAAGCCGAATGTTACACGTAATATAAAACCTATATAGGTACACCCTAAATACCCGAATAAACCATCCATGATATTCTTAGTTCTATTGAATGTAGTCACAGAAATAAACCACAATGAAGAGAAATTAAGAATTTAACTTACGTCTATAACACAGCTCTCATAAATACTATGTATTACAATAGCGAAATTAAAGGTCAACCCCAGATACTTTAAATAACTAATATACAAGTCACTGAAATATAATTTTGTCTTCCTCAACATTTAAATGCCAAACTAACATACATCTAAATAGTATTAAATATTTCCCCTAACTAGCTGGCATCATGAAGTATTTTATAACAATAATTTGAAACTGAGTTAAACTTGTATTTATATTGAGAAATTGAGGCTCACAATAATTAAATGTTAATGGACAGTGCGTACAAACAGGTGACGCTACTGACGCTCACAGCAAGAGACGACTGGAAGACCGAAAGCCATGAGTCTCAGGCGCATGCGTAGGAAGACATTTTTTAGCACGATATCAGGAGCAGACGACAGTTATTTGGTTGGAGAAACTCGAAAAAAATATTAATGTTACTATGTTCTTTCCATTATTACGTCAGTCTGCTGCCAAGAATACAGCTGATCCCCCACCTAATTGGTTCACTTGAAAACCTATGTAAAACTATTCCTTCTCATCTGACTATTCCCCTGACTAACGCACGGCTATCTCCTAAGGATTATTCGTTTGCTTTAAAACCTACGTAAACAGGTTTCTTCTATTGTTATCTTATTCCCCTGTCGAACACAATGCTATCCTCGAAACATTAGCCATTCACTTGTTAAACTACTGCTTACCCGTTCCTGTTATTGTGACTCAATCGTCCTTGCCAAATACAAGGCTACCTCCACCAATTCCTCTACTCGGAAATCGCTTTTACCCCGTTCCCCTTCATTTTTACTCTAATAACTTTGTCAATTGACTCTCTGTTTCTGCGGAAAGTCACGAAATCACTGTATTTCGCAATACAAACACCTCTAATGAGCAACTATCTTAACGTTTTCCCTTTTTCTCTTTCCAACAGTCGAAAGATCTTTCAACAATAGATGTGAAGAGAAAATAAAATTAATTAAATGAAAACAACGCAAATAAAATGATAACAGTAACAATAATAATTATTATATTAAAAATATTAATTAAACGAATAATAATAATTATCATAATAAAACTAAAATAAACAGCAATAATTAATGTAGAAATAAAAAAGAGAAAATTAAAGAAAAATAAGATTGAATTCTTACGCTACAAAAAAACTATTTATTAAGCAGTGTAATTTACCAAGCCACAATATACTGAACAACCCAACTAAAATATCATATAGGAGAAACATCATTACATTTAAGAACTGGTATTAGAATAACAAAAAACATCGTATTAAAAGAGCACGGATATAGTACATTAGTATATGACACTTTTGTAGGAACAAATGCAACGCCAAGTCTCTGGTAATTGAATGGGAATTTTTTTTTACGTAGGTTAGGATATATAGAATTGTAGACGATACATGTTGATGATGTCTGATAGAAAAACTAGAAATCTTAAAGTTTAAATATGCAAAAAAAATAGAAATTGTAGAAGTAAAATAGTTACAATCTGTAGACAGAAAATTCATTTAACTTTTGAATGACCAAAAAAAGTTAAGCACTTAAAAATAAATAAAATATGGCAAATGAATCGGAACTTTGAATAATCATTTTTAAAACTAAATTGAAAAAAAAACTAAACGTTTGTGTAGTGGTAACATATCTATTTAAGTCTAATATATTATTATCTATAAATTAGAAAAGCATTTGAACTCGTGCTTGCTCTGATGAATTATTACTCTGGCGACAAGAAAAAAGGCATCTCCAAGATTCGTGTGACGTCACAGTTACACCTGTCTTTTCTCACGTATCGGTGGGCTTCATGAGTGAACCTTTCCATTACTATTGAAAACGCCTACCTTTTACCAGTGGTACTATCATGCAAGTTAACCTGATTCGATTTGAACCTGGCTCCTTCGTGTCGCTATATATAACGCTAATCGTGTCCATCTTGTCCCGATTAATTGCTTACTTCTTGTTTATTGTGCAGAATCGAATCATGCATCAGGTCGTCGAGCTTGGGGTGTAAGGACTTGTTGATATGCACATTCGTTTAAACAGGAAGATTGCAATAATAAACGTTCATCATATTACGATTGACTAATTACAATAACACTTCATATTATGTGGGTCAAACGTATCTAATAGTTTGTCAACGACGATGCTGCTGTTGCTGTTGCTATTACTGCTGCTGATGATGATGCTGAGGACGATGCTGCTGCTGCTGCTGATGATGATGATGATGATGAAGCTGCTGCTGCTTATGATGATGACGATGCTGCTGTTGCTGTTACTGTTGCTGCTGCTGATGATGATGATGACGATGCTGCTGTTGATGGTGGTGCTGCTGCTGCTGATGATGATGATGATGCAGCTGCAGCTGCTGCTGCTGCTGCTGCTGATGATGATGATGATGATGATGGTGGTGGTGGTGGTGGTGGTAGGTGTGGTGATGATGATGATGATGATGATGGAATGTTCAGATTGCGAATCTGTTACGAATTCAAATATCTTCTTTTGTAAATGTATTTCTCAAAAGTGTTTCTTTCAAAACCACACGTTCTGTTCATTTCCAACCGACTTCGAGACGAGTAATGTACTTACTGAACAGGTAATAAAAGAGTAATTAATGGAGCGGGAATATTACCAATTCTGTAACGAGACCCACTAGATGGGTCGTGAAATTCTTTATGATTAAATCGCTTCTGAATTTCGCAGACGTAACCGTTAGTGAATCTAAACTGGCGGTTTCATGCATTGTAAATTGTTATGACTGCTTCATACCAATGCAACTGAACTTTTCTAATAGCCAGAACAAATGGCACATAACCTATAACCTATGAACATGATTTACATCAGATATATTTGAGACATCTTCTCATCTTTTACTCAGCCTTCTCCTTCACTTACTACTCCTCTTGTTCTCTTTCTCTTCTCTTTCTTATTCTTATTAATATTATTTTTGTATTCTTCTCAACTCAGGAGATGACTGTTTCGAAGTGGTTGATGACATGGACTGTCAACCTGGATGTGTCAAGTTCGAATCCAGTTCGTTCCACATAAACACTTTCACTTAGGATGTTGACAATCTTGAAGCGGTCCTTCCTATAAGTATCCGATATTTTTCTAGAGAGAATTCAAACTAGAAATATTTCGAGGAAACCAATAACAACAATAGCGTCTTCTCATTCATACGAAATGAATGAATGAACATGACGTTTTCTCTTCTCTTCAACGTGTTTATCTATTATTTTCGCTACGTCTTTCTTTTTTTTACATTGTTCACCCCAAACAAGGCAGAACGCCACTGTAGACGTAAGGGGCTACTGAGAAAAGGGGTGTGAGTTTTTTTTTTTTTTGGGGGGGGGGTCAACCTAAATTGGGGGTTGTGCAGCGAGATGTCATTTTACATTTCTCATTTTCTATTTTGGTCACTCGTCGCTTAAGTACAGCTACGTTAGTTTTGTTCTTCTTTCTTTCTCGGTATTATATATATATATATATATATATATATATATATATATATATATATATATATATATATATATATATATATATCTTGTATTCTTACTTTGCTCACTTTATTTGTTTTCTTCTTCTGCATTCACTTATCAGTTCTGCTCGCCTACTTTCATTTTCGTTCTTTTCTATATTTATCCATTTTACGTTCCCGTCCAGAATATTATCATATTCTTTACGTCTGTTTCAATTTTAGTTATAGAAGTCGTTCGAGACAAAGCATTGTGCCACTTTACGTAAGGAGAGAGGATGATAAGATCACGTCAAAACAAACCAAGCCTAAAAGAGACCCAACCACCAGCATTCAATCCTCTGGAACTCTAACATGCTAACCAAGGTGTAAGTCCTTGCAGAGCTCAATAGGGAATGGAAATACATTACAAAAATTATAGACTTAAACTGATTAAGTGGTTGACCAGAATAATCTTATCCATTCTAGACATACTTTTTCTCACCTCTTTTTTTTTCTTTTTCTTTTTCTATTTTCTTTTCTTCTTCTTCTTCTTCTTCTTCTTCTTCTTCTTCTTATTCTTCTTCTTTTTCTTCTTCCTATTATTATTATTAGTAGTAGTAGTAGTAGTAGTAGTAGTAGTAGTAGTAGCATTACTATTATTATTATTATTATTTACTCACTAGGAGTTATCACACTGGTCATCGTCAGTGATCACCCACTGCCAACAACCTGTGGTATTCCCTGGAGTCTGAGTGACAACAAGTCTCCTCAGACTTTCAGTATGCTCCACCTCTTTTCGTTCATCACCGCTGATGATCTTGCGGTATCGCAACAGCCACCTACCACCGATTTCACGATGATAAGGGCCATTGGTCTCCTCTGGGGCCCGGGTGGCAACAAGCCTCCCCACGGTCCCAGAGCTGTCCGCGCTCTTCCAGTGGAGGTCTGGTTTGCGCTTTCCCTCCTCGACCCTCTGTCCATAATTTTCGTGGTGTCAGCCTATGCTTGCGCCTCTCTCTCGCGGTTGTATTTTCACCGGTTCTGTTGTCTTGTGCTTCCATGTGTTTGTACTCCATTCGTTGCTTATGTGAGTTGGTTTCCGCATTCGAGGACATTTCTCAGGATTGTAGCTGTTTTGATCATTACTGTCCTTTGTATGGTCTCAGTTATCCCTTTGATTCCTATTTCTCCAAGTCTTTATTATTATTATTATTATTATTATTATTATTATTATTATTATTATTATTATTATTATTATTATTATTATTATTATTATTATTATTATTATTTATATTATTATTATTATTATTTTCTTATTATTCTATTTCTTATTTATTTCATCATTTTTCGTCCACTTCTTTTTTTACTTCTTTTTCATATGTTTATCTTTCGTTTGGTTCCCTCATTGTGGTTAGTGTGTTATCAATTTTCTGAACGTCTACTTCGTTGCTACTTTATTTTCTGTCTCCCCTTTTCCATCTTCATTTCTGTTTCTTCTTATTGTGTGTATTCATTTTCTTCTTCCTCTTCTTCTTCTTCTTCTTCTTCTTCTTCTTCTTCTTCTTCTTCTTCGGCGTTCGACTTTCCCGTGTCTCCTCTTCTACCGAATGTATCGATTTCCTTTGATTCCGCCAATGCTTTAACTTGCCCATCGCTTTGGTTGAATACTTCTAGTTTCATCCGATTTCACTTTGACTCCAATAAAGTAAATAGCTAAGAAAGTACACAGTTTTACCAAATATTTGTTCAACTACGTCCTGCTTCACAGATCTTCACAGAGGGTAAAGTAAATCTTGCCATGAAGCTAAACAAAGGAATGAATCCAAGAATATATACACGAACAAACGCGTACTATTTACCAATGTTGAACGGAATGCTTTTCTCCATCACAAAGAACGACAACTGCATTCAGACACTCGAGGAAATCAGTTTTTTATTAGATGGGTACGAACAAATACGCTTAAATGTACCCTACTTTCCAAAGAAAAAAAAACAGTGTATTTCATCCGGAAAGTTTTTTATGTACATATGTGTTATGTGAGAAAATTTATTTTGTAAATATTGTTTCGGAAAATCAAATTATTTAACACATATTAATGTAAATATTTTGACAAATGACGTTTTCTTATTCAAACTGTAAAATGAGTAAATGTTAAGTGAAGACATGTTTATTTGTACGAATAGGATAAACGCGTCTATATCGACATGTTGTTTTATTTTGTAAACAACCTTAACGCTGTAAGGCATAGAAACTTGACATTTTCAAGGATGAACACCTACTTATGCAGATTTTCGAATACAGTATTATATTTCTTCAACTGAACAATAAAACCGGTTCACATTCTTAAAGCCTGACTTGTATGTTATTTTAACTGAAGTATAATTATAAAACTGTCTCTAAAAATTGTCGCAAATCTTAATCTGTTCACAACTTTAAACTCGAAACTCAAAATGAACAACTTTTCAAAGCACATGCCTTCAATGATGTACGTTTTATTTTACACGCCGTTTGAAATATTGAAGTATGATTTTGACTCTGTTTCTTTTTTATTCAATTATAAGGAAATGAAAAGTGCCTCAATATTATAAACGGTTTCTGGGGAAGATATTCTATAGCATAGCGGACGAATCTTCAAACGAAATAAAGGGCCGGTGTGCTCGTCAGGTTTCAGTAGAACGCAACACCCTTTTTTCCTTTCTCATTTATATAGCGATTAATAAATTCTCCGTTTTTAAACTTTCCATTTTGAGACGTGTTCTTTGTTTCTTATTCCTCCTTTTTAACTTCACCGATTTACACGTTATTTTATATAAATATTATTGCGAACACTTAGGAAGAATACTTTTTACCGTAAATGTTAATTGAATGTGTACATCTGTAGTATAATAATTTATCAACTCTTCTACACCATCATTGGTGACAGAATAAGAAAATTATACGCTAGTGGAATAAATAACGGGTTCATTTGAACATTCAGTATGAGTTCACGGGTGCGACATAAAAATTCACAATTCCAAATAGATGCACCTGAAGAATGTCTAAGTCTACCTGTATTTGAGCCAAATACGTTCTAAGATAAGGTACTGTTGCCACAATTGGGGAGGTGCTGCCCAGAACACTCTTTCCTGCCTTGACAGACTACAAAACTGACTTCGAAATCTATAGGACGATTCCATCTTTTTCTCCTTACTTCATTATTCTCACATAGATCTGGCTAGTCTTTCTCTGCTCTATCGTTATTTTCATGGCAGGTGCTCGGCTGAGCTTCAATCTATGGTCACCCCCTGTAGAACCACAACACTCGTCTAGCTACAACCACTGTTTATAATTTCCTTCCCCCTCTATGTGCATAAGACTAAACGAAACTTCCATAGTCAAAGTGTCTCTCCTGGAACTAGCCGTATGTGGAACTCAATACAATCGGGCAGCTTTCCGACTGACTACAATATTGTCGTTTTCAAGTCCAATGTAAACAAACTCTTATTTACTGTCTCCCTAAAAATAAAAAAATCTGCCAAACTTTAAGTATCATTACCAATCATCACGGTGTAATATCACCGTCCACCTGAAACTCATTAACCTTTTATCCTCGAGTCGCTTTTACACCTTGATAGACGGTGTTTCATTAGTAAAAATAACGTCATTTCGACCGAAAATTTGTGAAAATATGAACCAAGATTAGAACAGTATTCCAAATAATCCAAATTCTTAATCTTCATATAAAAAAATCCGAAACATATACATACAATATTAATACTATATTCTTCTACAATTCAAATTGTCGTTCATTTTTTCCCATGATCGTCTGTCTACATTAATGTGATTTCAGTTTTACACTTCAACAAGCCGCTTTCCCTTAAGAATTGGTTTCATCTACTATCACTCTTTATTTCCCCACTTTCTCTGAATCCATTCTTCCCTTAACATTTTGCATCTGTTTTAATTCATAATTTATTATTATGGTTACTCATACTGTAATTATCAGGTTGTCCGGGAAGTCCGTGCCGGTTTTGTGGAGTTAATGTTTCTAACACGTTAGAACATGTAAAATTATTATCATATTATTCTTACATTTTCGGTTTGAGCATAGTTGATGCTATCTCCAGAGAAAAAGATGTAACACTGATTAAACTCATGTTAATTATTTAACTGTTTGAAAATGGAACATTGTAACACCTATTCTCGTCACTTTATGCTCTTATATTTCTATAAAGGCAAAATGTGCCTAAAAAACAACAAAAAGCTATCTTCAGTATAGGATGATATACAGAAGTGATTTCAAAGTTTTGAGTTTGAGATTTTAGCATTAATTATGCAAAATTCGCAAGTAGGCCCCACTATACAGATCTTCTTCTTTCTCATCTTCTTCTTTCGTGTGAATCAGATTATTCTGCTGTTGGCATTAGTTTCCCCGATGTTTTTCTAGTTAGAAATATTTCTGGAAAGACATCGGGTACTTACGGGAAGGACCACGAGAAGGTTACCAACATCCCTAAGTGACACTGGTACTGGATTCAAACAATGAACACCCAGGTCTTCAGTCCGTGTCGATATCCACTTAACCACCGTCACCTCCCACTATACTGATGACAACCAAACAGATAGCAACTAAATTAATTGAAAACAATCCACATTACACAACACGACAACTAATAGAAAGACTTAGCATATAATCATCCACCATTCACGATCATTTTGTAAAAGTTGGGTACACAAAGCGGCACGGAATTTCCGGACAACATTACATTATTTCCTCACTATGCCTATGTGATAGTTCGCTAATCAACTTGATGGTTTGCTCTGGAGACTGACTGACAACAACTATTCTGTGATTTTCAAGCATTCGCCGCTTATTTCTATCAGCATTGTCACTCTTTTAATGTTTTCGCACCGGCCATTTCGCTTTCTTTGGAATTTTAGTAACAATACGCTTCCTTATGATTCCAATACTCTCCGCACACTTCAGTCGATATCTGGATGATGCTATCTAACGTCCTAATCTATAAGAGGCTCGACGGGCACCTACTATCGTCCAAATCGATGTTGTTGCTTCTGAGTCATTGGGGGGGGGGCGTGACAGAATATTTTAGAATCAGCAAGTCAGACTATTACTATGTTGGCAATAGAGTTCTTACACGAGTTATGTTCAGTGATTGCTTCTTGGCAGCAACATGTGATATTCCCTGGAGTCTGAGTTACAATAAGTCTCCTCGAATTCCAGTATGCCCCACTTCTTTCGATAACCGTCCTCCGCCATCTGCAGTCTTGCAATAGCCGTTTACCCTTCATTTCCAGTAGATAACGGCCGTAGGTCTTTTATGAAATCAAAGTGGCAAAGTACTTATCTGAGTTCCAGCACGATCCGCTGGAAGTCTTGATTATGTTCTCCATAATCAGTCTTTACATCTTTCTTCATAGAGCAATTATTATTTTGGTTATGTGGGTGTATCTGATTGTTTTCGAATCCTTGGTAATATATGATCTAATTTCATTCGTGACCTGTTTCTTTATCTATAATTCCAATGTCTTCTCGTCTGTTTTCAAAATATTAGGGACTGTTCCTTGGGCGTCAACATTATGTTGGTACTACCAACATATTCATGCATACTTACAATTCCCACGTATTTACTCTCAAATGGTGTCAGGGTTAGGGTTAGCGTGATTAGCTGAGATATCGAAGACTATGCGGCTGCACCTTTTTTACTGACTATTATCATGTCTGCTCTTATAACTTGGATGAGTCTTATAGTTTATATTTCAGGCATACTGATGATATTATGCAGTTTACCTTCCAATACGCGTGTATATTTTTGTATTGACATAAGCGATTAATGCTATTGGTATCTCGCTTCATCTTCCTACAATGTTGTTATCTTCATATTATGATTGTTGTTATCTTCATATTATGATTGTTGTTATCTTCATATTATGAGTGTTGTTATCTTCATATTATGAGTGTTGTTATCAACTAATAACAAACCGCTTC
>OY744533.1:74411189-74416189 GCA_963556195.1 Sepiola atlantica | reverse complement strand
AAAACATTAATTGTTATAATTTCAAATGTTCCAATCTATTTTCAGAAACAATAATTCACCAAGATCCATTTACTATACGCGCGTTTCTGATAATAATCTTTATTTGCAAAATTACAGGTATGCATGTTTTCAAACATGTAGAATATATTCTTCATCAGCATATTTAAACTTATCAATTACAATCTTGAGTCAATACAGATTAGTATTCAAAATATTATTCAGGTAGATTTGCAACGTAATTGAAAACTATGCGGACAATTCTAGTATGAATTTTGGGAGCTTTTATCAAAACTTTACATTTTATTAACACGAAAGCGTAATCTGCTATTCTCAAAAAGTTCCGAGTTTTTAAAAGTAATATTAATTAGCTTAATGTCTTGATTGTTAGCATTATGCTGTTAGATAAATCACATGATTTTAAATATGATAAACGAACATAAAAAGAAAGCAGTCAATATATATGAAAATAAATAATCAGTTGAGTATGTTAGAATTACTAAAAAGCTAATATATATTCCATGAAACTAGAATGTGGAACTTCCCTCTCCATCTGTATTTTTTACATGTTTTAATTTTTCTAAACAAAAAATATGAAGTGAAACATTATTCCACCTTCTCAAATAGTTTCTACGATAGTATGTAACAATAAACACATAATGAATTATGCTGTAAAACAAATATTTGTATAAATATTTTATTTTTGTAAATAAATCATTTTCTATAACTCATTAAAAACCTTTGACTCGAAATGTAATGTTTCTTTGTGTGATATTATTTATGTTGGCTAAATATACGACGACAGTGTTATTTCCTAGTTTAGTCGCCTAAAATGTTATGAATTGTTTAAATTTGACTATTAGTGTCGCCGAACTTTTTGTGTTATTATTGCAATAAGTAATTGATATATGTAGGTATTCTTGAATACCTTACCTTTAGCTATGAATGTAACAGATTCAGTTTTGTTTTTTTTTCAAAATTGAATATGCTAAAAAAAAGTGCAGAAACAATGTGTTTCATTTGCGTGTTATTTTTTCTTCATCTGTTCTGTTCTAGATTAGTTTAAAGTCATATTTTGGGGGGAGGGCGGGGAGTTCGTTACACGCAAAAACTAACCTTATGTGTAACTTTGAAATAGTATGACGGGTTTAACATAACTATATATCGGTAGGATTACAATTAAGCTTTTTTGTAAGCGTTAGAAATGTACTTACGTGTGAAGGAATCAAGCAGATGCCGACATTTGGGATTCGGTCAATACAAGCGGTCCTGTGTTCGTTAATTCGCATTCCGCTAACAGAGCCTATACGTATCAGACAGTCAGATCGTTATTTATATTTACAATCTTGTGTATTATGCATATAATAGTAATAAGATAAAAATAAAATAATTCACGTGGTTCAACCAAAATTATCTCTATTAAGAATAGTTCCCGGTGGATTTGAAGGACGTCGGATAGGATATTGGTATGAGAATGAAAATAACAGAAACCTTTATTCTGTGAAAAACCTATTTTGTAGAAACAGCTAACCTTAAGAAAATGTCAGAAATCTTGAAAGAAAAACGCAGATTTGCTGACAACACGCACGAGGACTTGGCCGAGGGGGCTGAGATAACAAGTTAGCATATTAAGTGTTTTGTTTTAAACCTATAATGTCCGATGAAATAGGGAAAATCGACTTTACTCTATTATATAGATGTATATTTGATTGATACGCCAGTGCTTTGTGCACAAATTATTTGTCGATGATGCTAATCCTGAATGCAGTACATGTATTCAATTCCATGCAGCATTTTTCAAAAATTCCGCCAATTATATACACTAACATTTGGAATTGGCTGATAATGGTGGGCAAGTAAAATTGCATTTATGACAATGTTTAAATGTTGGTCAAGTGAACCGTGTTTTTCATCAGTTTTTTTATTTGTGATGAAAAATTTGGCAAAATAATATATTCTTTCGAACTATTTTTGGACATTTTTAAAAACTATCAAAAACAATCAAATAAAAGTATCCAGTAAATGAACAGGCATAATCTTAATGTAATCAAAAACTATACTTATTTGTTGTAAGCCACGGTTAAAGTGTTATCGGTAGTAATTTAACTGTTATTGGACAATGTTTAATTCATATTATACATACATATACATAATATTATTTATTGTTTATCATCTATGTGCGTATTAATTACGTCTTTATAATCGGGACTAATCAGCATAGAGATATGACTATTCACTACCGGTCATGCGATACGAAACCCCGGATTACGTGTATTTTACAACTCAAATTCCGACACCCGAACCACTCGGTCATGTTGAACAGCGAATAAATAGTGATCATTTTAACACTTTATGTAACGGCTTGACGTCATAAGAGCGTTCTACTTAATGAAAGGAACGATTCGATTTATACACCATCGCTGAAATTATTTGTCAGCTATGTTTATCTTTTTCTAATAAATGTTAGAGGTCTGAGAGCGATAATTTTCCATTAACATAGTATACCTGTGTTTTTTGTAAACGTTTAATTTTCTTTGCGCGAAGCCTTTTTTTATACTTCGTTAGATATTTTTAATTAATCCATTGAATTGAAACTTCTCCAACTTTTCATCGGTCTTAAAACGTTGACCACCTGATCCGTTAGATGTAGTTATTATTTGTGAAATACGCTTCTTTTTAACGATCTTATCAATTGAACGCTAAAAATATTTAAACAAATTGAAACTTGGCACACTATATTTACACTAGTGATACAATATCAATCTACCACAAATTACATTACATATTAAATATAATAATTCCAGAGGTGAACCGCTTATTTTCTTTTTTAACGATATTTATGTAAACGTCTAATTTGAACATAACATGTTCGTATCTATTCCTGTTCGTAATAAAATCAGGAAACTTGATCAAAGACTATATTACTCCATTTACGAACGTAAGCATTGTTTGGTACATAGATTTAGTTTTTGAAAATTTATTGATAATAAAATTCTTAACAGTATGTGATATTTTTTATTAATTCTATATTTATTGTACTATTGTTCAGTGTAATCTTACCTAAGCGTAGAATTGAATAGATGGTTAGAAAGAGAGATGTCAAAGAGTCATAAAAATGTCGTATGAATAATTCAACATCATTTAAAGAAAACTCTGCATTAAAGAAAAAGGGTTGTTTTTGATTTCATTAATTCTGCTCTCATTTTTCTAATTAAATTGTAGTCCTCCTGTACTTGCAAGGTAATCGCGGCAGCTGTGGTTTTCTTTCAGAAAGCAACAATGGAAATTTCCTGGAGCAATTATTTTTACTATTTATGTCGACACTAAAATATATACCGACGCATTTGACGTTAGTGAGGTTAAACTCTCGATCGTATCAGATTATACACTAAAAATTAATAGTTGATTTCTCCTTGATAAACACTCGGCATTAAAAGAAACAATAGCGCCCTCATTTATATTACAGTGTTTAACCACTGAAAAAAAGAGTGTTCCGGTCGTCTTCAATTAAGGTCGATATTTTTTTATATGCACTCTTAAGATCTGCAGCGCTTCAGAATTTGCGAGACTACCAATGTCAGTGGATGGAATTAATTAGCTTGGCTGATATATATCGTCTTCACTGCTAGCAACATTTATACACACCCTCAAAAACAAACTTTATATAAATACATATATATATATATATATATATATATATATATATATATATGTATATATTAATATATATATATATATATATATATTCATATATATATATATATATATATATATATATATATATATATATATATCTGCATACATATTTAACGACGGTGAGCCTGGTTAGTGCTAAAATGTGTGACCATTTGGGAATACCGGGTGCTGCATGTGCTCCCCGCTTATCTCGGCATCGTTTTAAGTTGTCTTGCACTTCTACTTGCCACTGGAATCAAGAAGTGTCGAGTCAGAAGAGGTGCTTCAAAATTACACATGCAGCAACAATTACAGGGTGTATGCATTATATATATATATATATATATATATATATATATATATATATATATATATAAAATATTATTCCTTGGTTTTTAATTCTTGATACAATGTTCAATTTTTTTGTATCTAAACTCATTTATATATATATATATATATATATATATATATATATATATATATATATATATATATATATATATATATATATATATATATATATATAAATGAACTTAGATCAACAAAATTTTAACATTGTATCAAGAATTACAAACCAAGGAATAATATTTGTATATATATATATATATATATATATATATATATATATATATATGCACATACACACACACACATATATATATACATATACATGGACGGCAGAACCGAGGGGGGGCAGGGGGTCTCAAGCCCCCCCACCACCACCACCACAACCACCACTTTTTGACTTGGCTTCCTACTTTACGGTCATCAATAATGAAGTTATATATGCATCTGTTTAACCGGCCCCCCACTTTTTAGGAGAGCCACCCCACACTTTTATAACTGTCCCGCCGGTCCTGAAGCGTCAGGGTATGTTTATGTGTGTCTCTGTCCATATGTTTAAACTACACATATGATCTTAATTATAGATTCAATGGGTGTCGTTTCATTCCAGCTTGGCATAACGACCAGTTTTCTTAATAGATGAGAGCATATGTCAGCTAAGGAGATTATAGCAGTTTCAAAGTAGCTGTTTCCTCTCTTTAAAAGTGTTATATGTTCAATATACTTAAGCCATCTATCGTTTACTTCTTCTTATATCTTTCTAATTCTTTCACTATATAGCCCTCACTGTCTGTCTCAATCGTTCGCTCTCTAGTTTTCTCTGAATTCATAGTTGGCATAGCAAGCAAGCACTTACTCGTTATCTCCGTTATTCAATCAGTTCATGTCACATTCTCAAACCATATATGCGCGATTATCTGTCTGAACACGTGCATTCTGATAATATATGTATATATATATATATATATATATATATATATATA
>OY744533.1:74393689-74408689 GCA_963556195.1 Sepiola atlantica | reverse complement strand
TAAAAAACTCACTCCAAATTCCAAAAACTTGATCTGCGCAGTACAAATCAAAACAAAGTTCACTAGTAAATGGAGAATCCGTTAAATCTTAATTAAACAAAATTAAAATTGAATTGAGTCAACAACCACCGTCATCACTTCCTCTGAGCCGAATAAAAATAATCAACTTTTGAAAGTTTCACTAATCATAAGATATTAGTTGACGCTTTATCTTTTGTTGGATTACCTTATATATATATATATATATATATATATATATATATATATATATATATATATATATATATATATATATATATATATATATATTCTTTGTCGTACAAAACTTTAAAATGGCATTGAAGACATAATATTTATAACTCATAATGAATTAAGAAATTAAAAAGATGAAAGGGCAGCTGACAGGTTTCGTACCTCGCTCAAGAGAGCCAAATATTGAGGTATCGTATAAAAAAAGATGCTATGAGAATTATAGCGAGGGAAAAGGGATAAAAAAGTTCAATCAAATAGAAACAACATTAAGCCCGAGGAGATTTCCTCTTTGCTTGCAAAGATAAGGGCTTAAGGATTTAATATAAATTGTTTCTAGTATTTTGAGATGATATATATATATATATATATGAGCTATTTTATAATGGTCACAATCAAGCTTAATATCGCAACAATGGCAGTTATTAACATGCGTCACAGACTCTTTTACGCACCTTAGTATAATACATACAGACCTATTATTCGAAGTCCGAGTCACGTAACTCTGTCACTGAGCCATGGACAACAATGGAACACGAAATAATGATTATACCTCTAACAGAGTGTATAAACTACGACAAACGATCGATTGTGTGATAAACCCCCTCTACTCAAACTTGAATACACCCATCCAACTATCTATAACACATACCTATATATCACAGTAGTGTTGACCTGTGAATATGTCTATGCCATTAAACAACAGAATCCAACAAAGCCGGTATACGAGAAACTCGGGTTTGAAATGTTTATCTGAATGCTTTCTTACTGAACAGACCAAATGCAATGGAATTTACGTCGAGGGATTACAATATATAACTTGCCTGATGTGTGTCAATTGCGGTGATATGTCATATTGTGGGAATAAATATATACTCCACATTTAATTAAAAATGTTGTGTAAATTTTAGATGTTATTCCGAGGTTATGTCAAACGCTCACATATATGAAGTTCGACAACAGTAAGGATATAATTATGCTTTGAATTATTTAATAGTAGTTTTCTTTTAATATTTACGTAGTAAACCACTAAAAAATGAACTGGAATATTATGTATGTATTCGGGGTATATGTTGGGTTTTGTATATTAACATCTTTTAATGACACAAAAATATTATGTTCAAACTTTATTGTCGGTTAAAATACATTTTAATGAACCAGGAATAGTAGGAGTTAAGACCAATGTAAAAACATATAAACAAGCTGAGATCAATGCACATAACATAACCTTAACCGTAACCCTAATCTGTAAACTAATTAACACGCTAAGCTCAATGCACATAGCATAAATATAACACTAACACTAACCCTCATCCTAACCCTAAAACGTACCTGTAAACATATAAACAAGCTAAGCCCAGTGCACATAGCATAACCCTAACCCTAACCCTAACATGTAAACATATGAAAAAGCTCAGCTCAATGCACATAGTATACCACTTACTCTTACCCTAACTCTAACATGTAAACATATAAAAAAGCTAAGCTCAACGCACATAGTATAACACTAACTCTAACCTTAACATGTACACATATAAAAAGCTTAGCTCAATGCACATAGTATAACACTAACCCTAACCTGTAAACATATAAACAAGCTAAGATCAATGCACATAGTATAACACAAACCCTACCCCTAACCCTAACCCTAACCCTAACCTGTAAACATATGAAAAGCTCAGCTCAATGCGCATAGTATAACACTAACCCTAACCCTTAACCTTACATGTGAACATATGAAAAAGCTCAGCTCAATGCGCATAGTATAACACTAACCCTAACTCTAACCTGTAAACATATAAACAAGCTAAGATCAATGCACATAGTATAACACTAACCCTAACCCTAACCCTAACCTGTGAACATATGAAAAGCTCAGCTCAATGCGCATAGTATAACACTAACCCTACCGCTAACATGTACACATATAAAAAAGCTCAGCTCAATGCACATAGAATAACACTAACCCTAACCCTAACCCTAATCCTAACATGTAAACATATGAAAAGCTCAGCTTAATGCGCATAGTATACCACTAACCCTAACCCATACATGTACACATATAAAAAAGCTCAGCTCAATGCATATAGTATAACACTAACCCTAACCCTAAACCTAACCCTTACATGTAAACATATGAAAAGCTCAGCTCAATGCGCATAGTATAACACTAACCCTAACCCTAACATGTACACATATAAAAAAGCTCAGCTCAATGCACATAGTATAACACTAACCCTAACCCTAAACCTAACCCTAACATGTAAACATATGAAAAGCTCAGCTCAATACACATAGTATAACACTAACCCTAACCCTAACCTGTAAACATATAAACAAGCTGAGATCAATACGCATAGCGGACGTCCAGCCTCGTAACTTGTTATTAGTATAGAATATTGACATTTCATAGAGAAGATAGCAAATAGTAATTTATTAAACAGAACACGATTGAAAACGATCTCCATCTTTCTATTGAGATGATTACGTGTTTATACTGCAACAAAAATACAGTACAACCAGCAAGAGTCAAATAAATTGTATGTGATTCTTCTGCCTGTAAACAACAACATCTAAATATCATTTTAATCTATCATAGGAATCCTGAGCCTTTAATCTGATATGTCAATGCACCAATTTTTGTTCCACTGTTTCAGACGCCCATCTGTGCTTGCCAGTTCTATAAATACAAAAGATCTTGGTGTGATTAATTTGCACCGCGAATCTACCGCGTCATCCCATATAATAGTATCCACATAATAGTGACCTTTTGATTGAATATTTACTATTCTGGCGAATTTCCAGCTGGAGTGTTTCGGTTGGCAATCTGTCTGTAGATATTTAATAACATTTTGAGTGCCTCTGCTTCGGTGTTTTCGTTTTAAATGTGTCCGCAAATCCATTACCATCATAGTTGAACTTAGGTGATAATGGTTGACAAGTCAAATTGCATTTATAACAATGTTTGATTTCAGGTCAAGTGAACCGTGTTCTGTTATCAGTAATTTTATGTATTTGAGAGGAGGAATTTTGCCAAAAAAATGTGTTCTTTCTAACAAAGTTGATATTGGTACTTGAAAGTGTCTGACCATTTTAATAACTATTTACAATCACCAAATAGAAAACCCCATTAAAAGAACAACCATAACCTAAATGTTATCAAAACCATGATTTACATGTGGAAGCCATGGTTGAAGTTTTATCGGTGGCAATTTTGCTATTATTGGGCAATGTTTGCATAGTTTTATAATATTCCAATATTTTTTTATACAATATGCATAAGTTCGCATCAGTGCTTTAATTCTGGTTATACTAAGATGATCTGTATTAAATGTTGATATTTGTATTATATGAATTATTCGGACTACAGTTGTTATAACACAATAGATGGTATTCCTACAAAGATTCTGACGATGTTACGCCCGATCTTTTTCAGGTACATTTTGTCAAACTCAGGAATCTTTATGTTGAACTCGGGAATCTATATTGAATTTCGAACCGAACTCTTTATTTAATCCACTGGATAGATTGTTGTCGTTACAACAATTATAACCAGATATATCTAAATTTAAACTTTGTTTAGGTTTAATCTTTTACTAACAAGTCTCTGCTTATCAAAGTCCAAATGTCATTCGAGGATAAGGGTTATTGAGTTTGTCAGATGGGCGGTGAAACATCGAGATAATTAGTAACGATTTTTGTTAGTCGTCAGAAATGTATAATATAAGAAAACAGCTCGACAAGAATTTGTTTACATTGTTCTTGAAAACAGCAATGTTACAGTCAACCGGGACGTTGCCCCGCGGTACTGTGTTTCACAGATGGACAGATCTAGGAAAGCACATGTAGTTACAGAGGTGAATCAAGGATTGCAGCTCAGTCGACTATCTCCCATAAAAATAACAATAGAGCAGAGAAAAACTAGCAGCGTCTTTCTGTGAGAAGATTTTCTGAGAAGGAAACGAGGAAATCGACCAATATATTTATAAGTCGGTGTTGTACTCTGTCAAGGCAGAAAAATAATGTTCTGAACGGCACCTCCCAGATGTGGCCACAATACTGCATCTTAGGGCGGTTTTGACTCTTATACGGGTAGAGGATTGCGTCAGGAGATAGATACCTTTTTAAGGTGGTAAAATGATCAAACTAGTTTTTCCAGTAACCTTAGCAACGGATTTGATGTAAGTATTTTATTTCAGGTCTGAACTGAAAGTCAGTCCCAGAAGCGTATCCAAGCAGGGTGCTTCCTCAAGGAGAGAGGCATTCTTTTCAATTAAGACAATGTTCGAATGCAAGCGTTGGTGGTTAAAGGAGAGAAGCTTGGTTTTAGTTGTATTAAAAGTAAACAGCTACTTTTTTCCCCATTTGACCACGTGCTTCAGGCCGGTAGAAAGAGAATCAGAAAGATATTGATCAAGATATCCTTTGAAGTGTTGCCATAAATAATTGTGTTATCTGCATCAACGTCGACGAATTGTTTTAAATTTCTGCCTTTAGGTACAGTCGGGAAAACAAGGGGCAGGAATGAGTTTCAGAGTCTGGCAGCTCTAGAAAGAAGCTATTAGAGTAGATGGCTCTCCGGAATCGGGTGACCTCTACAGTGAATGGATGGGATTTAGCTGATTGTCGGGTTGGTCGAGTGTATTTACGTCGGGGGGGGGGGACTAGAGCAGCAAGTTAATCGGAACACTTTCCATTTAAGTACTTCTTGAACAAGCACAATGATGCAACATTGCGGCAATGGCACAGGGGCCTGTGCTTGGTGGATAGTGAGGGACATATCAGATTAGATAGTCTTTTTTGGACCTTGTCTGAGAGGGAAAGAATAGTGAATGCTGCAAAAGACCAGATGTGACAACAAAACTCAGTGCATAGGACGATCGTGGATTTGTAGAGATATAGGATACTGTCAGGTGTGCGAAGTTTACTAGCACGGTCGATGGCGCCTATCTTTGCAGCAGCTTTGGCAATGTATTCTATGTATTGGTTCCAATTCGTGTTACCTGTGAATATAAGGCCAATGAGTTTGAACGTTGGACTCTCAGGTAGGGTGTTACTTGCTATGGCAATTGATGGTTTGAGAGATTTCTTGTAGCTGTTAAGGGAAAGGACATTTGTCTTCCAATAATTAAATGTTACTATCCATTTTTGACCCCATTCCACTGCAGAGTAAATATCATTTTCAAATAATGCAGCTATTTGGTCGGATATGTGCGCGTCCGTTTTGCCCACATGGCGAGAGTAGAGAGTAGTATCGTTAGCACATATACCTATCTCAGACACAGTGTTATCAGGGAGGTCTTTGATGAAAACCAGGAGCAATAAAGATCGATCCTTGGGGTACACCTGCATATATATCATGCTGTTAGGATGAACAGCCATCGAGAACAACATGGATCTTTCCGTTTGATAGGAAGGATCTAATTGTATTGAATGTTCGTCCAGTGATATCCTATGAATTAATTTATATATATATATATATATATATATATATATATATATATATATTTATATATATTTATATATATATATACATATATATAATGATAATAGAATTAACGATAAGTGAAGTATCGTAAAGTGATCTATCGTGATAAAGTAAAGCTAATACGTTGAGTTGAGCAATCAATTTTAAAGAAGGAAAGCTGAAGATAAAAAATTGTAGAAAATTACATAAAATTACATAAAACTGATACAAATTTTATGACATCGAAAGTTCAGATGCAAGGAGTTACATTAATCCTTAAACCATGATTTTTCAAAGATAAAACTTTTCTCGCCAGAGGATAAAATGCGGTAATGTGATATTTATAATAAATAAATATTACCTAGTTCCATTTCACTTTGAAAAATTGAAGAATAAAAAACAGAAAAGGTTGGGGATAAAGAAATAAATGGTCAGGCGGGAGAATGGTAGCAGTATTGAGTAGCCATTTTCGAAGATAAAAAGAAGCGTTATGGTGCCGATAGCAAAATAGCAAAAGTTTTTAGATTTGGAAAAAAGTTTGTAGATTTGGAGAAAGTTTATAACAATTTTTACAGGATTTCGAATAAAAGGGAGAGGGTTAGAAAAATATCTCACTTGGTCCGTAGGGATTCGTGTTTCCATTTTGCGTATTGTTCAGTAGACGTACAAGTAAAAATCCTGGACTGGTATTTTTAATATCCAATTCGGCGGATCCGAATATATATATATATATATATATATATATATATATATTTGTCGCTCCTCGTAAAACAAGTAGAGCACTCTAAATGGTAGTACAAACACAGCATGACGTCACTTGCTTTATATGCATCATTCCTTCTTTAATAGAAGTAGAATGCCTCGACACCAAGCCGCTTTTATACGTGTTAAATTATCATTGTTTATCGGCTATTCAACTAGTGGGCGCGCGGTTAACGACGTTGTATGTAAGTTGAAAAATACTTTAAATCCAGGGTTTCGAATCGTACGACCGGTAGTGAATAGTCATATCTCTATGCTGATGAGTCCTGATTGAAAAGGGACGAAACGTATACGTACATAGATAATAAACAACAACAAATATTTTATATATATATATATATATATATATATATATATATATATATATATATATATATATATATATATACATTGTCTTAATAAGAAAGGTGAAACTACATAACTTGTTCCACCGTTAAATGTATTTATTCGCTTTTGTTTCTGTCTATCCGTTACCGATCTACGTTGTATTGCCTTCTAAGAATCACCTTTAAAAAGTTATATTTTAAATATACGTTCTTACCATTTGTTTTCTTATTTACACAATGCAGAAAATTTACTTCTCTATTACGTTTTTTTTTACGCTTTACACATTGTCTTTAATTTGTCAATTTCTAACGACTGTTCATTTCCACGGAATTATCGAAACATCTTACAACTCTCAAGATGTTTTGTTAATTAAACTTACATTAAATACAAAATAAGTTAGTGTGTTTTATTTTAAAATTTTTCTACAGCACGGCTAAGCTGATTAATTTAAAACCTTTAGCTCCAAGACATTTATCAACTTAATTCTTACACACATCCTCTGGCGATTTAACAAGGAAATAATTTGAACACGTTTATTTTTTTTTTTTTTCGTTTAACATTTTCCGAAAACAACTTGATTATTCATTTTATTTTCTACTTGATTTTTCAGAAAATATTTTATAGTCATCGAATTTCAACTCTACAATATTTGAAAACTTTATTCTCTTTTTTTACCATCTGCTTACATGAAGCAGCTGCGTACGTTGTAAAAATATCGAAAATATTGGTGAAAAATGTCAATCAGCAGCTCTTTCCACCAATCAGAGGCGCAGAAATACTAACCTCCGAATTTTTTTCGCGTGATATTTTT
The DNA here is from genome assembly GCA_963556195.1 of Sepiola atlantica. NCBI lineage: Eukaryota > Metazoa > Mollusca > Cephalopoda > Sepiida > Sepiolidae > Sepiola > Sepiola atlantica. The sequence goes on along the minus strand of OY744533.1, from coordinate 74,401,073 downwards.
TCACAGACTTTACAATCGTCAGAATATCCATCTAAAAAACAATACCGATCCGTGCCACGCGCAACAAGGAACATTTACGAGCTTAATCAGTCACGAGTTTACTAATATATATTTAAATTGTCTAAAACAAAGAAAAACACATACGCTGTTAAGTCTACCGAACATTTTTACTGTTACTTACAGCCAAAATAAACATATCTGCTCAACATTTTGTTACAGACTAAATAAGCCATTCTCCACTTTGAGTACTGCTACTCTTGTATTCTCTCAACGCAAATTCACTCGACCAACCCGACAATCAGCTAAATCCAATACATCCACTGTGGAGTTCCCCAGTCGCCCGTGAGCCATCTACTACAAGAGAATCTTTCCTCGTCCTGTCGGCTTTTGGAACTCCCTCCCAACTCCCTACTCCCATGCCTGGACCGATATACACAAATTTAAAACTAATATGAACAATCATCACCCTGCACAGCTCTCAATGTAGGATGACCACCAATACATTCACCATAATTCTCAGTAGCATAATACCTTGTTTGGGGTAAACTTTGTTAACAAAAATTCCTGGATATTCTGAAATCTCATTTACTATTAACTTTTTTGCTAGGGTTTTTCCTCACAAGTTCCCAAACACATGTTATATATTTTTGTATGGATAGACTTTATACTTCTTTCGTTCGCTATTGACTTTCCTCATCCATCTGTTTACAGTTTATTTAATGTTTAAACATTTTTTTAATTCTTCAGAGAAAGGGAACTTTTTTAACTATTTATGAATACATTTTTATAAATTTAATGATCAAAGAATAACGAAGTTTAATTTAAGGTTAACAAAAATTCTTAATATTTTAGATCATCAAAAAACATAAATTACTGATTTAAACTACTCCGGCAATAATATATGTATCAATTGTACAATGAAGTGAATCATAAAGACATAAACATCGGTGCATGAAAAATACATTTGTCGTCCTTAACAAAAAAGACTCTCATCTCATATTCGTTTCAACAATACCGAATTGATAATACCTAAAACGATATGAAAAAAGATGTGAAATAAAGGTATTTAATATATCTTTTTTTTAAATTCTGATGAAGTACATCTTCAAAGATTAAATTGAAAAAAAAAGTTAATAAAACTAAAATGCATTGTATGGCGTTTTAATTGCTCATTATTAATCTTAATAATTCATATTACCATATAAATAATGCTTTCTAAAACAAGCACAGCATTTCTCATTAGATAAATTTTCGTTAAAATCAATTCTGGCTATTTAAAATAATCTGCATTTTCAGAGAAAAGTGTTATGTGGGTATATATATATATATATATATATATATATATATATATATATATATATATATATATATATATATATATAAATATATATATATATATATATATGTCACAGAATTATGATACACATCAGTCTGACTCTTACTTTGTTGCAGTCGAATTGCTTTCCTGTTCAGTTCTCGGAAGTCAACCTTCTTACGCCTTGTCTTTTCTCTGAGAATGGATTAGTTTATTGGCAATCGTCTAATGCGCCTCAACCTGGAAATAACAACAGGGCTACTCAGGCCTTTTACGGCCAAAGTGAGTTTATCCTAGGGGGTTGTCTTCTAAAAACTACACCTAACCTTGTGTCAAACCTCCTTGGAAGAACGTAAATAACATGTATATATATATATATATATATATATATATATATATATATATATATATATATATATATATATACATATATATATATATATATATATATATATATATATATATATATAATTAATCAGTTGAAAAAAATCAATAAATTGCCAGCTCGTAAGTTCTACAAGAGCTAATATATAGTATTATCTAGTATATGAAGATTTCTTAGCTGGATGACAGATTAGAAATTCTCTGGCTGATGTTCCTCACAGGTTCTTAAAAACAGTGGGGGTGGCATGATCATTTGTGGATATATTGCAGCGTTTCATTAGGTTTGTGGAAGGGTCTGTTGGGTGTTATTGGCTAGGTTTAAGGTGGAATCCAGGAAATCCACCTGGTCCAAGTTAGTATTGATGGTGATCTTAAACCGAGCGACGCCTTACTACAACAGAGCACTGAGAGACAGTGGCTTCAGAGAAGACATTAAATTCATACCCACCAGAAACCCAGCACAAAGCAGACGCAATAGGGGGAGATCGATTATTTGGTTTTCACCTCCATTATCACTCAACACCAGAACGAGTGTAGGCCATGCCTTTCTCCGCTTAGTCGATAAACATTTCCTCCCCCCCACATACACAGTCTGCACACGCTCTTAAACAGGAACACAGTTAAAGTGAGCTATTCCACCGCCCTATCCATAAGGAAAATCATTTCCACATAACCCAATATACCAGATCCCACAGGATGCTCCTGCCATAACAAGAACGACTGCCCTTTAGAGGGGAATTGCAAAGTCAACTCCCTAATTTATGAGGCTAACGTCACAAGCCTCCCCAGCGGGTAAACAGAAAAATATATCGGAATGACACAAGGGCTCTTTAAAAACAGACTATATGTACACAGGCATGCATTCAAATACAGAGCCAGAGCCAACACCAGCTACGGATATGGCAATTAAAAGACGACGGGACACATTCACCATCAAATGGAAAACATAGAGAGGACCATCTTACTTCCCAGCCATTAACAAGTGCCCTTTGTGTGATGCGGAAAAATACCATATATTACGAGATATTATGGACCCGCATATCACCTGCTTAAACTCAAGAAATGAGGTCTTCCGGGGCTGCATCCACAGACGCCAAGCACTCCTCATAAACTGGACTGACCGACACAATAATGACTAAGACAAACCCATCTCGTATACCCTGCCTTGACTCACCACTCTATATCTCAACCCCATATGGACCTTACCTCGTTACCATTCCCTAAACCCATCCACCAAAAAAACCCTTATCTCCAACCTTAACCACCCAGCATATGATCCTTTACCCCGATTTTACATAATTTAATACCTCTTTATCATCATATATATCATTATATATTTCTTCACATATATATATTTTTATATATTTATGTATATATATATTTTTTAAAATTATTTTATATATTTTTTAATATTTTTTATATTTTTTATATTTTTATATATTTTTTATATATTTTTTTATATATATTTTTATATATTTTTTAAATATTTTTTAATATATTTTTTTATTAAGATATCTAACTACCCAAAGTAATCCCAATTATTAGAATCAGATACCTACCTTTATCGATTAATTATCTTTCCCCCACCCTCGACGGCTTTAGATAATGCCATAGATAGCCGTTAGACAGACATCGACTTTCCAATAGACTTCTCCCGAGCCGGATCCCTTAAATATTTGATCCTTTTAACATACCTTTAGAGACAGATCTACTATCAACAAATTCGGTAGCAGTCCCTTTCGGACTGTCAATAGCCCACCCTCGCTGTCAGTTAAATCCGAGGCTTATTGATTATTCTATCATTTTTCTATGAACATTCCATATTTTCTACTTTCAACAACCTCCATTTTAAGTCCTCTAACCTTTAAAATATTCAAGCCTCCTAAAATTCCTCCCCTTATCTCTCTCTACACTCCACTCGGAATGTCACTTTAGGACCCGCTTCTCGCCCGGAAACCGTTGCACTACATAGCCAGTGCTTTTTTAATAACACGCTTATGCCAACAGTATTTTTTCCCAGTCACGCGGGTTTTTTTTATTTTTATTTTTATCTTTTAAATTCGCCGAGCTATTATTATCATTATGACTATTATTATTAGTAGTAGTAGTAGTAGTAGTAGTAGTATTTCCTTCTTTGCCCTTTTGCCACTCTGACACTTTATACTACGATATGGGTTCGAAAAGTTAGACTGTCCGTACTGAGTTTAAGAGTCAACGGCTATCAATGTTTACAACGCCGTACCTAGATCCTTCCTTCCCCCCTCTCTTCTGCGTCTTACCCGACATGTGCATCCCTACTTCCTCCTTCCTCTTTCCCCTATACTTCCTGGCCACCAAAGCCCGACCCCTGCCCTAGAGAATTTCTTACACATGTTTATATATATTACAAAACCCCCTTTTACTTCTGCTTTATTTTAATTAATAACCATTTTATATATATTAAAAATTTAAATATTAGAATCTAAATTGTACTCCTAAAGACAAACACTATTAAATGCTTTTTTTAGTTGTAAATTACTGGCCGGTATAATAATTTTTAAAAAAATCGGCAGTAAAGACATATTTTTTGAAGAAACCAAAATTAACACCGCCTGAAGATGATTTGACGAATCAAATCGAAAATACTCGCAAAAAAAGGAAAAAAATTGAACAAGAAACACATGGAACTTACATAACGCAAAAACTACGGTTCAGAGGATTTTGTTGATAGAGGTATAACTTTTGATTAGAACAATATTATAACGTGTGATTCAGTCGTGGGTAGTGGAGGACACACAGTTCCTATTCCATTCTCGGTAAACTCAGGGCAGTATTGCTACGTTATAATAAAGTGTAATACTTGATTCAATCAAGACTAATAAAGAGTTTTAAAACAATAACACAGTACGAAATATGAAATATATAAGACATCCATATACGACAGACTTCACTATTTAAATAATTTAAATAATTTAAATAAATATATTATACTTTTCATCATATTTCCCCGCCTATTGCTTAGAACATATACATCAACTATACCGCCGAACTCTTCCACGAGCCACTTTCTAAAATGCTCTACACTCCCACCCACTACACTTCCACCCATCCAAAACTATTAATATTTCATTATGCATAGACGGTTACTTCAGTTAGTATAATATGCTTGTAAGTTGGAAACATCGAATAGAAAATAGGTATTTCTACTAGAATTGCCTAGATTTAATAGGTGCGTCTCTATTGGTTATTTATAGGCATCAAAACTTATTGACAGAATTTCATCACATTTACAAGAATAACTAATGGATTGCGGATCGGGATGTAAGGAGATTGAGAATATACTACTTATCTTACTATAAATAATAATTGTACTACTCATAATAGTAATAATTAATGATAAACTAAAACAGCTGATAACAGCAAATGCATACTGCTTGCCAAACAACTAAATGTCTATTATTAAGAAGAGTCTCGAAAAACAAAGATAAACAACAAAAAATCAGAATCTAAAAAGAATAATGACACAATATAAAACAAGGTACTGATGAAAACCTTTAACATATAAAGGAAGAACTTCGAGTGCGGAAGCCAACGCACATGATCATATAACCACGACCGTAAGTAAAAATATAAGACAAAATAGAAAAAAGAAAGTGACACAAATACAATGGAACTAGAACTGCCAATATAGCAAAGAAAAATCGAATTATTTACGTTTATCTTCAAACAATTGTGGAATCAACATCAATTGGCAAAACACAAAATTTTCATGAAGACTCGAGTCTATCAAGTGCCGTGTCTTGTGCGAGTTTAATGGTTACGAATCTTTATGTATCGAAAGAATAGTCATGGGATAGCACGTGTGACACTATCGAGTTCAATGTGCCCCCAACGGCATGGTATTATGTGTGTTAGTATTTTGTCTACTCCCCTCTCTCTCTATTTCTATTTCTCTCTCTCTCTCTTTCTCTCTCTCTCTCTCTCTTTCTCTCTCTCTCTCTCTCTCTCTCTCTATATATATATATATAGATATATATATATATATATATATATATATATATTTATATATATATATATATATATATATATAGTACACTGGGCCTAATTATATATATATATATATATATATATATATATATATAGAGAGAGAGAGAGAGAGAGAGAGAGAGAGAGAGAGAGAGAGAGAGATGAGAGAGAGAGGAGAGAGAGAAATGAAAGAAGAGATATAAGAAAATGTAAGAATGACAGGTCTATTTTATTTTCAGTTGTTCAATGCAAGGTGTATTTAATAATAGTATGTTTATATTTCCGTAAGCCAGGCATTTCAAAGAATGCTATATTATCATCAGATTAATTACAAAGAAGGATAAGTTGACGGGAAATAGCATAAAAGCATAATGATAAAGAGTTGAGAAAGTTATAATAAGTAGATGTGAGTCGGTGAGAAGGTTCTCAAAATACAAAAGAAGTCCGATTAAAATAGTGTCCAGTGGCAAAGTGTCCAGTGACAAAATGTCCGGCCATTTTTTTTTGTGCCGATTCCTCATCAACTTATCTATATTTTAATTCCTTTTATGATAATATACTTTTCTTACATTTTTTATTTCTCTTTTTTTTCTTTTTATCTTTATAATTCCTCTATCACGTATATTGAGTTTTAATCACTTCACGATAGGTTCAAATTTATAAAACTTCTATTTGAGGTTTCATAAAATCAATACTATTTGACTTGTTTAGAAAAAACGTTTTAATTACAAAATTTAAATGCATTCTGTACAGCGGAACTCTTCACTAATACTGATAATGTGCGACCAGAGCACTCACAACTTGTAGACATTATTACACAACGCGCTTTATTAACATCAAAGCACAAGATCAAGCGACACCATGTCTTTTAAAAAGGAAGAGAAAATATATTTTCTATAATCCTGATAAAGATTCCTGTGTGAATCGAAAATTTGAATTTAAATAAATATGTTTATTTAAAAAAAAAACCTCTACATTTTACTGGTTAAGAAAACCCGTTTCAATTACAATATTTAAATGCATTCTATACAGTGGAACTCTTCAATAATACTTATAATGTGCGAGCAGAGCACACACACTACTTGTGGATATTATTACCCAACGAGCTTCGTCACCATCTAAAGCACAAGATCAAGCGACACCATGCGTTAAAAAAAAGAAGAAAATAATATTTTCTATAATCCTGATGAAGATTACTGTGTGAATACACAATTTGAATTTAAATAAATAACATGTTTATTTTAAAAAAGCCTCTGCATGTTATTGGTTTAAAAAACGTTCCAATTACAAAATTTAAATGCATTCTATACAGTAAAACTCTTTACTAATACATACACATATATATATATATATATATATATATATATATATATATATATATTTATATAAGTAACATATATTAAAATGTTTGTATTCTCGTATGCACATGATAAACTCCTAAACTAATTAACAAAACATTATGAATATTGACACACTTTCGCTATGCCAAAGGAATTTAAATGTTGACTATATTTAGTTGGATTTTGTTTTACGCAAAGATGGTAAAAGAGGGTAAAAGCCCTTTGTGAAAATCCTGATAATTCCTTTTTTTTAATTTGAACAATAAATATCCTTCAAATTTCAATTTCTTTAAGGCATGTTATAGGTTAAATAGGCACAACCTCTGATTTGAAAATACAA
>OY744533.1:74253689-74388689 GCA_963556195.1 Sepiola atlantica | reverse complement strand
TGATATCTCATTAAGATCTGTTCACACATGCTTTCCATCCTAATCCCACTTTCAGCTGTCAAGTACTTTCCACTTTGTTCAGGGATGTTCACTCCATCAATTAAAAATGGTAACTTCTTGTTTAATAATCTCATTCTGTTTCCTAGTATTCCACAAACAACACTAACCTATAATCTCATTCTGCTTCCTAGTATTCCACAAACAACACTAACCTATAATCTCATTCTGCTTCCTAGTATTCCACAAACAACACTAACTTATAATCTCATTCTGCTTCCTAGTATTCCACAAACAACACTAACCTATAATCTCATTCTGCTTCCTAGTATTCCACAAACAACACTAACTTATAATCTCATTCTGCTTCCTAGTATTCCACAAACAACACTAACTTATAATCTCATTCTGCTTCCTAGTATTCCACAAACAACACTAACCTATAATCTCATTCTGCTTCCTAGTATTCCACAAACAACACTAACCTATAATCTCATTCTGCTTCCTAGTATTGCACAAACAACACTAACCTAGAATTAATCCCCACTGAGGCCATGTCATTTGCCTGAACAATTGTCCTTACTTTCTTCTCAAAAATGATAATGATACTTCATTTTCTCTCCTATCTCTGACCCCTTGCTCTCTGTTTAACTCCCTCTCCTGCTGCTGACTAGTCTTCCCCGTCTTTATCTTCTATTTCTCTCCCCCCTATCTCCTGTATCTCACTCTACTTTAATTATATATATCATCCGCCACTAATTCAATTGTCATCTACCCTTTTCTCATTCACTTTTCCTATCAAGTAAGATTCACAGATTTTTAGTATAAACTAGACCAACAGAGTCTGAGAGGTTTAAATGTCTGTTTAGGTAAAACGTCATTAAGTATCTCTGAACTTTTTTATCTCTCCGGTTTAATAGATGACGTCACAAGCTACACACAATTATCCTCTATCTCTATGTTGTAATCGATAACGTCATCATTTAATGATCGATTTAATATCCTATTTCGATAAAACTTAAATCGTATGTATGAAATTCCTATTTATCTACGTCCTACACAGTAGAATGTGACACAAGGTCGGAAAGTGGGAATTTGCACTTTAGAGGAAGAGTACGGAGTTTCTTTAAAAAATTGCCTGGGCGGGGCGCCTCAGACAGTAAGCAATACACTTAGGGGAGGCAAAGCCTGAGAGGGGGTTAACCTCCCAGAACTGCCCAGGACAGACCCATTGACCGGCGTAAATCAAGACCCGAAGGCCAAGACAATACCAGTATGTATGAAATTGCCCGAGAAAGACAATGAAAGTAGCTTTTAACGTCTACATGTCCCCAATATGCCGAATCGCAGTGTTCCCTCTAATGAAGCTATGGGAGAAAAAACCGCTTAGCACTTTAAATATGTATATCTGATGGTATTAGTGGTCGAAAACGGAGGTGGGGTGGGGTTGGGGTTGAGGCTTAAAAAGAATGTAATATGCGGTTATGAGCATAGTGAAAAACGACATATTATTTCTCATTTAACCCCGAGCATCGTTGGGTGTTCATGCTTAAAGAATATTTTTCAGTAATTTTTATTGTTTTTTTTTTTTTAAATATCCAATAGTTTCTTAGTCAGCGAATATTTTGCCACGAACATCAAAAGTAGTGAGCGCTGGATAATACGAAAAACGCATACCACATTTCGATAATTGAATTGCATTCGTATAAAAATGGATAATACTATAATGCTCTTAAACAAATGTCGCCACAAAAATATAAACTCTCAAAATGTATTTATATTTCACTCAGATTAATGTGTGTTAAATATACTTTTATTTTTGTATATTTGTAGATAATATATTTTATTTGCTTATTAACAAAATACGCATTACATAAACGGAAGATTTCTTATTAATTCAATACGTTAAATGTGTTTCTAATATTTAACTAAATATGTAATTTTTGAAATTCCGCATAACATATTAAAACGCCAAGTACTCACAAGCAACGCGGCGTCTAAACAAATATCCTCGATCCAGGATATGGAGTAGTTTGGGTTGATTAACTTTAACCATTTACTAGCTATAATACTTTATTATTAGTATCATGGCTACCTTGCAAGACCATGTTCGTTGTCGTGCATACAACTCTATAAAAAAGTCAGAGGTGTTCTTTCTCCTAGGCAACACCGCGTTTAAACACACCTGCTCTTTCTAGGATATTGATCACTTTTCGATTACTATATAACAATTACAAAATGTAATACTATAATATTAATATTACGACTCCCGAGCAAGGTCGAGTACCCTTTCTTGAATGAAATAGTATAACAAAACACAGTGCTTTTGTTTCTCCCGAGCCATACAGCGTTAAAACATGCCTGTTCTATCTCGGCTTGCGAGGACTTTGGATTGCTTCACGTATACAACTTACTAAATGTAATACTCTCATATTAATTAATTTTTTTTTATAATGTTGTAATGCCATTGTGTTTTTCTCCTCAGTGTTGTCCGGGAGTAATAAATGTAAAATTACAAGATAACATTTGGAAGTGGTATATATTTAATCATCTCTTCGGACTATATTCATTATTAACATCATTTTGCTTCGTATTGTGGTTAAAGGGCGTGGGTAAATAACTAGGAATTTATCAGGACCATTTCTTCTACTCGGCGTTAACCGTGATTAATAAATCTAAGATTGCAGCATTACATTTGTTAAGTGGTGTATATCAAATCTCTTCGGAGTATTGCCATTATCAACATTATTTCTCTTCATATTATTGTAAAAGCCGTAGGGGCAAGAAAATAGGAATTGACTGGTTCATTTGTTCTTCTCTACGTTGTCCGGGAGCAATAAATGTATGATTACAGTGTTACATTTGGTAAGCTGTATATATTAAATCGGTTCAGAATATCGACATTATAAACAGCATTACTCTTCATATTATTTCGAAAGGGTTAAATGAATTACGCTTGATAAATAACGTCCTTGCGTTTTGTTCTACTAGGCCTTGTCCGGCATAAATAAATGTTAGATTGCAGGATTATATTTGGTAAGTAGTATATATTACATTTCTTCAGACTATTTTCATTATCAACATTTCTCCTCATATTATTTGGAAAGAGGTTGAACAAGAAACTAGGAAATGGGCAGTGCTTGGCGCTGTCCGGGTGTAATAAATATAAGATCACAGTGATACATTTGGTAAGTTGTATATATTAAATATTTCTGGGCTATTGTTATTACAACATCATTCCTCTTCATATTATTGTTAAAGAAAGAGGTAACACAAATGATCCGCCATCAAGAACGTCATTGTAGCTTTGTTTACGCAGCGTTGTATGGAGGCAATACATGTAATATTACAGTATTACATTTGGTAAGTGGAATAGATTAAATCTTTTCGGACTTTGGTGATTATCAACACCTTTTCTCTTCATAGTATTGTAAAAGGGCGGGGTGGAAACGTAATTTCCCGGAAGAAAGAACGTTATGCTGTGCTACTCAGCGTTGTCCGGGAGCAATAAATGTAAGATTACATATTACATTTAAAACTAAAAGATATGGTAAATAGATCAGATTATTATTATTATTATTATTATTATTATTATTATTATTATTATTATTATTATTATTAATAATAATAATAATAATAATAATAATAATAATAATAATAATAATAATAATAATAATGATGATGATGATGATGATAATAATAATAATAATAATAATAATAATAATAATAATAATAATAATAATAATAATAATAATAATAATAATAATAATAATAATAATAATATTTTAACAAATTTCAATCAGAAAAAAACAATGGGCTTAGCAGAGGAAAAAGAGAGAGTTCGGAAGAGGAATGGGAAAACGGGGTAGGAAAAACACAGAGAAATATAGAGGGACGGATAAAGAAGTTTTATATAAAGACTTTACACGCCCATTTTTACTTTATATTGTTTATTTATGGCCCCGGGCTACACCGCTCGCCTTGATAATATAATTATATGCTTAAAATACTTTTATTGTGATTAGGAGCCAGAGTTATAGAATGTAGTTGTGTAGTCAGATGTATGCTCACATTACTTCACGTTGGTACAGTTGAGGAAACAAAGAGCAAGGAAGGGGATTCTAATGGGCAGCCGTCGCACGATGAAGTTGTCGGATTAGATATTTTCCGGCATCCGGGGATCACTACTATGAAGGGGTATGATTCTGCGTTACTCATGTTAACCGGACGTATTTACTTTGAGGTGCTAGTAGTCCAGTCAGTTAATCGGAACACATTTCATGGATGTACTTGTACAATAAACATAGAAAGGCAACATTGCTGTGATGAGACACAGGCTGTAACTTGGTAGGCAGTGCTGGGCCTATAAGGTTAAGGACTATTCTTGGTACCCTGTACAAGAAAGAGAGACTAGTGGATGCTACATCAGCTTAGATGTGACAACAATACTCTATGCATATTTATTCAAATAAAAAATGAAAACACAAGAAGGATTATCAGTAAAGAACGGTAATGATCAGTTGATTATTTTATTTATTCGAAAAGCCACTTTTATTTCGTAATCCACATCCATTGTCTATTTCGCTTTGACTTAAATGTGAATTAAATCACGCATCAAATAACGAAAACTGGTGATATACAACGGAAATAACAAACGAAAGCAGCCCATAAACGTAATAAATGACTAATAAAATTAAAATGTGTTTAGCAGTTAATTAAATTGATCATTGGAATGGTTAAAATTTACGATCATTTCATGATATAATGTTAATGATAATCTGACTCCTGTAAAATAAATATATGTGAGCTATGAATTAAAAATGAACAAAAATGTATTTAAATATGAAAGAAAATTGTCTTTAATATAATGTAGTAAACTGTTGACGAGTTGACGTAGCATCTTTTACAGATTTCGACGAAGGAAAAAGTATTGTAATTGTTAATACTATAAGCGGGTGTTTAATGTAAGAGTCATCTCCTCTTTCTGTTTCCGTTTAGTTCCACCTCCTTCCGATTCTACTCCCTCCAACTTCTTTCTCATACCACATGTATTCCATTTACTAACGTCTAAATAATTGGTGGGCTGCTGTCACTTCATTGTCTTCGTATTAACTCTGCTACTGGCACTTCAAATGGGAGACTTTTTTTTTATATAAAGGAAGCAACGGCCTAAATTGCGTATTGATATTAGAATGAAATTCCGGGCGTTGACGGTTTGAAGGTTTGCACTCGAGCATATCAGCATCAGGTGATTTGTCTTGGTGGCATTTTCTGATGTCGGAAAGGAGAACGCAATTACTGGTCATTTCCAATCCATAGCAAGTGGACAGTTGCCTTAATTACTCTCTCCATAATGAAACGCCCTATCCGCCCGCGGAATATGATTGCAGGCTGCTTCTAACAAGCGCCGTTTTACTGTCCTATCTGATATAATCGATAAAGATCCTTAATCTGTAACTATACAAAGGCAGTCAAATGTATATATAAATAGCTATGTATATATATATATATATATATATATATATATATATATATATATATATATGTATATATATATATATATGTACATACATATATATATATATATACTTGTATATATATATATATATATATATATATACCATGATATAATGCTAGTTTCATGTTAAACATTTTATTTACATACAATTGTTTCTGCTTATTTTAAATACATACACATTTCTAGTATACAAAATTCAACATAAACGTGTATATTTACACAATGGAGACAAACAATTGCTTGCATCTCACATATATATATATATTCAAAAATTCACAAAGATCCGTTCATTAGATTAAGAGATTATTCTTTATATATATATATATATATATATATATATATATATATATATATATATATATATATATACAGGGTGGACCAAAATAAGGGTCCTATCTTTAAATTTGAATAACTTGAATTTGAATAACTTCCACCAAATAAAAGTTAAACTCACCAAACTTTATGTGTGTGTAGACTGACCCTTCCGAGATTTTTTGAAATAAACAAAACAAATTTTAGCCGACAAACACTTCTTAAAACTTACAAAAACTAAAGTATTGTTTTTTACACTGTTTTGAGTTTTTTAAGCAAAAATAATGTTTTCTAAATGAGGGTACGTTCCTTAGGGCTAATACGGCTCATGCTTGCTTGGGAAGGGGTCCTTTACTTATTCTAAAAAAAGAAAACAAAAACAAATCAATAAATAAAAAAGTTATGAATTTTTAAAAATAGGACCCTTATTTTTGCCCACCCTGTATGTATATATATATATATATATATATAGTTTGTGTAGATTTCAATTTTGTGTTGAGAATCTGAATAACAGAGCTCAATGTAATTTAAACAGAGCAAAACAGAATTATAAAAAGAAAAAACTATACACACATTAAGGTTGTACACATTATAACTTATTTCGACCCCTTAATTAGGTCTCCTCAGATGTATAAACAACCACGTCAAAAAAACAAAAACGTTCTTTCGACGTAGTTGTTTATACATCTGAGGAGACCTAATTAAGGGGTCGAAATAAGTTATAATGTGTACAACCTTAATGTGTGTATAGTTTTTTCTTTTTATAATTCTCTCTCTCTCTCTCTCTCTCTCTCTCTCTCTCTCTATATATATATATATATATATATATATATATATATATATATATATATATATATAAATTAATATATACATATCTAATTATATCTCCCTCTTTGTATATTTAGTACTTTTTATAAACCCAGTAGCAATTCTTTGGATTACTGCCCTGTGGATGTTTTACCTGGATTACACACACACACACACACACACACACATATATATATATATATATATATATATATATATATATATATATATATATATATATATATATATATATATATATATATATATTTCTATGTTCACTATAATCTCCTAATCTTATGAACGGATCATTGTGAACTTTGGAATACCACCATATATATATATATATATATATATATATATATATATATATATATATATATATATATATATGTATAAATGTATAATATAACTGATTAATAATAAACACATGGTGATGTTTAGAATGATTCGTTTATTTTTCATCCCGACAATTAAGAAAATATATAGATCCTTCAAAAAGATGATAAAATAATTAAACGCTATAGAGTATTTAATTCTTTTAATTAATTGATTATATATATTTATATATATATATATATATATAAAATCACATGAACAATATTATAGATTTACGTCAATCAACTAACGTTTCGATGCTATCGTATCTTGTCAAAGGCTGAATAATGAAATCAAGAGTGGAAATGGAGAGTCTCGCATGGGAACACACCCGCAGAAACTAGCATTTAAGAGAGAATTAAGGGGCGAAGAAGTGTGTTAGAAGAGGTGGAGAAACAAACCAAAGCCCATTTTGCTCAAGTAAAGGTCAACTATACGCTGACCCATAAAGTGTTCACTTATGAACCTCAGCTTCCTCGCATATCTTTAGTTAGGTAGTCATTAGTTCAACGCCTGTTAGGCGAAACAGGAAGGGGGCGCCATAAAATAAACAAGTCAACAGACAAATAAAGCGTAAAAATTAATATCTGTATTTCTATGAAAGAACGCTACGAGAGGATGAGACAATTTTAAACCCAATATTTAAAATTGTCGTCATTATATTCTGAATAAGTGTGAGTTCTATAGATAATTAATTGTATTGTCCATTACTATTATTATTTATTATTTATTATTTCTATTCGGCATACCATTACTATTACTTGCCTCATCCCCACCACTGTTACTATTAGCATTAGTATTATTTACTCACTAGGCGTTCTCCCACAGGTCATCAGCGATTGTTCGCCGACAACTAGTTGTATTCACTAGAGTCTGAGTGACAACAAGTCTCCCTAGATTCCCAGTATTCTCCACCTTTTTTCGATATCGACCGCAAATAAACTTGCAGTATCACAACAGCCGCTTACCATTGATTTCTCGCGGGTAAGGACCATTGGTCTTCTCTGGGATTTGGGTGGCAATAAGCCTCCCTAAGGTCCCAACAGTCTCTGCACTTCCAGTGGAGGTCTGGTTTGTGCTGTCCCTACTAGGTCTTCTCATCCTCTTTGACCCTTATTATTATTATTATTATTATTATTATTATTATTATTATTATTATTATTATTATTATTATTTCATAGTAGTTTCAACTTGTGGATGTTTTTAGTTGAAGTGTTCTTGTTTCAACATCAAGTCAATTCCATTGATCATAGACATTCAAGCTGTACATTAACGCTTTCGCTGTTCTTAACAGGCAAGCCTTTTGAAGAATTGGAAAATAAATTGACTCGTCAATCTGTTTAAGCCATTTATGGTAGATTTTCGTTATGGTTCCTAGCGTTCCAATTACAACGATAATCACCTTTACTTCTTTACATTTTAATAGTCTAACTAATTCCAATTGTAGATCTTGATATTTTTTTTCATGTACTTTTTCCTGCACTCTGGTATCGAATTGGCAGGCTATATCAATGATTAACAATGTCTCTTGTTTTTGTTTAGAAAGATTAAGTCGTGTCTTGAACCTTATACGTCTGTATGTGCATGCCCCAAAGAAGTTCGAAATTGTCGTTCTCCTGTACCACTTCTGGCTTATGATCATACCACTTCTCATTGTGGTCTAATTCATAATGTTTGCATATATTCCTGTGTTGTGCCTGAGCGACTTTGTCGTGTATCCATTTTTTATACTCGTGTTGTGCTAGCATTTAGCATTCAGATACAATATGCGCTAAGGTGTCTTTCGTTTCAATACACAATAGGCATATTGGTGATTCTGCAGTTTTGTCAATGTAATGTTTGATGGACCTAATGCGGCTGCCATTAAGGTGCTCTCGGTCGATCTTTTGAAATCACCCCTGACCAACCAGGGGCCATTATATCTAAATGCAGTATTCTTAAAGAACATAATGTGTATTATTAGTATTATTATTAGTAGTATTATTATTATTACTATTATTATTATTATTATTATCAGCATTTATTCTTATTACTATTATTAGATATATTGCAGCTATTATTGTTACTATTAATGTTTTATTCTGTTATAAGTACTACTATTATAAACACTATTATTATTTCTATAGCTATTTCAATTATTATTATTAACATCATCATAATTATTATTATTGTTATAATTATTATTGCTATTTTTGCCATTATTATCCCTGTCAATTCGTTTTGATACTTGCTACCTATCTTATTCTTATTTTTATTGCCGTTTCTCTATAATTATAATTATCATTATCACCACTGTTACTATTATTGTTATTATCGTCACTATTTATATGATCATTATTATTATTATTATTATTATCATTATTATTATTATTATAAATATTGCAGCTATTATTCTTAGTATTACCGTTATTTTTTAATAAAAACTACCATTATAAACACTATTTTTATTACTATATCTGTGAAATAATGATGCAGACATGTTGAGTAATAACGCATAAGACGTCACGGGTAGGCTTAAAGGCGTGATCCCGCAATAATGAAGAAAAGTCTAAGACTAGATAGATTGTCAATTAGGCTAAAAGAACAACGGAAGTGAATCGGTAACCTTTGAATGAGACCAGGTGTGTGAGGTCGACGAGTTCATTTCGGAGTATGACGTCGTAAAAAAACGACTCGGTAACCATTAAAAGAGTCAAGCGAACGAGGCCAGAAAAAGAAGGCACCTAGCATGCAAAGGCAAGTATGCAAACGGCGCTTTTAAACGAAGGAAGAAGGAGCGCTTACGTAGCAGAGATCGAATTGGGAGCATATAGAGAAAAACTTGTCGTGGGTCAGCCCCAAATAGAGGTATCCGCACCACGGCCGCACTGCCGTTAACAAGCCTTCACTACATTCCGGAAGAAGACTGCTACAGAACGTATTGTCGTGTTTCCCTCTAAGTTGCAAGGTAAATTACTCTGCCGGGTTTTCATGAAAATAACTTACGTTGGGTATAGTCGAAATTCAACCGCCGTCTAGGTAAAGAAACAGGTTTCTTCGTAAAAAAGGGAAATAACAATAATGCCAAAGGACCTATACTAACAAAGAAATATTTAATTATATATATGTGTATACCCAACTTATACCAGCTGGTGGTGAAGAATAAACAAACACATTTTCTCGAGCACGTCCTTGTCTCTACCGTTGTGTTTTGTTTGATGCTACCGGGTCCCACGAAGGAACGGGTATTACACCATATATATTTCAATTATTATGATTACCATTATTATAATTATTAATATTGTTATTATTATTGCTATCTTTTCCATTTTGATCCCAGTCAATTACTTTTAAATCTTGCTACATTTCCTTTTCTCATTTTTATTGCTAATAATTATATAATTATTATTATCACAACTGTTACTTTTATTTTTATTATCGTCACTATTATTATTATTATTATTATTATTATTATTATTATTATTATTATTATTATCGTCATTAATGTACTTTATTATTACTATTATTTTTACTATCCTTCCTATTTGCATCATTACTACTATTGCAATAGTAATGATATCTGTTTTTAAATTAAAATTACTCTCATGATTACTAAGTTCACTTCAGCGTTGATCCGAATAAAACCGCTAAAAGTCTTCCCTTTTCCTGAAAACATTCATTGATCCGTAGAAAACAGGTCAAATCTCTCGTTTATTATTTATTCCAGGGTTCAATTTTTTTTCTTTACTGCCTTTCAAAAATATTGTTTACATATAAATATATATATATATGATTATGTTCACTTACACAGACATGTACAATATCTGCGACACTGGCATGTCGATGTTATCGATCAACAGTTATTATAAAATGAGATCTCATCAGGGAGAGTTAGAATCCGATCTTAACCTTAGATATATTTGGAAAGATCTGAGGTTAAGATCGGATTCTAACTCTGCATGATGAGATCTCAGTTTATAATAGCTGTTGATCGATAACATCGACATGCCAGAGTCGCAGATTTTGTACATGTTTGTGTAAATAAAAATAATCATATATAAAAACTCTATTTCATATTGAGCACTTTTTATAAACCCGGTTGAAATTCTTTGGATTACTACCCAGTGAATGTTTTACCTGGATTATTATTATTATTATTATTTACTCACTAGGAGTTCTCACACAGATCATCAGTGATTGCTCACCGACAACCGGTGGTATTCCCTGGAATCTGAGTGACAACAAGTCTCCTCAGATTTCCAGTATTCTCCACCTCTTTTCGATAGCCACCGCAAATAAATTTGCAGTATCACAACAGCCGTTTACCATTGATTTCTCGCCGGCAAGGACCATTGGTGTTTTCTGGGGGTTGGGTTGCAGTAAGCCTCCCCGAGGTCCCAACAGTTTCTGCACTTCCAGTGGAGGTCTGGTTTGTGCTGTCCCTCCTCGGTCTTCTCATCCTCCTTGACCTTATGCAGATATTTTGTGTGGTGTCAGCCTAGACTGGTACCATTTTTTTTTTAATATATATATATATTTTTATATTATTTTTTTATTTTTTTATTTTTATTTTTTTTTTTTCAAATATTTTTTTTGGGGGGGGACTGATTATTTTTTATTTATTTATTTTTTGAGGGAGCTGATTATTTTTTATTTATTTATTTATTTTGTGGGGTGGAGGTGGTGAGCTTATGGTGTTACTTGCTATTTCTGTTCATTGGTCCATTTTTGTGTTGTGTCAGTTGAGGCCGCTGTAATTTATTGGGGAATGGGGGGGGGCTTATTAAATGATGTTTCTTGCATTTTCTGTTTCTTTGTTTGTGGTGTGTTCTTTCATTAGTTTTTTTTTCCTGTGTTAGATTCCGTATGATCCTTCGTAGCTTATGCGGGTTAATTTCCGCATTCAATAATTTTTCTTAAGATTGTAGCTGTTTTGATCATTGCTGTCCTTTGTATAGTTCCAATGATTTCTTTGATCCCACTTTCTCCCAGTCATTTTTCCAGGTTTTGGGGGATTGTTCCTAGTGCTCCTACGATTATTGGTATTATACTGACTTTCTTCATGCTACATATTCCTTTCAGTTTTCTGGCTAGTTCTGTGTATTTGCTTCGTTTTTCTGTTTCTTTGCTTTTGACTCTGTGGTCTGCTGGAATGGCGAAGTCTACGATTTTGCAAGATTTTTCCTTCTTGTTGATTATTATAACATTCGGTCTCCTTGCTTGTATGAGTTTGTCTGTTTTTATATCCATATCCCAGATGAGTTTGTGTTTTTCGTTTTCCAGTACTGTTTCTGGCTTATGTTTGTACCATTTATCTGCGTATTCGAAATTCAATTGTTTGCACAGTTCCCGATGTACTGCTTTCCCCACACAGTCATGTCTGTGCTTATACTCGTTTTGGGCTAGATTGCTACATTCACGTATTATATGATTTATTATTACGTCTCTTTGTCCACAGAGTCTGCATTTACTGTTTTCCTGAGTTTTATGTATTTTAGCCTTAATGTAGTTTGTCCTAATTGCATTGTTCTGTGCAATTATTATTATTATTATTATTATTATTATTATTATTATTATATATAAATATATATATATATAAAAATATATATATATATATATATATATATATATATATATATATATTTCGCCCCGACTCCTGCTACAATCCTTAAACTTAAAATGAAACTATTTATTGTGACTTTTTTAAAAATTATTAATGTAAATATAATAAAACGTTATCTTTAGTGTGTATTGATATTTATCAAGAAACGGGGATTAATCATATTATTGTAAAACAGCTAATCAATATGACACCTACTGATATACATAAATGTGTCTTACATTTCGGAAAGAGTATTTATTGGTTAAAATTCACTTTATATATATATATATATATATATATATATATATATATATATATATATATATATATATATATATATGTATATATATATAGAGAGAGAGAGAAAGAGAGAGAGAGAGAGAGAGATAAAGATAAAATTGTGCTTTATATATATATCATCTCTCTCTCTCTCTATATATATATATATATATATATATATATATAAAATATAAAGACGAAATTGTTCTTAGTATATATCATCCATATATATATATATATATATATATATATATACAGTTTATACCTATATTAATTAATGATGTATTGATTAATTTCGTGATAAATTTTATAGGCATTTTAATTATGATAAATTATATATAAATGTTGAAAAATGTGATACACACATCTATCTATCTCTCTCTCTCTCTATATATTTATATATATATATACATACATATATATATATATATATATATATATATATATATATATATATATATATATATGTGTGTGTGTGGGTGTGGGTGTGTATGTATGCGCTGCGTGTGAGAAAGAAGAAAGTGTGATTGCATGTGTACTAATGTGAGTTCTATTTTAATTAAATTTTTTACAGTGCTTTTAGAATTTGTGTACACAGATATATATATATATATATATATATATATATATATATATATATATATATATATATATATATACATATATATATATATATACATATATGTGTGTATTTTTTAATGTAAATGTGTTTGTATGAAAAAGTGGAAGAGCGTATTTGTATCTGAAATATAGTATGTGTTTTATGACTGGAGATTTAAAGAAAATAGGGAAAGTTAATTTGACGCAACAGCTGGTCATGTCTTATGAAGACAAGCAAGGAAGCCGAAGGCGAATAATTTAATTTCATTCTCTTGTATGTCGTAGTTTTAGATAAAAGAAGGATTGTCATCGGCAGATGATCGACTCGCAGATTTCCTTAACTCTTAACAACTTGTTGAAAATATTCCATTGCCGAAGTCCCGTAAGGGTTTCCAGCAGAAATGGCTGAAGAAGTCGTTTTATTCAAATGTTGATAATGCTTTTAGTTTTAGACAGATTGTTGGGAAAGTTGGGAGTATTACTAGAAATGCATTGTTCTTCAATTCTATGTTATTACTAGTAATGTAACCTGACCAGCTTTATAAATACATCCAAGATAATTCTCTTTATTTCTCCATGCAGTCTTCTCCCCCTCTTGAACAGGACAACACTTTGTTGTTTTTGTCCACTGAAGTCCTGGGAAACTTTTATAAGACTCCGTTGTTAGCTTATCCGCATGTCTCTTTGCTCTTAAGTGTTTGCATTTAAGGAGGGGTCATCTTCTCATACCATTGACTCTACTCTATTTCTCTGATACTACCACACATATAGCATTACATGTACACAGACATTACACTAAAGAAGATCGCAGGAAGGGGATGAAACATCTGTTTTTGAAAGACATTTCTAAAATATATGTTGTAGTCATATACGTAAACAAATAATAAAACAAATTAAAAAATATATATAAAATGTATATATGTTTCAATTTACTGTTTGTACATACGTATATATATTGAGATAGATATAGATATAGACTCAAATTTATGGGGATGTATTACTCAATAGATTGTATGTATCATCAGAAAATATTTTTAACCACTAGATTACGTCTCGTCTGCTGGGTTCAGTAAAGTAACTAGTCATATATATTTGAACATACGGAAGTGTATGGGTTCAGTAAAGTAACTAGTCATATATATTTGAACATACGGAAGTGTATGGGTTCAGTAAAGTAACTAGTCATATATATTTGAACATACGGAAGTGTATGGGTTCAGTAAAGTAACTAGTCATATATATTTGAACATACGGTAGTGTATGGGTTCAGTAAAGTAACTAGTCATATATATTTGAACATACGGAAGTGTATGGGTTCAGTAAAGTAACTAGTCATATATATTTGAACATACGGAAGTGTATGGGTTCAGTAAAGTAACTAGTCATATATATTTGAACATACGGAAGTGTATATGTCTGTGAATCGTCTGAAAAATGCTTTCTTCTGCACACGTTTATCAATATGGACGGAACACACAGAATAAGACTTCGATGAGCCTCTGTAACTTTCCTATGGTTCTCACGCATGTGGAGACAAGCATAATATGTGCACATACTTCCAATGTACGAATTACCACCCAATTTTATATATTTTCTATAATGTTACTTACAGGAAAAAAGCATATCAAATTTAATTGATGAAAAATGTTTTGTATCTTTGGGATGTTAACTTCTATCCTATAAATAAGTACTAAAACAGATAATACGTTATTATAAAATAATCTGTAAAGATAAATATCTAATGTATATTCATTAATGTTTTAAAATAATATACTTGATGGTAGAAGTCGGAATCAATTCTAATAATACCAAGATTGCTAAGTTTTTAATTTAGCGATGCTGTTAAATACAACATGCTATTATCTAATCAAACAACTGCTCTAATTATCATAATACGCCTATTATCGGAATACGCCAATTAAAGAAAAACGGATCATTATAATATACTGATTATGTATATGTTTGTAAGAAAATTTAAAAGAATCTTTCACATAAAAACCAATAATCTATTTAGTTAACCGTAGAAATTATGTTATGAGTTTGTGTATTCGTCATTTAAATTGTCATCTTTTACTGTGTTTGTGAAATATTTCTTCATTTACGTTAAATTTCTTTTTTCATGTGTCGACTTCTATGATGTTATGTTAAAATTACCGAAGAACAAATTATATAACTGTTTTAATAAGGGCTCAAATCCGTGATAGCATTCACGAATGTTTCTTTTTTCATTTTACTTCTGTAAGTGAGTTCAAATAATCAAGAGCCACTTTTCTGGGGAAAACACATTATTTCCATATAAGATACATATATATCCGAGTGTTTACAGAAGGCACTCCTTCACCACTTCAATGTTGAGTTTGTCAAACAATGAAGAACTCTATTTTTCCTTTCCTCAACTGACCACTTAATTATGTGATAGTTTATCTTTATAGTTGTATTTTCTGAATTTTGCGGGATTCCAGGACAAGAATTCATCTAGTCTGGTGGAGTATCCAGTTAAGTGTTGTTACTTGATGTAGCACTACTGTGAAAAGGTGCACAATCCTTAGTGAATAGTTGTGTCGAGGGGGATCTTATTTTGGTTTTTAATACTATGTTATTTTGAATAATTGTTCAGGGCTTACTTATAGGGTGAAGTATCCTTATGTCAGTGTTTACTTACAAACGCTTGTATAGAGAAACCGAATGCAGTCGATGATGGTTTCTACTAGGTAATTAAAACTCTCCATGTACGCCTATATGTGTGTGCATATGTGTGTAGGTTTGTACTATGTGATGTTAGCAATACATCCTTCTTATATCAGTTAAAAGCTTGATGTTTTTAACATTTCTGTGTATTCGTTGAAAACAAAATTGTGCAAGTGTGGCTGATTTTCACATACATTTTCAGTCTTAATTTTTTTGCTGTGGATAGAGGTACCAAGGGCTGATTTTACGATGATTTATATATTCTGAGAGATCATCCCCAATTACGTTAGATGTGGACTGCCTTGTCAATAAAATAATGAACAAAATAAATAAGAAGATAAAGCTAGAAAACAGATATAAGATCACGACTTTAGGTTGATGCAAAAGTGGACAGGAAAATATTAAAGATTACAATATTGACCCCTTGTCCACTTTATCCAACCGTAAGATTGATGGCGAGGCGATTAATTATATAGCAAACAACTTTATGGAAAACGAAGATATATTTTTTTATAACTGTGGCCTCTCTGTTTATTCGTAACCGACACATGAATTAAACACAATATATTTACTCACTCATGAAAAGCTTTAGTAGTCACATGGGGTATAGAAAATAGGCATATAGAAAACATTTATTTGTTGAAATGACCGATGTCATATAAAAAAAAACAATATTTTATTTAGTATGTTCATGAGAAACCAAGCTATTAATCGGATAAGAGATTTCTGGTCGCATAAAATGTATCAGAATTCTAAAACACCCTAAAAATGAAGATCTACCGACTGGGTACATAATTTCACTAAAGTTTATATTTAGAAGGTGTCAATCCTTTGTAGCTATTTATCTTAAGCCGACTTAAGACATTGAGGCGAAAAATACGATATGTAGAGTACGTTGGCACGAACGTGCAACATAGTCATATGTGTTGATCACTGTGGTTTTACGGATTGTTGTATATCA
Source organism: Sepiola atlantica (assembly GCA_963556195.1). Lineage (NCBI taxonomy): Eukaryota > Metazoa > Mollusca > Cephalopoda > Sepiida > Sepiolidae > Sepiola > Sepiola atlantica. Next base: position 74,371,571 of record OY744533.1, on the reverse strand, counting down.
TACCTGCTCCACCAGAAACCGGGTTCTTTGATATAATACAAACAGGCCAACCCGCAACTGGAGTGTTGTGTTACAAGCTGCATTACTTGTCGAAACTTAGGAGTTACATTATCTTAAACTATTCTTTTCATAACGATTTTTTTCATCAGCCAATAAAACATGATGTTGTTATATAAGAGGGGTTTTCACAAAAAGATCATTTAAACACAAGGGCGATAACGGTCTGAATAGTTATCTGATAATTCAACGTTGGTCATTTAGAATAAAACCCAGTTAATTTCTCCTGTTGTCATTCAAATAAGACAATTATGACCTTTTAATATTACAAAAATCGTTCGTTTCGAGTGAATGCAATAATTGTCGATATTTCACCCACAAACAAACTTTCTCTCTTAATCAAATTTGAGTATCCACATACTTGAAGCTTGCCTCTGATTCGGGGGTATCCTTTCAGCATAGAATACATGAGACGGAGGGGTGATTTTGTATTAGGGATATGTCTGATGTGAAATTGAGTTAAAAGAGATTAAAAGTTAATCTGTTTAGCCCACTTTTTATTTTAGTTAAGGTTTGGTATGGTTTGGTAGTTTTGTTTTACGGCATATCAACCCTTTTTGGGTTATTTAATGCCGAATCTGGTCTTGTTTTCTTCTCTTTTTTGTTTCTTTCCCCTTTTAATATCTGTTTCTATTTAACCCATAGTTGGGACCCTAACAGGTACTACCACTCCGGGTCAGGGTGGACCTGGGAGCAATGGTAATTAAGAGGAGGCTCCACATTCCCCAAAGTCCGTAAGCCGGATCTCACCATCGGATGTAGTTTAAGGTCATATCCAGGACCGGGAGTAGGGTAGGAAAAATAAAAATAAAAAAGGGGAGGGAGAAAGGGAGAGGCGCTGTTGTTTTTGTTTTTGGTTTTGTAGAACATAATTAAGTTTTACAAAAAAAACAAAAAAAAAAAAAAAAAAAAAAAACGTCAATGTAGGTGAATTTCGTCTCAGGGAGCCACAGGGCAGCCTGATCTGGTATCACCAGATTTTAGTTAAGTAATGGGTCCACCATATTAGTTACGTTATAATAAATAATATGCTTTAAGATAAAACTGCCTCTGTCATTTTGCATGCAAAGATTGCATTATGCATGCACATGTCATATGTGAGATATAACACCACGATAAAGCTTATTCATAGCTGAAGTCGATTGGATAATTACCCAAGTATTCGACTTTGTTGCGTCAACTTTAAAATTACACGGTGTGCAGAGAACATTTAACAGTGTAACAAGTCGACACAAATGCAGTCATCGTAGCTTCGAACAACATTGGAAAAATATCAACGTTATCGCATACCAATGCGTGACGATTATTATAAAACATATTTTCAGAATTAAATTCATCCATACAAATACTTTAGATATATAAGAATTACTCACCTTTCCTGAAGTATAAACTCTCTTCATTTCAATTGAAATAATGTATTGACCTTGTTTACATGGATAATACATTTTAGCGTTTCAAACTCGTGTTTTCGTTTGGATATACGCGACGTTTTCACGATGAAATTAAAACTATTCCCGTGTTTAACTGACTGCTCACCCTCAATGCAACAAAACAATTCGAATTTTAAAAATAATTTACGAATTGATTTTCGTCATTTTTTCCGTGTAATACAATTATAAAATATATGTCCATATTCTATTTTAAATTGCGAATCGTAGGTGTATATGATAAATGATAGTTTGAATAGCTTCTGACATTTATTTACCATTTCAAACGCAGAATCTGACATCGTTTTCAAATTCTGTGAATTTTCATCAAAAAGCCAGCGCTTACACATCGCTTAGATTTATTCGTTTTTTTTTGTAGTTTCCCTTTTTTCCTAATCGTATCCTTGCGTCGTTTATTCTTTGTTGAAATAAATCTACAGAGAAATGTTAGATTTACGTTACAATAAAATTAACTAGAGTTTATTTTTTATACATTTTGATATGATGATAGGTATACAGATAGAAAGGTTGACAATGTTAAAAGTTAAAAAGAAAGTATGTTCGTATTGTTAGATAATGGCCCTATGGGAATGGACGTATCTGTTGGAGGTCGGGTTTAACTTGCGCGAATTAACGCGGGGCAGTCGAATGCAGAACAGGGCTTGTTCTCACAGTCAGGGCTGGCAGACGTGACAAGGTTACCGGTGACGAGACCCCAGATCAAGGTTCAGTCTACACCTGCGAGAGACTCTGTGACTTCGCGGGCCTTGCGTGGGAAACAAAGGGATCTGTGACGTCACTCGTTCTCGTGAGAAGCGAGTTTTAGCAGTCTGTTTCGGAAAGCGAACTGAGAGGACGTGCGATTCACAATGTAAATATACAGAATATTTCCCTTCGAGGAAGACAAGCGCGAGAATCCTTTTCCCCCCTCTCTAGGAATAGTTAAGAAAACCTTAATAACTAACCACAATAAAGTAAGATTTGCTCTCTACAATCTCTCTCGGTGTGGTGAATTTCCCCCAAATGAAATAACAACGCTTGAATAAATGAATTAAATTCAACGGAAGAGTGTTTCTTCGGAGTGCAGAACATGGCTTTTAGCGCAGACAACAGAGAAGAGAGAATTCATCCACTGAGACGACCAAGCACTGGACGACACGACCGACCCTCTACCCGACGAGTATACGAAACGCGTACTGCCGCGATCCAGGCAGGAGTAGTGTGCAACAGTATGAATCAGAATTTTACATTTTTGATTAGGTTGATCTGCTGTTTGCATTGGTTTCCACGATTCTCTCTAGTCAGGCACTTACAGGATGAACCGCGTGGAGGTTTCTGATTCATAAATAGAAGATACAGGATGAACCGCATGGAGGTTTGTGATTCATAAATGGAAGATACAGGATGAACCGTGTGGAGGTTTCTGATTCATAAATGGAAGATACAGGATGAACCGCGTGGAGGTTTCTGATTCATAAATGGAAGATACAGGATGAACCACGTGGAGGTTTCTGATTCATAAATGGAAGATACAGGATGAACCGCGTGGAGGTTTCTGATTCATAAATGGAAGATACAGGATGAACCGCATGGAGGTTTCTGATTCATAAATGGAAGATACAGGAAAAACCGCGTGGACGTTTCTGATTCATGAATGGAAGATACAGGATGAACCGCGTGGAGGTTTCTGATTCATAAATGGAAGATACAGGATGAACCGCGTGGAGGTTTCTGATTCATAAATGGAAGATACAGGATGAACCGCGTGGAGGTTTCTGATTCATAAATGGAAGATACAGGATGAACCGCGTGGAGGTTTCTGATTCATAAATGGAAGATACAGGATGAACCGCGTGGAGGTTTCTGATTCATAAATGGAAGATACAGGATGAACCGCGTGGAGGTTTCTGATTCATAAATGGAAGATACAGGATGAACCGCGTGGAGGTTTCTGATTCATAAATGGAAGATACAGGATGAACCGCATGGAGGTTTCTGATTCATAAATGGAAGATACAGGAAAAACCGCGTGGACGTTTCTGATTCATAAATGGAAGATACAGGATGAACCGCGTGGACGTTTCTGATTCATAAATGGAAGATACAGGATGAACCGCGTGGAGGTTTCTGATTCATAAATGGAAGATACAGGATGAACCGCGTGGAGGTTTCTGATTCATAAATGGAAGATGCAGGATGAACCGCGTGGAGGTTTCTGATTCATAAATGGAATATACAGGATGAACCGCGTGGAGGTTTCTGCTTCATAAATGGAAGATACAGGATGAACCGAGTGGAGGTTTCTGATTCATAAATAGAAGATACAGGATGAACCGCGTGGAGGTTTCTGATTCATAAATGGAAGATACAGGATGAACCGCGTGGAGGTTTCTGATTCATAAATAGAAGATACAGGATGAACCGCGTGGAGGTGTGTGATTCATAAATGGAAGATAAAGGATGAACTGTGTGGAGGTTTCTGATTCATAAATGGAAGATACAGGATGAACCGCGTGGAGGTTTCTGATTCATAAATGGAAGATACAGGATGAACCGCGTGGAGGTTTCTGATTCATAAATGGAAGATACAGGATGAACCGCGTGGAGGTTTCTGATTCATAAATGGAAGATACAGGATGAACCGCGTGGAGGTTTCTGATTCATAAATGGAAGATACAGGATGAACCGCGTGGAGGTTTCTGATTCATAAATGGAAGATACAGGATGAACCGCGTGGAAGTTTCTGATTCATAAATGGAAGATACAGGATGAACCGCGTGGAGGTTTCTGATTCATAAATGGAAGATACAGGATGAACCGCGTGGAGGTTTCTGATTCATAAATGGAAGATACAGGATGAACCGCGTGGAGGTTTCTGATTCATAAATGGAAGATACAGGATGAACCGCGTGGAAGTTTCTGATTCATAAATGGAAGATACAGGATGAACCGCGTGGAGGTTTCTGATTCATAAATGGAAGATACAGGATGAACCGCGTGGAGGTTTCTGATTCATAAATGGAAGATACAGGATGAACCGCGTGGAGGTTTCTGATTCATAAATGGAAGATACAGGATGAACCGCGTGGAGGTTTCTGATTCATAAATGGAAGATACAGGATGAACCGCGTGGAGGTTTCTGATTCATAAATGGAAGATACAGGATGAACCGCGTGGAGGTTTCTGATTCATAAATGGAAGATACAGGATGAACCGCGTGGAGGTTTCTGATTCATAAATGGAAGATACAGGATGAACCGCGTGGAGGTTTCTGATTCATAAATGGAAGATACAGGATGAACCGCGTGGAGGTTTCTGATTCATAAATGGAAGATACAGGATGAACCGCGTGGAGGTTTCTGATTCATAAATGGAAGATACAGGATGAACCGCGTGGAGGTTTCTGATTCATAAATGGAAGATACAGGATGAACCGCGTGGAGGTTTCTGATTCATAAATGGAAGATACAGGATGAACCACGTGGAGGTTTCTGATTCATAAATGGAAGATACAGGATGAACTGCGTGGAGGTTTCTGATTCATAAATGGAAGATACAGGATGAACCGCGTGGAGGTTTCTGATTCATAAATGGAAGATACAGGATGAACCGCGTGGAGGTTTCTGATTCATAAATGGAAGATACAGGATGAACCGCGTGGAGGTTTCTGATTCATAAATAGAAGATACAGGATGAACCGCGTGGAGGTTTCTGATTCATAAATGGAAGATACAGGATGAACCGCGTGGAGGTTTCTGATTCATAAATGGAAGATACAGGATGAACCGCGTGGAGGTTTCTGATTCATAAATGGAAGATACAGGATGAACCGCGTGGAGGTTTCTGATTCATAAATGGAAGATACAGGATGAACCGCGTGGAGGTTTCTGATTCATAAATGGAAGATACAGGATGAACCACGTGGAGGTTTCTGATTCATAAATGGAAGATACAGGATGAACCGCGTGGAGGTTTCTGATTCATAAATGGAAGATACAGGATGAACCGCGTGGAGGTTTCTGATTCATAAATGGAAGATACAGGATGAACCGCGTGGAGGTTTCTGATTCATAAATGGAAGATACAGGATGAACCGCGTGGAGGTTTCTGATTCATAAATGGAAGATACAGGATGAACCGCGTGGAGGTTTCTGATTCATAAATGGAAGATACAGGATGAACCACGTGGAGGTTTCTGATTCATAAATGGAAGATACAGGATGAACCGCGTGGAGGTTTCTGATTCATAAATGGAAGATACAGGATATGCTATGGAACCGACTTTCATCAGTATGCTCTTGTGTATTATCTTCTCCTTTAGGAGGAGTGGTGGTGGTTTGTTGCCGATCGCCTGAAGAGCCTCTACCGGGGAATTCCAATAGGTGCGTTTTCAGATATTTTTGCATCTGACCCAAGTGGCCCACTCTGGAGAGCTGGTACCCCCACACCCACCGTCCAACCCTGTGCCACATTTTGCTGCAGTGGGAAGCAATTAAAATTATACCAACGCGTATATCCACTTGACCATGTGTCTAGTAGGATAACAGATATTCCGGATTTGACACATTCAGCCCGTCAGTTCATGTCGTTATTCAATTTACAACGGCCATTTTATATTTGATAAGTTGAGTCTTTGAGAAAGGTGTGAAATGTCCGTTGTATGAAAAAATATTTAAAAAGGTGGACAATAAAACCAATAAAGAAATCGACAAGAAAGAAACCTCATTTAATGTTATATGTTAACATTTTTTTCGTTAAGGAAATCTATATTGGTTTTATTGCGGGGTGACTATCATTATGATCGAATAATGACTCAAACGTAAAACTATAAACCACGCCTATGAAACAAACGCAGCTAACAGGCAATTAGATAACCACAACACACAAACATGTTAAATATTGGGCGAGTATAATTTTGTATGTTCAGAATAACAATAAATGGTGTTCGCTCAAGGTCAGATTTGTGTTCTCGAATGTTATCTCGACCCACTGTAGGAATTGATGGAAGCGCGGACGTGACGACACATGGCCTAGATATAGAGGGACGGTGAGAGTATGAGAATGGGTTCATGTATTTTAATTCATTACAACTTGTGAGAGACTCAGCCTCCCTTGAGAAAGGGTGGTTTATGTAACATACACATGCACACGAAGAAACCACTATCATTTGTAAAACAGAAAAAACTACCAAAAGTCGTTTTCGTCGCGAAGTCTCACATCAAAATAAAAATTAAATATCGTGCCATCTTTATAACATATTAAATTGTATTTAATCTCGTTCATATCTTGTTTATAACATATTTCATATTTTTCTTAATGACATTAATAATAATAATAATAATAATAATAATAATAATAATAATAATAATTAATAACATTTTAATATATCTTCATATATATCTATATATCTCATACATCTTATATATATATATATATATATATCTTGTATATCTTATATATATATATCTTGTATATCTTATATATATATCTTATATATATATTTATATCTATATATTTATATATATATATATACATATATTATGTATATCTATGTATATCTATATACATCTATATATATATTTTGTTATATATTTTGTTATATATATATATATTGTCATATAAATATATATTATTTATATCTATATATTTTTATATATTTTTATATCTATATATTTATATATATATATATACATATATATATTATATTATATCTTACATATATCATATATATTTATATATATTTATATAACATTTATAATCAATATTTAAATAATTAATAACATTTTTCATATATTTCATATTTTCATATTTTTATTCATATTTCATATGTTTATAACGTATTACATTGTATTTAATCTCGTCCATATTTTGTTTCGCTTACATATTTAATTAACTCCGAAATACGAAATATTGCCGCCGGACATGGTTACGAGATGACTAATCCAGTGAATTTCCATGGAAAATGAAACACAAGACTGTCGGAAGCTCTTTTCAGGATTGTTCGCTCCTGTGAAACCCGTGGGATGCTTCATTAATGTCTCATTATTTTTTTGGACTCGAAAAGTGTAAAAAGATTATCGCACGTATTTATCATGAAGTCAGCATTCATATGTCTTCTGGCACGATTGACTAATTCTATACTGTTTGTCGCATGTCACGGATAGAAAATATAAAACACATATCTACATCTTAAGGAAACAATACCATGTATCGCCCACGCTTTCTCCCTCTCATATATATCTCTCTAGAGTAACCCACTTACCGGATGAACCGCGTAGAGGTTTCTGATTCAAAAATGGAAGATACAGGATGAACCGCATCTATACATTTTTAAATAGTCATACATATTTATATACTAGAAAAAATATCCGCCCTCCGGGCAGCAATTAAGGTAGCCTTATTTACAGAAGAATTTTTTTTTTTTACATTTTGGTAATTTGACGAAAAACAACAAAAAAGTAATCGTCATGGTGTTATTTGATATGTTTTAATGGTGAGATCTGATTTTGCATAAGTATATAAATAAATTTACTATGACTAAGTGATTAAACGAAAAATCGGGCCGATTGTAAAGCATAACGAAAACGAAAAAAATGGTAATAAAAGAAAACAAGTAATCAACGAATAACTGTTACCAAAGACAATAAAGTAACCTTTCTACCTAAGTCCCTAAGTGTGTGTATCTTATAATTTTTTAAAGCGTGTTTATTGTATTTAAATATTTCGTCCAAATCCGGTCGCGTTACAGTTCCATTTTCAAGATAGCGTATGCGGATATCACCGAGGATTTTTTTGTAGTTTGTAGGTAAAAAAACAAATAATAAACCAATAGCTGTCGCAGACGCCTTAAAATGTACTTTTCTACCTAATGGGAGAGCAAAAATACCAAAGAAAATTATAACCCTTCGTAGACCGTCGACGAACAACTGTCAACCATCTTTGTTTTTAACACTAACCGTAATAGATTTGATCGAAATGTTTATTTTGAAAAATATAACAAACGCTTAAAAGTACTTTACAACAAGAAAAAATTAGCAGGTAAGAAGAAAAGTAAGTTTTATTGACTTTGGTAATATTAATGTGTTTTGTTTTTTTGCGCACCTGCTCGTTCTATCCTTTATTTTTTGACAATCGAGTGTTGTTAGCTGTTGTTTGTGTGATGTTCGGATGATTAAAAAATCATTATTTAATATTTCGGGAAAAGAAACTTCCCTTTGTCAAAAATAATCAATACCAGAAGAAATCCCCGACTATGCAGAGAATATGACAAAATAAAATAGCTGCCAAAGCAGAACAGCAGCGAAAACCAGGCTCGCAGAAATGTAAATTAAAGATTTTTCTTTAAGGTTATGTTATGGTGATCGATAAACTGTTATGTAAGATTTTAGGAAAAATAAATAGTAAGTCATATTTCGTATTCGATTTATTGTTTTTGTTCCTTACAACTTGCATCTTACCCGGAATTTGCATTGCCCACAGCCTTTAAAAACATACAATACTATACTCAGCAATGCTTCAAGCAAACTACCATTCTCTCCTATATATATATATATATATATATATATATATATATATATATATATAATTTTCTTTCTTGGAATCCAGACGGACTGGGAATCTATGACACGCGGTTTGTCTATTTCTTCTCTGTGCCTGGCTGGTTGTTTCTTTCTTTCTTTTCTCCTACCGAGTTTGAGAACACGAGTTTCGCCGGACGCATTTTGTCTCGGCTAGAGATGTATAAATAACAGTTGTGTATGTGATTATGCTTAGTTATGGTAATGTGCGAGTGAGATTATGTGTGTGCGTGCGCATAGGATGTGTGCGTATTTAGTTTTATGTATGACCGTGAGTAAAGTTGTCTATATGTATGATATCGTCAAGTCGTATGTGTCATAATTTTGACACGGCAGTTTTTAGTTGATTAACTTAAAGATCCCTCCCCTTCGACCGCCATAGTTAAATATAAGTTTTAAATTTCCCCCTCTCTATAAAAGATGTATCAAATTGGTTGCTACCACCACCCTCTCTGGTTGTGTTTGAATTGTCATAGGGAAATTCAATTTTCTATCAGTCTCAAAAATGTAATTGTCTGAGTGATGCTTGAAAAAACCGCACGGTTGAAATAAATTATTGAATCGACAATTATGTGATTTCGTGTTATTATATTTTATGTTATATATATATATATATATATATATATATATATATATATATATATATATATATATATATATATATATATATATATGGGGTGAAAACCAAGGTAATACACAGATGTACCGTCACAAAAATAAAGATTAGACACGTGGAGAGCTTCAAAGACATCGCTATTGCGTGAAATACTCAATCAGAAATGACGCAACCTTTAAAATGTTAACAATTTAAAAATAAATAAAAGTTAACGACAGAAAATGGTAATGGAAAAAGTGCACATTTTGTTTAAACCCGCCAACTGTTGACTATAATGTTACAGAGAATCTCCTGCAGGGTGACAGAGTGCACTGAATGGACGGACTGCCATCTTCTAACGAAGTAAATGTTATAATTTAACAGATTAGATCTGGCAAATCGTCTGGTTCAGATAGTGTCCCGATCGAAATATTGAAAGTCGGAAATCGATAATAATCTTCATCATCATCAATAATTGAAATTGTACTCTGATTCCATAAGATTGCGTCCATTATATCCTGTTACTGCATACACAGTTGAGATTATAAATCGATATAGAGCTATTCTCCTGGTATAACTTTAATAACGATTGTTAACCAAGAATCTGCGAGACTCTTTCTAAATAAACTGGTGAAAGATGTTTTTCTTTGTCAGAATCATGAAGTCGTTTAAGAGGTATAAGTAGAGTAAAACGTTGAACTTGCTTTTACTTTCAGCAGCCTCGTTACTTGCGCTTTTCTTATTTTGCTCTATAGTCGTCACATTCCATGGACGATGTTTGTGACAAAGGGAGAAAGAATTGCTGTTTTCTGGGTCAAAATGTATCTCTCTTACACTCATCATCGGCTGGTATTTTTACCATGAAGTAATTTTTTTTAGCTCCTTACATCAAGTGGAATAATGCCATGTCTGGAGAGATTTCCATTAAAAAAGATACACAATTTATATCGTATTTGATACCAGAAAGATATAATAGAAGTACACGGCGCAATGTCTGCCTTTGTATCACGTTTTCGTTGAAGTGATACGTAACATTAGATTAATGTATTTATTTAATGTTTGCGATGGAGCTATGGGATGCATTAAGCATTGTTTGGTTGTGAGAAGGTGACACAATAGTGACATTTATTGGAATTATTTTCTGTAATTGTATAATCTTTAATCTCCCATGAGAGATACTCAACTTCTCCCGCTAATCGATAGTTCTATTTTCTTCTTTTTTTACTATACCCCATGAACTATTATCTGCCGGGCGAAGTTGAGAAATAAATCAATAGTACCGTCTTCAACACTAAAGACGAGGTGATTGCGAGGATATAACTGGTGTTCATGCGGCTCTCAAATGACAGTGAAAATCGCGTGTATCATGTTAAAGTCAGTCCTGTAAAGCTCGAGGGAGAGGTATTAAAAAATACACTTTAGATTTTTAAAATACATCAATTATTGGCCAAGATATGACTTTTTTTAAAATTTTCTTTCCAAAAAATGTAACATTTGTCTCGATCACTGTCTGTATGTTTGTCTGCATCTTCCTTAATTTTTTTTATGGAAATCGCTTCAGACAAGGCATGAAGCCACTTGATATAAGGATCGAAAAAATACTACTTCTAAGTCAAATATTAGGCAACGATAAGTGTTATATATATTGATTCCGACCCAGAAAACAGCAATACTTCTTCCTTTGTCAGAAACATCGCTCATGGAATAAGGGAAGCGAGAGTTACAAGGCTGCTGAAAATTAACTAAAAATCCACTTTTAACCCTCTCTTCGAAACGCGTGCAAAAAACAGTTCTTTGGCATTTTGGCTATGAACAAAGTGTGGTACCTGTTCTGATGCTACACTTAGTCTATGATGTCCTCGCTCACTGAAGGACACGTCCTTCTTGACCGAGGCAAGTTTTATTTGTGTTCCAATCCTGAGTGCCCCTTTCTGAAGAGATTGACTTTCTCCACACAAAAAACTGACTTTGTGTCTAACTTTGCTCTCGTGGGGATTCAAGTAAATAGGAAACTCTCTATAAGAGTATCTGTACATCGAGCAAGCAGTCCCGCTAAATTTTTCAATTGTATTTTCGTCGGTCTGTCACGCTAAAGTTTTCAATAGTATTTTCGTCGGTCTGTCACGCTCAACTTTTCAATTGTATTTTCGTCGGTCTGTCACGCTAAAGTTTTAAATTGTATTTAGGTCGGTCTGTCACACTAACGTTTTCAATTGTATTTTCGTCGGTCTGTCACGCTAAAGTTTTCAATTGTATTTACGTCGGTCTGTCACACTAAAGTTTTCAATTGTATTTTCGTCGGTCTGTCACGTTAAAGTGTTCAATTGTATTTTCGTCGGTCTGTCATGCTAAGTTTTGAACTGTATTTTCGTCGGTCTGTCACGCTAAAGTTTTCAATTGTATTTTCGTCGGTCTGTCACGCTAAAGTTTTCAATTGTATTTTCGTCGGTCTGTCACGCTAAAGTTTTCAATTGTATTTTCGTCGGTCTGTCATGCTAAAGTTTACAATTGTATTTCGTCGGTCTGTCACACTAAAGTTTTAAATTCTATTCGCGTCGGTCTGTAACGCTAAAGTTTTCAATTGTATTTTCATCGGTCTGTCACGCTAAAGTTTTCAATTGTATTTTCGTCGTCTGTCACGCTGAAGTTTTCAATTGTATTTTCGTTGGTATGTCACACTGAGGTTTTCAATTGTATTTTCGTCGGTCTGTCACGCTGAAGTTTTCAATTGTATTTTCGTTGGTCTGTCACGCTAAAGTTTTCAATTCTATTTTCGTCGGTCTGTCACGCTAAAGTTTTCAATAGTATTTTCGTTGGTCTGTCACGCTAAAGTTTTCAATTGTATTTACGTCGGTCTGTCACGCTAAAGTTTTTAATTGTATTTTGGTCTGTCTGTCACGCTGAAGTTTTCAATTGTATTTTCTTCGGTCTGTCACGCTAAAGTTTTCAATTGCATTTTTGTCGGTCTGTCACGCTAAAGTTTTCAATAGTATTTTCGTCTGTCTGTCACGCTAAAGTTTTCAATTTTTCGTCAGTCTGTCACGCTAAAGTTTTCAATTGTATTTTCGTCGGTCTGTCACGCTAAAGTTTTCAATTGTATTTTTGTCGGTCTGTCACGCTAAAGTTTGCAATTGTATTTTCGTCGGTCTTTCACGCTGAGGTTTTCAATTGTATTTCCTTTGGTCTGTCATGCTGAAGTTTGAGATACAATTGTCTTTATTTATATACTCACTCCACCCCCATACGAGAGCAGGGTAAGGCATAAGTTCGCTTGCTTCTGTGGAGGAATCCAGCTACCAAAAAAAGGACCGTCTGGATTGTCAGTTTATAAGTATCATTTCTGACTGACAACTTACATAAGAGATACTACACTTAAACCCCAGCCCGAAGGCCGGGAAATTGTCTTTGATTTGTCATACGTAAATTGTAAGTGTTATTTTAGATACATCTATGCAAAAAAAAATTCCTACAACTTCTCATCTGTGGAACAAATTACAACATGGCTGCTTCCAATCTAACTACAACATGATCGGCTTGAAGCTTAATATCAACTAGTACTTCTTGAGCTGTCTTCTCGAATAATCAAATTTTCCGAATTCTACGCATAGTATGGTATGGTTCATCGTTCAACTGACAATATCTTTAACCCTAATCCGCGAATGGTATTTAATAAAAAAAACTATAACAGTTTTATGAATCACTCGGTTCTTCGGTCTGTAACATTTAAGTTCGAAATAAAATTTGATTACTATATGCGTAGATTGAATGGACGCATTTTGAGCATATCTTTTCTGTCGTCAAACACTCCCATACTTTAAAGCTAAATCTTTCTTTTGTTTAAAATACTTATATACCCGTTCGATAAAATAGATTGCGACGTTTGTTCCCAGCTGCTCTCCACTATCTAAATATTGAATCGACGAAGTAGGATTTCCATAGTAAACAGGAAAAGGAAGAATTTGATATTGAGCCGAGAAGATCATGTGTATCTAGGGCAATACAGAACCCTATAAGCCTCACCTTCTCTTAGACTGACGCCAGATGACTTCCTGAAGTGTGTGGGAGAGGGAGATTTGATTCTTTATCTGCGCAGACATCTCGGAAACGCGATCTCCGTACGTCTAGACAGGTCGTTAAACTAAACGTGGTTTCTGGAAAGAAAGGTAATTTCGAAAGGAAAAGAGATCAACAGTTTTTCTTTTCTTTGACAACACGGCAAAAAAATAATGATTAGATATTGGATGATGGATTATAATGGTGACATCTTACGAGATCCGCATCTTCCGGAACTGAGAAAGCAATAATGTGATTTCGATTTCGAAATTAAATTAACCTATGTGTGCTTTGGGTTGCTAAAAATAATGACAACGGCTATTCGTAACATGCGTCTAGTCAATGTGGGTGCTTAGCGATGAAAATGCGTGACTTAAGCGTGACAGACCACATACCTATATATATATATATATATATATATATATATATATATATACGGACGGACCCTACACTAGATATGTGTGGATACGGATAAAAATATATTTCAAATGCTTTTGTAACTTAAGCATGACAGACCACATACCTATATATAGACGGGCGGCCCTATAATAGAGATGTGTGGATATGGATAAAAATATATTTCAAACTTAACAATGACAGACCAAAGAAGATAGATTTTTTCTAATAGATGCAAGCTATTAGGTCATCCAACCTTAATGTAAATCACGTATAAATGTTAGTTGGTACAATCGGCAGACCCATGCTCATGATGTGCACTAGTGTACTCTTAAAACATAACAACTTAAAACAGATGAAAGTAAATCGCTATTAATACTGTCGATGCCTTTATCGCGCTAGCAGTGAGCTTAAAAAGCAAAATTCATATATTAAAAAAGAAAAACGATAGCTTTTTCATCACTCATAACATCTACGCTAATGTTCACTAATTTGCATATTGCGTTAAATTAATTAACTATTCGTGCTTATTGTTTTCTAATTAAATGACTATTTTTTTATTGCTCATAGTTCAACGCATGTCTTTTACGTTGTGAATAGAACATTAGCATTTTCGACGAAAAGCGTTTTTTTTTTTCAGGTCAATTTATTTCAGAGGGGGGAGGGCTCCCCCCACCACCAAGAAATATACATACACACACCACGGTTTGGCAAACACGTATGTAAGATATCCTTCCCAACCATATTAATATCATTAAGAAATTAAATTTCACCATGATGCATTTAGGTCATTTCGTACACCCGTCTATCATTTTATTAGTTTGTTAAATTGAAAACAAACCCCTAACCTTAACCATACAGCGGTCAAGTAGAAACTGTGTATATCTTACACACAAAATATGTGCATCTTTAATCAAACTCCACCATAAAACACTTCCGTTTATTTGTATAGACGTCACCTTTATCTTCGAGTAACATTCGATCCTTGATAAGAAGTGACCCTGTAGTACATTTAAAAAGACATTTCGATAAATGTGTGTAATTGTAAAATAAAAAAAAAAAATTCATAATTTAAAACACACATACTGCGACAAACAAGCAAACAAGTCAGTGATTACCCTCATCATGTTTTTCAAAACTTTTTATATTATTGATTAAGTCTTGGGATTCTCGATGAACATAGCCTTACGGTGATTGTCTCAATTTTCCTGGACAACGCCGGGGCACGGGTTGTGCTAGTATCACAATAAAAATAATTCATTCCCAATTAAAAGCAATATAACGCATCAAACATCAAAATAAAAACTAAAATACAAAATGTATAAGCCGTTTTTTAAATTATTGAAAATTTACAGAAATTAAATTAGTAAATTAATTTACATTTATTTTTAACTCGGAAAATTATATTAGTTTAATAGTAATTCCTCATAATAATTAAGATTGTTATTACAAACAAATAATAGATGATTTAAGAAACGATTGTTTTTAATCTTATCGCCGCAGTAGCCATGCCCACGTGTCACACAACGTCATTTGACAACGACTCTCTCAAAGCATTTGTTCAGTAAAGCGTTTATGATCGTTGCAGACTTATGTGATCAGCTCCGAAAAAGATTTACTACAACTAAAATTCAAGCTATTAGCATGTGGGAAATGCATTGTAAGTTTAATTGTAAGTAATTTGTCAATTTTATCATATTATTATAACCATATTATAGAATTGCGCAATACACATTTTTATATTAGTAGTATACTCTTATGCTGCATATTGCTATTTTCGAGAATTATTTTCTTAAAATTACTGATAAAATATTCATACATCATTTGCTTAATATTTATTTACATTTGTATCATGTTGTTCTAAATCAGTTCTACGTGTGCATAATCAATAAAAACACTAGTGTTTTTCTCATGAAAACTATTAATTTACCGACATTAATTCCCCCTTTTTGTATGATCGTTAATATTTATATAATCTGCGTAGTAATTTATGTGAATATTAACAATCGAGGTTGTTTTGGTTCTGTTAATTTCTACAGAGACTTAATTACATAATCCCATTTTTTCTTAATGTTTTAATGAAACATAAAAAGCCTCGCTCAATAGTTATCGTTAACCACAAACAATCTTTTCAGTCGGACACACCTACGTATTACGTCAAATGTATCTTCTGACCTTGCTTTTATTAACATATTTTATGAAAACGACACAGATTTAGGCATGAACATGTATAAGTCCATGTGGCTAGATCAGTCATCGCGTTCGACTGTTAAGCGTCACAGAGACATTTCTGTCGAGATTAAAATGGAACACTAGAAAGTAATGCGGCATTGTATGATCTAATATATGAAATCAAGGCCGCCAGATTTTAGAAGTTAAAACTACATAATATTTAAACCGACTAATCAAACTTTGATTCTGACTGTCAAATTTGTATTCGTTATTGATGTAGCATGTTCTTGCATACAATAAAGTACTTCCTGATTTCGTGCTAGCTTTCGCCTAGTCAGTTATAATTCCAATATTTACTTAAATTTATTCTTATTTATTTTAATTTCATCAAAGAGTTTCGGGAAATTAAAAGCCTGAGAGAAACCGATGAGTATTTTCAATGTCTTCACTTCAATACAGAAAACTTTAATACATTTCCGATAGATTTAAAACATGTCTACATATTTATTTTAACAAAGATAAAAGTAAAATCATTTTCTTAAAAAAAAGAAACACTGCAGATACTTAAAATCCGCACATTATTCATAATACAATACACACGGCGCAATCTTTACACCCACTCCAATAATATTTTACACAGATATCTTTAATATTAAATAAAGGATGTAAACGCCGACTTTTAAAATCTAAGTATACTTATATTTAAGAATTAAAAAGAAAAGCTTCGGACGTCATTTTAAACAGGACGTACGATTGAAGAATATTCTGTCTCAAAATGATAATGAAAATAGTAATACTCGCGGATATCGCTAGATCGGGATAGCTAGTATCGCATAACTAGAAGTTAAAATATGGTAGCCACCATTACAACCAGTTATATATTACCTCAACTATTTGCTGTAAAAAATCTAATAGATGAACATCCAAACAGGTGTAAATAAAGATAGGCATGGTATTTTGAAAAGTCACACATTGGAAACGTTGGCGGAATGCAATAATAAAAAGAATATTTTTATAAAATATTTAGAAAACCTTCACAACGCAAATTATTTGTTTCTAAAATAAATTATTTATTTACCTTAAAAACATTTTTTTTTAACTTGAGTACTTTCGGTATAATATACCATCTTCAGAAGAATAAGTATTTTTTTCTTCTTCTTTTTCTTCACTTTTTTTCTCTCTGACTGGGACAAACTTATCGCAGTCAGGTTGAAGTTAGTTTTGATTTCATGGACGAAAATGTTGATATGGCTGTGTGCATCATGTGGTTATGTGGGAAAGGTATTTTGAAAAGTCACACATTAGAAACGTTGGCGAAATGGCAATTATTTATTTACCTTAAAAACATTTTTTTTCGTCCATGAAATCAAGACGAACTTCAACCTGACTGCGATAAGTTTGTCTCAGTCAAGAAGAAAAAGAAATGAAGAAAAAGAAGAAGAAAAAAATATGCTTATTCTTCTGAAGATGGTATATATTACCGAAAGTACTCAAGTTCAACAAAAAAATGTTTTAAGGTGAATAAATAATTTATTTTAGAAACAAATAATTTGCGTTGTGAAGGTTTTCTAAATATTTTATAAACAATATTCTCTTTATTATTGCCATTCCGCAAACGTTTTCAATGTGTGACTTTTCAAAATACCTTTGCCACATAACCACGTGATGCACACAGCCATATCAACATTTTCGTCCATGAAATCAAGACGAACTTCCACCTGACTGCGATAAGTTTGTCCCAGTCAGGAAGGAAAAAAATGAAGAAAAAGAAGAAAAAAGATATGCTTATTCTTCTGAAGATGGTATATATTACCGAAAGTACTCAAGTTAAAAAAAAATGTTTTTAAGGTAAATAAATAATTTATTTTAAAAACAAATAATTTGCGTTGTGAAAGTTTTCTAAATATTTTATAAAAAATATTCTCTTTATTCAAGATAGGAATATATATACCCATAGTTATAAAATATTTTCTCCGTGGTAAAACCATAGCCAACCACATTGTATTATCTACTATTTCATCTAATGACCGTTTGGTTATGATGTGTGAATGTGGAATCTAGGGTGACTCTGTAACCGGGTTCGAATCTTGCGACCGTTTGTAAGTAAAATAATTTCATATTTACTTTAAAAATGAATATTGTTATTAGCCCTTTACGAGATTGAAGTTGAGCCCTGTTCAGGGAAGTTAAAAATTGACTGTCACGTAGCTCCATTGCATGCTCTGACAATGTTCGTTGAACACTTTTGGCAGCCTCTTTATATGTGCCTCTTTCGCATAAATAGACCTTAATTCATTTTTTTAGAGTGGTAATGTCCCGTGGCCGTTTCTGTAATCGGGTTCGAATCATATGACCGTCTGAATGCTTGAAATGTCGGACTATGGAGATGAACATAATTTAATATTTACTAACAAAATTAATATTGTTCATACATATGTATATATATATATATATATATATATATATATATATATATATATATATATATATGTATGTCGTGAGACACTAGATTATCAAGCCACACTTAGAAGATGTGATATAGCGAAACAGTCTTCCCGTGGATGACTAAAAGTATGGCCTCCTTTCTTGGGATTGAGCTCTCTGCAAAGTGAAATTTCCAAATGCCATCAGTTTATAACGTATCGCTCTTTGTGTAAAAAAATAGAGCTCTCGGGTACTTGAAAATATTTATCATGGATATCTCGCTCACTTTAAACAGATCATAACTAAGTTAAAAGTCCGGTCACACTGACAATCGTTTTGTAGCTGATATATATATATATATATATATATATATATATATATATATATATATGATTACTATTTCATGTATCCACATAAAATAGTATAATGAGATATAATTTTTCATGTATCAATTTTCAGTATTTACTTCAACAGTTCCCGATACTAAGTAGAGCTAGGTAGTAAGCTATGAAAATATATTAATGGCAATTAAGCTACACAGAGGCTCCCGTGTTTCATCCCCCGGAGGGGATCTTCAGGCTAAAATGCCTTTTAGCCTGAAGATTCCCCCCGGGGATGATACGCGGGAGCATCTGTGTTGCTTAATTGCCATAAATATATTTTCATAGCTTAGTATATATATATATATATATATATATATATATATATATATATATATATATATATATATACATATAATAAAAAATTGCGTATTTTGTAAGCAGTCATCAGAATAACTTTTACACAGGGAACAATTCATAACATAACTCTAACACGATTAATTGTATTATGCTTTGTTTACTTCAAACTTACCAGCTATCAGTATATATATTTTTCTCTACATGTCATTCCAATGCTGAATTCTTATATTAAAATATCGCAATGCCCTAACTGTTTATATTAGCGACACTTCAATCAAATTACTTGAAGTCGCAGAAGGTTTATTTGTTATTTTTCTTGTCACGTAATGTTGGTTCGAAACACTTAGTTACAAAGATAGTTTTATAGTCACTGTATTTAGTCAATAGAAATCTCGTCCCAAAAATTTGCATGAACTATGAATAGTTTTTTTAAACGTAATTCACCCCAAATAAGGCAGGCCGCCACTGTAGACGTAAGGGGCTACTGAAAAAAAAGAGAGAAGGTTTGGGGTGTCAACCTAAATTGGGATCTGCTAAGCGAGATGTTTGTTTACATTAGTTTTAAATTTCTGCATGTCAGTGCCGTTGGGGAAACAGGGGACGGGGAAGGAGTTCCAGAGGCCAGCAGCACGAGGAAAGAAGCTATTTGAGTAGAAAGCTCTCCGGCATCTGGGGATCTCAACAGTGAATGGATGGGATTTAGTTGATTGTCGAGTTAGTCTAGTGTATTTTCGTCGAGGGGGCACCAGAGTAGCCAATTCATCGGAGCATTTATTTTCAATGTAGAACGTTCATTTTTTCAAAAGTCGATTTTATTATTAGTTATTAAACTTTTTGATTCATGTTTTTTTAAAAAAAATTTAAATGTTCAGATACTTTTATTTAAAAAGCAATTGCTTAATCAAATGTTAGTAGCAATTTAACATGTGGTTTTGTCTTACGAAATTCGTCATGGTACTCTGAAATGACTATTTGAGTACTGACCTTTACTTGGGAAGCGAACATGTTAACGGACTGACTGGAATCGTCCACTTTTCTTATAACCTCTTTTCTTGTTAAAGAAAAGGTGTTATTCTTACCCTCGCCAGATCGATAGAAAAAAATGACAGGATAATCTTTCGAGAAAGCTTTTATAATTCATGTTCAGCCTTAGGAATCGGAAACCTTGCAGTCTGTTATAGAATTTATGTTATTTCATTCATTTTTGATGTTGGGATTTTCTTTTGCAAAATTTGAATTTAATGACGGTAACACTTAAAGAAAACATTAAAATGTACTCAAGAATGAACTCATGAAAAGCATGCATGAATTTCATTAAAAGGTTTCTGAATTGAATTTGATTCAAGAATTGAGTTATTAATTTCCTGTATGGAAGTTTGTATTCGCAAACGGAACAATATAATGTACCTGGTTAACCATAATAAAACATAGGAAACGCAGTGATGTTTGCCGACATGTTCTCGAGCATATTCCCCAATGATGAGAAAAATACTCCTTTCTTTTAAAGTAAATTATATATTGGATTTTCATTATAAATTGTATTCAACATATTGCTATTTTGCTAGTAACTTAGTAGACTGCTCGTGTAGATGTGATTTTGGTTCTGAGTATTTCAGCAGTTTCGGATGTTTGTGGCGTGAATAAACCATTACACACCCGTTGTCTTCGGGTACCCCGGTTCTTTATCGTCTGCAGTCAAAATCAATCGGACGTTGACGTTAGTTTATGAGAGGTTTTATTTATGTCGATAATTTGGACCATTCATAAACCAAGCGTGATGAACATACAGAGAAAGAGAGAGAGAGAGAAAATAGAGAGCAGTAGCAGATAGATAGATAGATAGATAGATAGATAGATAGTGAGCTTGATAGATAGATAGCTTGTGGCGTGTTTCACCTAGCTACATTTTAAGTTCCCGCCCTCATACGCGCCTTTTACGCGTCTGCTTTTCTTGAAGTGTAATCAGGAAGAGACCAGATTCTCTCTCTCCCGGAAGTCATGTGATTCTTTTGATTTACAAGAACTAAATGGTTTATCTGACCTTCCATCCGTCAATAACTTCTTCATTAAACTAACGGTTGTTTTTATCTAACAGTATGCCCTTAAAGTCTATCGTGTAGTGAGGCCCCAATTTAAAGCTGTATGGAGTGTGACGTCACACAAAAATCCCTATTACTCCGGAGTCTACTCTTAACGGGAGTGGTAGTAACTTTTAGGACCCCATATATAGGTTAGATAAGATTTGTCCTAGGAACGACACTAAATTGCCTCGGACACTCTTGAGCAATGTGTTCTCCCCAACTCCACCCACCACCATGTTATTCATCTTTCCCATTTGTTTCTAATCTTTTAACTGCCGTACGCATTTACCAACCCTATCAACGACTCAAGCTCCGCAATCGTTTTCAATTAAGCAATGAACTGCATCCATTGGTAGAACTCCGTTTGCAAGTTTTGGGAAGTATAGAGTCACCCATTAGATAACAATACTCCCAGGTCTACTTAGTCCAGGGTGCTAATAATATCAGGTTAACATACTATATTTTACAAGATATACGCCTAAACCAAATGTGTCTATACTTAAAACAAATCATTTAACGACCGTTGGCATGTCGTAAAACCAAACATACAACCAGAAGTTATATATGTTTCAATCATGACTGATCACACACCATTCCGTATCCATTAGAGTAAACAATAACCTATTTATGCGCGTCGTCATGTGATCCTGAAAGGCTCCAGTAAAATAAGATGTATAAGACTAAAGATACTATTTTAGAACCGTTTGATCTGTATATGGTTCTGTTAGATAAAATCTACTTACAATAATTGAAATTGAAGTCAACAAGTGATGATTGAATTTTCCACACCGACTACTCCTGATTGGAATAATTGATAACGTCGCGGAATATGGAATCGGTGGTGACGAGTTCAAATCCTATCGCATCTGTTATGATCATTTATCCACGAATGTTTTATGAGAAATATCTGATCACAGAATTGTGCTATGGACAGTAAAAATAGCAACTTGTGCTCAATTATTCGTTTAGAATAAACTGTTTAGAAGAGGTGTTCTTCTTTACATTAAATAGTCTGAAGGGATTTGTATGATTTAAGGCAGACTTCAAAAATTGCTAAAGAGAGAGCTTTTACAATGTAGTAAAGTAGTCGACCATGGTTGCCGGCGACCCGTAGAATACCTTTTCATTGGCTACTACTTTCTCAGGATTACTCCATTTACACTTGATCCTCACCTTATAATGCTGATTGTTTAGCAACGAGGAATCAAGTATCATAGTTTAAGTCTTCGGCGTGGCTATACGGAGTATTATTTACTCCTCTCCAGGAGTTAGCCACAAGGCCAGTTTTATCCTACTCCCACAAGTAAGATGTGACCCAAGGTCGGGTCGGAAAATGGGGGTTGAAAAGCCAGCGCTCGAGAGGTGAGCACTCTGACCATCAAAAATTGCCTGGGCAGCCCCGTCGGCATTCCCCGGTAGGGGCGCCTCAAGCAGTAAGCAATTAACTTACTCCTCCCCAAAGAGGGGAGGCGAAGCCTGGGAGGGTGGACCTCCTAGAACTGTACAGGACAATCCCATAGACCGGCGTAAATCAAGCCCCGAAGGCCAAGACAATACCGGTCTATAGGGTGCAGTATCCATCGGAACAGATACTACACTTTGATCTTAACCAAAAGGCCAAGAAAAATACAGAGTATTAAACCTCGATCTGTCGGTCCATTAGTTAGCACTCTGACCATTATGCCAAATGGGCCGGAAAAGTTATAGAAGTAGAAGTAGTAGTAGTAGTAGTATTTGCAGTAGTAGTAGTATTTGCAGTAGTAGTAGTAGTATTTGCAGTAGTGGTTGCAGTAGTAGTAGTAGTAGTAGAAGTAGTAGTAATAGTAGTAGTAGTACTTGCAGTAGTAGTAGTATTTGCAGTAGTAGTAGTATTTGCTGTAGTGGGGGCAGTAGTAGTAGTAGTAATAGTATTTGCAGTAGTATTATTTGCAGTAGTAGTATTATTTGCAGTAGTGGTTGGAGTAGTAGTAGTAGTAGTAGTAGTAGTAGTAGTAGTAGTAGAAGTAGTAGTAGTAGTATCTGCAGTAGTAGTATTATTTGCAATAGTAGTAGTAGTAGTATTTGCACTAGTGATTGCAGTAGTAGTAGTAGTAGTAACAGGCATAGTAGTAATAGAAATGTATTAATATTATATTAGTTGTTACTGTTCTGGGGGCCCGATGTCAATTCAATCATGTCAAAGTTGCTCTATATCAAATGTTGTGCAATCCTACCCAATAGTTTCGGAAAGCATATATATATATATATATATATATATATATATATATATATATATATATATATATATATATATACATATATATATATATATATATTATCATACAATGCTTTCAGTTTTAACAGTTTACTTTCACGGATCGTAAAAATATTAGTGACTGATATCAGTCCGTCGCTCGGTCGGACGGTCACACTTTTAATCAGTCTTCTAATCGTTAAGCGCGTTGATTGTGTAAGCGTATCTTATTTCAGATGCGTCCAATCGTCGATCTGTGCGTCGGTCGGTATATTTTGTTTGATTTAAAGCGATATCATTCATTAATAATATTCATGATTGATATCAATCATGGATATTATTTACGAGTTATATAGCTTTATTCGATAAATAGATGGGTCTAGTTCTATTCTGATTCTAAGAGATTTCTCTTCATTGTCTGTTTGTCTTTAACTCTTCCTCTTTTTCACCCTCTCTCCCCTTCCTTTTTCTCTCTCCCCTCTTCTCTCTCTCTCTCTCTCTCTGTCTATATATATATATATATATATATATATATATGCATTATATATATATATATATATATATATATGCGTGTGTATATATATGCGTGTGTATATATATATATATATATATATATATATATATATGTATATATATATATATATATGTATATATATGCGTGTGTGTGTGTTGTAACAATCGCTTCTGTCGTTGCTGGCTCTAGATGACGCGTCATTTGATTTATAGCTGATCGAATCATAATCCAGCGTTTACTGACATTTCGTATAATAATAAGCAGAACAATTGCCTTCGCCGTTGGAACGAAATGATAGAAAGCGGTCTCCAAAAAGAAAGGACATTTTTGTCATGTTTATTGGTTATTATATTATTGATCATGTCTCAGATAGTTCTAGCATCTTTATGTAAAACCAATCGGTTGGTCGGTCGGTTGGTCGGTCGGACGGTCACACTTTTAATCAGCATTCTGGTCGTTAAGACCGTTGATTGTTTGGACGCATCTTATTTTAAATGCGGTTAACCGTTGATCTGTGCGTTGGTCTGTTTATTCCGTTTAATTAAAATATTGCATTTTCGTCAGTCTCTCACGCTTAAGTAAAACACAGTTTTTTCGTCGGTCTCTCACCCTTAAGTAAAGCACAGTTTTTTTCGTCCATCTCTCACGATTAAGTAAAACACAGTTTTTTTCGTCCATCTCTCACGTTTAAGTAAAGCACACTTTTTTTCGTCCATCTCTCACGCTTAAGTAAAACACAGTTTTTTTCGTCCATCTCTCACGCTTAAGTAAAGCACAGTTTTTTTTGGTCGGTCTCTCACGCTTAAGTAAAGCACAGTTTTTTTCGTCGGTCTCTCACGCTTAAGTAAAACACAGTTTTTTTGGTCGGTCTCTCACGCTTAAGTAAAGCACAGTTTTTTTCGTCGGTCTCTCACGCTTAAGTAAAGCACAGTTTTTTTCGTCCATCTCTCACGCTCAAGTAAAACACAGTTTTTTTCGTCCATCTCTCACGTTTAAGTAAAGCACATTTTTTTTCGTCCATCTCTCACGCTTAAGTAAAACACAGTTTTTTTCGTCCATCTCTCACGCTTAAGTAAAGCACAGTTTTTTTCGTCCATCTCTCACGCTTAAGTAAAGCACAGTTTTTTTTGTCGGTCTCTCACGCTTAAGTAAAGCACAGTTTTTTTCGTCGGTCTCTCACGCTTAAGTAAAGCACAGTTTTTTTCGTCCATCTCTCACGCTTAAGTAAAACACAGTTTTTTTCGTCCATCTCTCACGCTTAAGTAAAGCACATTTTTTTTCGTCCATCTCTCACGCTTAAGTAAAACACAGTTTTTTTCGTCCATCTCTCACGCTTAAGTAAAGCACAGTTTTTTTTCGTCGGTCTCTCACGCTTAAGTAAAGCACAGTTTTTTTCGTCGGTCTCTCACGCTTAAGTAAAGCACAGTTTTTTTCGTTTATCTCTCACGCTTAAGTAAAGCACAGTTTTTTTTCGTCCATCTCTCACGCTTAAGTAAAACACAGTTTTTTTCGTCCATCTCTCACGTTTAAGTAAAGCACAGTTTTTTTCGTCCATCTCTCACGCTTAAGTAAAACACAGTTTTTTTCGTCCATCTCTCACGCTTAAGTAAAGCACAGTTTTTTTTCGTCGGTCTCTCACGCTTAAGTAAAGCACAGTTTTTTTCGTTTATCTCTCACGCTTAAGTAAAGCACAGTTTTTTTCGTCCATCTCTCACGCTTAAGTAAAGCACAGTTTTTTTCGTCCATCTCTCACGCTTAAGTAAAGCACAGTTTTTTTCGTCCATCTCTGACGCTTAAGTAAAACACAGTTTTTTTCGTCAGTCTCTCACGCTTAAGTAAAACACAGTTTTTTTCGTCGGTCTCTCACGCTTAGGTAAAACAGTATTTTCGGTGGAATGTCATGCTCAACTTTCGAAAAGGCATTTTCACTGGTATATCACATGTAAGTCAGAAATAAAATTTTCGTTGATCACACTTATGTTAGGAATAGTATTTTCCCTGTTAAAATACGTTAAGTTTTAAACAGCATGTTCAGTGGTATACTATTTAGTTTTATATACCATTCTTAGTCAATCTGTCAAGCTCAAGTTTGAAATATTATTTAAAATTGTGTATCATTAAGTTTTACTTGGGAATACATTTACGTTTGAAATAGCATTTTTGGCCGTTTGTCACGCTAAACTTTGAAATGTAAGTATAGCAGCCATTTTCTTTTTGATAATTTGTTATTATTAAATCATACACTGGTATATTATAACATCTTTAGTTTATCTTTTAATTCGGTTAAATTCTTTTAGGAGTTACTTTTTTTTGTAATAATTAATCCCCGCTTATGAAAGCCCACCACTTGAAAAATTGGGTTAATAAGTATGTAAGGTTGACGATGAGACAGACCCCTTAAGAATAGTTGGAACGAGGCAGATTTTTATTATTTAAAGTGACGCTTGAAAAAGCATTTTGTAACATTTTACTTGAAAACGACTATGTTGTAGTCAGCTGCAAAGCAGCACCGTAGTAGTGTGTTCCACAGACGGTTAGTTATTGGAAAGAAATTCTACCCATTGGAAGTTTCGTTTAGCTCAAAGTAGGCTTGAGAAGAAAAGAAAAATTATTTACAGTGGTTATAAGTAGACGAGTTTTTGCTGTGAATGTTTTACAGAGAGGACCAGAGATTAAAGCTAAATTTAGCACATTTTATGAAAATAACGAGTGAGTAGACGAATATTAACAACGTTTATCATGTGAGAATAAATATGTACTGTTTAACGTTTGTATTTGTATAGAAAAGAATGCTTTTTTGTGTGATAAAATATGTATACTTTATTTCTTAGTTGAAATAAAGTTTCAAATAGTTTTAATGAAACTATTAGTAGTCTAGGACTAAATTTTGAACGAGAATTTTCGATGTCCTGACTCACTTTACTTAAACAGTATTTCGGCCTTTTGGCTAAGATCAAAGTGCAGTATCTGTTCCGATGGATACTGCACGCCTGTCCTGTGCAGTTCTAGGAGGTCCACCCTCCCTGGCTTTGCCTCCCCTCTTTGGGGAGGAGTAAGTTTATTGCTTACTGCCTGAGGCGCCCCTACCGGGAAATGCCGACGGGGCTTCCCAGGCAATGTTTGATGGTCAGAGTGCTCACCTCTCGGGCGTTGGCTTTTCAACCCCCACTTTCCGACCGACCTTGGGTCACATCTTACTTGTGGGAGTAGGATAAAACTGGCCTTGTGCCTAACTCCTGGAGAGGAGTAAATAATACTTAAACAGTATTTCGTGTCGTAATGTCCATATTGTATGGACGAATTCTGATAAAATTCGTTCTTGTTTTTATTCCTTTCATCTTTGCCAGACTCAACCAGCCTTGAACGGGGATGTTTTTTTTTCCTTATTGAAAGCGAATCAATGTCTCTGTTCATTTTCCGATAAAGAATCAGAAAAGACAAGAAAACGAAACAAAATAAAGATATTTTCGAAATGTCATTGCTAATAGGATACGCCTGAATTATACTGTCATTGTATCAAAATTGCACATATTTTATATACAATTTGTCTGGAGTTTTTCTATATAATTATTTTAATTTTTCTCGAACAACGAAATATTTTAAAATAGTCTTTATTGTACTATATATCAAAATCCCCAGGAGATAACCGCATTTAACAAAGAAATCAATCATGTCTTCATAAAAATATAGAATAATTCACTAAAGTGCTCGATTACCCGGCTATGAATCTTATTTGTTAATAAAATTAAATTTTAAAAAGTCGTATGTAGATGAATGTTAACAATAATTTCCCCAGATGTCATATTTTTGTTTTTGCTTTAAATCGAGAATACATTATTCAGATATGGAGCGGAAGTTACAGGCTTAGTAGCTTTTGTTCCTGAAGAACAGCATCGGAGTATCTAAGATTACAGAAAAAAACTGGATCTTTTTCAGTAAAGGTAAGTCAGGCGATACAACATTTTACAACAGAAGATACTTAAAAAGAAACATTCCAGAGGTAAATTTGGCTTGTAAATGAATCGTTACATGCATATTGGCATGACACCGTTGATACGACAAAATTCAGTTCGTTAATCTCTTATTTATTGGAATATAATATAAACTGTCTTATATATATATATATATATATATATATATATATATATATATATATATATATATATATATATATATATAACCTTAACAATTTAAAAATAAAAACCTAAAATAGAAATACAATGTACCACGTGTTAAAACAGTCACCCATTATATTGACACAACACAGGAAACAGGGTATAGGCAAATCTATAGAAAAAAACAATAGAACAGGATATAGGAAGGAAGTAACACTAATCACACCTTTGTTGGTGGAAAGCCCAACGATTGGCTTAGAGAACAGCAATGAATTTGATTGGTTAACTAGCCAGCCGTGTATATAAAAAAACACCCGGCAAAAATAACTCCATGCATTTTAACCTGAAGATTCCCCCGGGGATGAAACGCGGGAGCCTATGTGTAGCTTATTGCCATACATATATTTTCATAGCTTATTATATATATATATATAAAAACGAGTTACTCATGCTTCCCATCAATGAAGAAAATGATAACAGCCGAACCTAAACCAATAGAGGATACAGCCTGCTCCTGTACAACCAGAGATCAATGCCCCTTGGATGGGAACTGCAAAGTAACATCAATAGTATACGAGGCGAGCATTTCCAGACAACCAACGGACAAGAAGGAGATATACATTGGGATGACAAAGGGCATGTTTAAGCAAAGACTATATGCCGACAGGCATACCTTCAAATATAGAGATAGAGTAAATACAGCTTTAGGGGCCCGTGTATGGGAACTAAAGGATGAGGGAACACCTTTTACCATCAGTTGGAAATTAATTGAAAGACGAAAACCATATTCCCTAATATCAGGCCGCTGTGCACTTTGCGATGCTGAAAAATATAACATCTTGCGAACCATCAATGACCCTAACATTATATGCCTAAACAAAAAGGGGAGATATATAAGGACTGTATCCACAGGAGAAAGGCACTTCTGATAAATTGGGCAGAACAAAATACATAGGTCATAACCGCAGAGTACCCGGAATACGGACTTTTAGAATTTTGGCTTTCACAATGATGAATTCGCCTTCCGAATTTCGGATTGAACTGTATGGTATCCCGACTGTGGCCTTAAACTTGATTTCTATTATTGCATGTTTTAATTATGGATTGTTTTTTTATATTTATGTATATAACTGTTTTTAAATTTTTAATTTTAAAATTAAAAAAAAAATTTTTTTAATTTTTAATTCTAATTTAAAATTTTAAATGTGGAGTACCCCATATCCCCATTTTTCCTTCTCTTGCCTTTTATCTTTTATTTTTATTTTTACACAATTTTGTTATCCTTTATTTTATCTAACAGTGTATTTATTTCATCTTTATTTTTCTTCATTTTTCTTTATTTTTCTTCATTATTCTTTTTCATCTTTCATTATCTCCCCCTTTTATTATTAGTACCTTAATTTTTTATGATTAGTACCATTACGACTTCATGAATTTATAAATGGTGTGACTACAATTTATTTAATTATAAGTTTTATTTTTAATGATTTATTATTTAATATTTTTAGAAATATATTATTACATTAGCATATTATTTAAATATAATTTTTAACTTAATATAAATTTATTTTTATTTTTAACGTTATCTCCATTTACTTTCGATAACATATATAGCGTCTCTATTAGTTAAATTTGAATACTTTCCATAACGGGCTACGTAATTCCACGCACGTGACAATTTAAACATGCTAGGTTCCCATCTGTCCAACTGTTAACGTTATTCCCATTTAATTTCTTGCTTTTTCGATGTACAGCGTTGCTGTTGTTTTGATCTGAAACTTTTCCATAACTGACTACGAATATTCCACGCACGTGACAATTTTAAATCTGAAAGTGTTCCATCTTTCCAACGGACAATATTTTGAAATTCCTGGCGGTTGTTCTCACTCATTAATCTATACGACTCCGCTGATGAAGGTCCGATTTTCTCGGATCTGAAACCTTGGTCCGGATGTTGTTGTAACACTTTATTTAATATTAATAAATATCATGCTCTTATTAATTATTTAGTTAATTTTACTTTTGCATTAATAATTGAGCACTCTGCTGGGAAACTCTCCCAATTAAGAAATACGGTATATATATATATATATATATATATATATATATATATATATATATATATATATAGAGAGAGAGAGAGAGAGAGAGAGAGAGAGAAGAGAAACAGAAAAGAGAGAGAGTAGGACAGAAAAATAGACACTTCACATAGCTCAGACTTAAAGGTCCCATGCCCCTTTCTCGATCGGAGAAAGCGTTGCATGGTTGGCATCAATTAGGAAACGTGTCTTGAACTTGTAAACCAATACTCAGCAACAGGTTTTGAACACTTTTTTCCTACAAAATGTCGCTCGCATGACCTATCTTAACAAGTGTTATATTGTTTACAAACCCTTGCCAACATGCTGTTCTGTAAGATACAACCCGTAACTAATTGATGTAAAACGCAAATAATATAACATATCGGTAAGAGTGTGTGCAACGAAGGCCTTAATAACCTATAATATGTAGAGAAAAACATTATTTGTTCCTTATGTACTAGCGTAGTCGAACAATATTAAAATAATAATGACACTATTATGTAAGTATACTCTGAGTAAACGATTAATCTATCCACATGGGTAGAATATAACAAAAAATAGCTCATATATATGCAAACAATGGTTTATATATATATATATATATATATATATATATATATATGTTTAGTATACGGAACGTTTATGTTTTTGTCTTTTAAGGGAAGGGGGGTCTGATCAACTCTGCTGGGATCCATGAAATTAAATAGTGTCTTGTTTTTAAATTCCCGAAACAGTTTTTCATGGTAAACAACTGATGATCCCTTAAATAATGTTAGAAGCAAACTAATATAATAACTGAAAAAGTAAAATTGACGTACATGAGTGAGTTTCCACTGAACGACTCGGGACTTAAGTTTTTGTTGTTTTTTTTTTAATATAGTTGTAATGTTTAAGAAACTTCCAAGACTATATATATATATGTGTGTGTGTATATATATATATATGTGTGTGTATATATATGTATATATATGTATATATACATATATATGTATATATATATGTATATATATATATATATATATATATATATATAAATATATATATATATATATATATATATATATATATACGTGCTTTTCTGCCTCTACCATGATTCGACCCCTCGGGATAATACCATCGAAATGAGGAAGAAGAGGAAAAGAAATAGATAAAACTATAATACAGTCTCGCCTAGCGAAGTTGTTTTACAAGAAAAGCTTGCAATAAATAAATTAATGATTTTGTTCATATAAATTGCGCCATGTGTTGATTTTCAAAAATATTTTACTTAAATACATTTACATGCGTACTTCAAAGATGTGTTCAATTTACATATTCAAAAGGCACCAATCAGCGCATGACATCGACCGGACTCTACTCATCCTTGCGTCTTTTAGAACTTGACGTGGGTTTCTGCCTCTACCTTGATTCGACCTATCTGAATTATTTTGATCAAAATGAGGAAATAGAAGAAAAAAAGAAAAAAAACTTGCCTGACAAAGTTGTTTTACAACGAAAGCTTTCAAAAAAATTAAGCAAATGAATTTTTCATTTAAATTGTACCATGTGCTGATTTTCAAAAATATTTTACTTGAATATATATATATATATATATATATATATATATATATATATTCAAGTAAAATATTTTTTTTTATATATATATATATATATATATACCATTTGACAAAGAGGTGTTCCTCGAAATATATTATGGAACACGGTCACACAGATTACATCAGTGTTGAAGTCTTGCCTAATTAAGTAAGATTTGCTATATGAAAAAAAATTATTAAAAAAGTTTTTGTAAAATATATAATTAAAATCACTTGTTTTGTCTTACTTCTCAACGCCGACATGTTTCCATTTCTTGCATTGTGATAGCCTTCTAATACTCCTCTATATACGTATTAAACACAATGCTTTAAGCAAACTACCTTTCCTTAGTATATATATATATATATATATATATATATATATATATATATATATATAATATCAATTTTATTGTAAACCACTCTCTATTTAATACTTGATTTCAACCTGTGTAGCTGCTATTGCAAATACTCAGCAAGCATTCCGCTGTCAAGTGCCATAAGTAACCTACAAATAGATAAGACCCTATAGCATCATAAAACCACTGTAAGTGTGTAATAGCCGCAACTACGAGTATTTATTTACTTCTCTCCAGGAGTTAGGCACAAGGCTAGTTTTTATCCTACTCCCACAAGTAAGATGTGACCCAAGGTCGGGTCAGGAAAGTGGGGTTTGAAAAGCCAGCGCTCGAGAGGTGAGCACTCTGGCCATTTTAAAAATTGCCTGGGTAGCCCCGTCGGCATTCCCCGGTAGGGGCGCCTCTAACAGTAAGCAATAAACTTACTCCTCCACAAAGAGGGGAGGCAAAGCCTGGGAGGGTGGACCTCCTAGAACTGCACAGGACAGACCCATAGACCGGCGTAAGTCAAGCCCCGAAGGACAAGACAATACCAGTATGGGGTGCAGTATCCATCGGAACAGATACTACACTTTGATCTTAGCCAAAAGCCGCAACTACGAATAGGTGAACTGAAATTACTCAAAAAACGCATAGAGTTGCAGAAATTAGGAACTTGTGTGTTTTGAAAAATCTATAATGCTGTGGTGACAATGAGTAATGAACAATTCAGCCAATATCCAACAACTATGATGTCGCTTGCACGTCAGCGGATTAGGCTGAACTGCTTTCACATAGGTTCGCCTTAAACGCTTCAAACGCTTCAAAGCATTTACTCCCTAGTGTCCAACTACGGACGAACACCACACTTTATTATGTTATCTTCCTTTCCTATGTCCTGCATATCATGAATAACCTTGACAGTTCAAAAACATGTAGACCAGATTTTACACCTGCTACCATAATAAAGAAATAGGCTGATGAGCTGGTCCCTGTCCTCTCAAATGGTTGAATAAAATCCTCATCAGCAAAATTAATTCGATTGTATTACTGGGCAAATACTAAATATCAGATCCTTCTCGATAGTCCTTCATTCAAACAACGTCACATTAATGCGGGTGTGCCCTAGAGGTCAATTTTTAGACTTCTATTATTCCTGATGTTCATAAACGAGCTGGTGCAATCGCGTCCGAGATGTGTATATTAGTTGATGAAGCCACGCTATATATTAAACATGCGGGCATGAAAAACAGAAACATATCCAATGGTAATAACTGAACCCTTTAGAAATGACCATTAGTCTGTAGTAGCATAGGGCAAAAATGGATTCTTACACTTTGATCTTAGCCAAAAGGCGACGGAACCATAGAAATATTTTTTGTGACTAGGTAATTATAAAAAAAAAACTTTTTCACCACCGTTTGTCATACTGTATAGCTTCATTCTCTACAGTAAAAAGGTAAAATCCCATCCACCTAACATTCACAGGCAACATAAATTTGAATACATACATAGAAGGTACTGCCACGTCTTCCGCAAAGAAAGTGTGATCTGTTTACCGGACTGGAAACCTTTTCACACCTACCAATATTATATATCCTTACCCAGCTACGATTTTCCCAA
This sequence comes from Sepiola atlantica, assembly GCA_963556195.1. Lineage (NCBI taxonomy): Eukaryota > Metazoa > Mollusca > Cephalopoda > Sepiida > Sepiolidae > Sepiola > Sepiola atlantica. The sequence continues at coordinate 74,337,631 of OY744533.1, read as the reverse complement.
GCATGGAGTATTGTTATCACCTCTCGGCGGGTGTATCAAGAACTAGTTTCTCAGTTTTGGACAGGATGCAAAAATGGGTGCATCAAGTTCCCGTAGTGTCTACTAAGCTTGTACTTCCACGGAATGGGTTCGGATGAACTTAGTGAGCACTTGCATCCCTTCAACGTAAATACTCTATACAAACCCCTACTTGATGAAAGATCCGACTCTTTCACTCAGATGGTGCCCAAAAGCCGATACACTGTCCCCTCTAATAACTTATATCATCAGATAATTTTAAATGTTATCCATGCTCCATGTGTCCCAGACTGTACCAACATGCAGAAAATTAAATGAAATGTAAACACATATTGCTGAAAAACTTCCTATTTAGGATTTCTCTATAAATCTGTAACCTAATCACAATAGCTCAGTATGTCTCAGTCACTATATACCTTCTATTTATGGATGGATTTATGGATATATATATATATATATATATATATATATATATATATATATATATATATATATATAAGTGTTTTAAGGTTCATATTTTTTTAAAAGCATCTATTGTTAAATTTAAGAAGGAATAGGTAAATAAATACCTTTTGAAGCATTAAGATGAGATATCAATTTTTTTTTATAAAAAAAGAAAAATAATAAATCGAAACCGATTATGAACCTTATATGAACCTTAAAACACTTATACAAATCACGTGCTGCATTCACGTTCTTCATATTTGATAGTGGGAAACAACAGCTAACAAAAAAAAATGCTAGTTGATAATAAAAAAAAATTTTAAAAATCGGTTTCGATTTATTATTATTCTTTTTTTATAAAAAAAATTGATATCGCATCTTAATGCTTCAAAAGGTATTTATTTATCTATTCCTTCTTATATATATATATATATATATATATATATATATATAAACTATTTCATTATCACATCACTACAGTATAAATCGCTATGCATGAGTGGAGTAAGTGTGTGAGGTGCGCTGAAGAAAAATTCCTACCAGTAAAATACATAGCACTGTTGTGCTCGCATACCGTTAATGACAATAAAAGTGTAAAAATTTGGAAATTTCCTTGCGTTTGTACATTTAGTGTATATGAATTTTCATCTTAGGGCATATGATTTTAGTATACTGGCCTTTTTCATGGAATGTCACTAGATTTGTAAAAGCTATGTCTCAATACAATGCCCTCTCATAACTGATATAGATGGTAGTTTGACTAATCAATGTTTCTTCCAATATTCACAGGTAAATATTTTTTTAAATTATGATGAGTGTATATGTACTCATGATACAATTCAGACTAGAACAATTTTTTTCAAACTTTACCATGTATTCATTGCAAACAATAAATGGTGATTCAATCATTTTACAGTGTGTTTGAAAATTGACAAGGACATAATGCAAACATATTTAATTTTAATGAAATAAATAAATCAATAAAACATTTTTGGAGCAGGGCGAAATATGATAAAGTCATTCACAATAGTAAATAATAAAATATTCAGTGTACAAAGGAACACAAAATACAACTCCTATTTGTGCCATAACACAGCTGAATTAATCAAATAGCTGATGAGATATAGAAGAAAGTGTATGTGGACTAGTCATTGTTTAAGGTGTGTTGAAAATTTCTGAGAAACTACGGTATATTGGTAAACTGAAATAAGGAAGCCATCAACTAGAGCCCAGAGCCTCTATCTCTGCCAAAAATCAGCTGAATGTATCAAAAGGTTGATGAGGTACAGAATAAACTGTATGTAGACTAGTAATTTGTTCAGGGTTTATTGGAATTGTCTGAAAAACTAAGGTATATGGTAAACTGAAATTAAAATGCCATCAACTAGACCGTAGAACCTCTATCTCCGCCAAAAATCAGCTGAATCATACAAATATTTGATGAGATACAGGATGGCACATACGTACGTACGTACACATAGATAACATGATTTCATGATTGAACTTTCTGGATATCTGGGTTGCCTTGACTAATGATGCTGAAATTCTACACACTTATAGAACCTATCAAATAAAAATTGTGTGCAAAGTTTTAACTAATTTGGTTTATTGTTTTTTTTAGTTATGATTAATCAACGAAATGAGATTTCCAGCATAGGCAATTCGTGAGTCTATTAAGGGATAGAGCGCTCTCGCGCCTCCCTTGATAAATATAAATGAATACATGCGAAAGTTTTTTTCCATCTATCCTAACTATATCAACTTAAAAAACACGTGCGGATTATTTAATTTTAATATTATAAGAATATATTGAAATACCTTATATATAGGTATTTCCTACTCATTCAAACAAATCTCGATTTTGCTCATTTGCATATTCATTTATTTTTAAGTTTTTATATAAATAATATTCTGTAATATACCTTTCTAGTTTGTATTGTCAAATTTTCATCTACTTACGCAATCGTTTTATCGATAGTCCTATTATTATAATTAAAAATAATTAACAAAATGATTACGTTTAAAAACTGATTTAGAATTTCATTTTAAAGGGAGATAATTTACTTTCGTCTTTAGTAAAGTGTCAAATATCGCCAAAAGGCGACTGACTCATAGAAATATTTTTTTGTGACTAGGCATTTTCCAATTAAAAAAATACTAAATTGGAATACTTTTTAATGGGCGGTGTAGCGTAGTATCAGTTTTGTAGTTATAAGACTGTCCTCCAATGAATTACTTCCTCCGTTTTTAAGGATGTGTTGGGGGGATTCTCCCAGAATGATAAATCCTCAAGACTCGATTTAGTTAGAATATCTTTTAAAGGGGGGGGGTAGTGTAGTATCGATTTTGTTCGCATAAGATCGTACACGCAAAAATGACTTCCTCCTTTTTAGGTATTATCGTATGTCGTGGGTTGTTGGTGTGTCTGTTCTTATTCCTATTTACTTTCTCCCACGAGAACAGAATTAGGCACAATGTCAACATTTTACGCTGGGAGAATCCAGCTCCCCCTGAAATGGGCATTCTGAATTGGAACACACATTTTAATTGCCTCGGTCTAGAAGGATTTCTCATTCACTGACAGAGAACATAAAAAAGTAAGTGCAGATTCAGTACATATACTACGTTTTGCTCCTAGCAGTTAACATGTAGATAGTGATGATCATTATCCTCATCACCATGATAATGATTATAATGGTTTGTGATAGATAAAAAATGAATCACCTCTTATCTTTATGAATTACAAAAAAATGTATTTTCTTTAAAATTCTTTTACGTCATTTTTCTTCTAAATGAATAAATGCGAAAGTGGTGTCATCTATCCTAACTATATTAACATCAAAACAAGTTAGGATTATTTATTCATTTTAATTTTTATGCTAAAACAAAATAAAATTTATCGATTTATTGAACTTTTTGTGTTTTCCCCCTGAAACAAAAAAAATTGACGATGTTCATGCACAGTATATTTCTCCCATGTTAGAATATATCAAATAACACTACGACAATCAATATTTTGAAAAAATTCCTCTAAATTATCAAAATGTCATATGAAAATATCTTTGGTTTCTGTAAAGAAATCTACAACGTAAGTAATTGGCGCCTGGAGGGCGGGTAGTGTTTCCTAGTTTATAATAAAGTTGAAAAGTACAAAGTACTCATTTCGAATTACTCAGTAATATAAAAGTGGAGTATTTGACCAATCAACGCTCCACCCTTATGTTTATTCATTTCATTATATAACCAGCTTTAATTGAGAATTCGTTTTAATTTTTATGCTGAAACAAAATAACATTTATCGACGTTGAATATCTTAAAGGCCATATCAATTTACCTTTTTGTTGTTTTTCCTGAAAAAAAACAAAATTTTACTACGTCTATGCACAGTATAGTTTCCCCATAATGGAATGTATCAAATAACACTACGACAATCATCATTTTTAAAAATTTCCTCTAAATTATCAAAATGCCCAATGAAAATTACTTTGGTTTATGTAAAGAAAACTACAGCGTCAATAATTGCCGCTCGGAATGGGGGTAGTTTTTGCTAGTATATACACACATATATATATATATATATATATATATATATATATATATACATATATATATATACATATATATATACATATATACATATACATATATATACATATATATATATATACATATATATACATATACATATATATATACACATATATATATATATATATATATATATATATATATATATATATATATATATATATATATATTTTATTGATTGAGCAAAATAATTCTACGTCTCAGATACTTTCTTATAACAGTGATATAATATCGGTAGCGGCGAGGCTTATCCTTTTGCAGGACCCTTTTTAGGGTTCGAGTCTTGAAGGATGGATGTTTTGGGAAAAGCTAGCTGAAAGTATACACGAGTGCGTCAGAGCGAGAAAACTGTTACATGGTAAACACAGACATAATAATGCGTACAAAATCATAAGTTTACAAAACGAATACTGTATATATGTTTTAAATGCATGTTTACATAGACAGATAAATACAGAATGTTTGTTCATATTTTAAGAGTTCTTGCAGGACAAGGGGAGATAATGAGAAGTCTCAGTCGATAATTTAAAGGCCATAAATTAACAACTGGTGTTAAAAATCGTAATCAAACCTTCCTCACTGAATTACAAAATTTACATTTGATTAAAAGTCATTAATAAGAGTCGATGTTCATTAGTTTTCATTGTAGAAAGTTCAGTGAGAAATGTTAGGAGTATTAAAATAAATAAGTGTATATATTTGTTTTTGATGAGCAGACGACCGCTTAAAAGAGTTAATTCATTGTGTGTGCGTTAGTATTAGATAGCGTATGATTATGACTGTCTGTATGCGGGAGATAGGAAATGTATTATTAGCTTCGCCTAAGTCCCAGCAGAGATGCGAGGAAATCCGGAGAAATGTCGATATTATCTCTCTCGTGGGTGTTGGCGTAACATGATTATTGAAAGACAATGCTGTTTTTTATGCGCTCGATGTAGATAAAAAATGTTAATTTGACAAATTCAAAGAAATTTATTTGATTTGTTCAATTTTTTATTCATTTGCTTTTCATTAAAATTAAACGAGTGTGTTCGCAGAGATATGTGCGCAGAAACGATATTAAGCATTTTCAGATTCATTTTTGGGCACCGAAGGGTAAACTTCGTTGCTTCATATCTAACTCTCAGAGCTCTTTTATTTATTTTCTAGAAATCAGCGTTCTTTTTTCCTCTTTGGCACAATTTAGTGACAAATTGCAATTCATGTTAATGATGATGTTCACAAGAACGAAGAGTTGGTATTTAAAAATTTAAAAAGTATGAGAAACGGATACTATTTAGATAAAATAAATATTTTTAAAATAGACTGAAAGGACAATGACAGCTTTGTTTTACACAAATAACTTTATCATAGCTAACTTTACCTTTGGGAAATATACGTGTGATTGCACAAACACAGGGTGATCGCGAATAAGAACATGGCTTGACATATATACCACAGTAGCAAGGTTATCTGACGTTACTCTGGACAGTGTTAAGTATTATGTATCAATAACAGTTGATTTCCTACTGTTATCACATGCGCGGTAAATATTACTGTAAAAACCGACACAACTATTAGAACTAATTCTTCGAAAAAGCAGCAATAAATACGTGAGTTAAATATTACTTAAAAATCAAATACGCAAATAAAGTTTTATAAAATGTGCGCTCGATAAATTCTAACTAACACAAACAATAAACTAGTCATCTCTATCCGTCTTTTTCTCTCTCTCCTGAATCTGCAAATAAAGCATACGTGTTCCTGTACATGAAGTATTTTCTTCTTCTTCTTCTTCTTCTTCTTATTCTTCTTCTTCTAATTATTATTATTATTATTATTATTATTATTATTATTATTATTATTAAGATTAAGATTAATCCACCCTTTTTTGGTCATAAAAATACATTTACATACGTGATTATTGAAAAGAGCTCGACACACGTACGTCAACTTTTATTACATAGGAATATAATCGAAGAATATCTCCGTTATTTCTATTTACCTGATTATGCTATCAAGAGAAGGCATGATCAACGTGTATTACGAGGAAAAATTACATGACAAATTACGTCAATCCCATCGATACTATCTCACAAATGAGGGTGCTCCAAGGGGCACGCAATTTGGAAAGTAGCTACTGGGGCGTTAGACTTGTTGAACAAGGCTTATAGTTGAGGAGTTCGAATGTAAAACGCGGTAAACGCCATTTACAAAATCTTGAAACTGTCCCTAAAAAAGTGTTGCATTTCAACACTCGACGACATCCCAAAACCATCTGTTACATGATATGAAACCGAAATTTTTGTTTTATTATTGTAATTAAAATCAGGTTTCATTCGAAGTCTTGATTTAATATATTCGTGTTTTTATTGTTTAAGGTCTCAATTTAAACGAATTGGATTCACCGCATTTTGCGTTCGAAATCTTCAATTGTAACCTGTAGTCAAATGTTAATATTAACCCAGAATGTTAAACCTCCCGAACACTGTATTGACTCACTGCCCTTTTAGCTTACGATGATAATTACGTTTTTTTTCTGTATAGTTTATCGTCCCCATTCTCAGTGACATCTTGCAAAAGATCTTAATATACATAGCTAAATATTGATTAATCTGAAGACTCTTATGCACGTGACATGTGTCTAAACAAATATTTGCCGTGAAAAAAAGGACTGCTAATTGTACACACCAAAGTTAATGGGACGGTGTGGTCATTCACAATTAAAGCCCCATATGTAAATTAGTGTAGTAATATTTGTTTCATATAATTATCTTTCCAAATATGATCTAAGGTTAAGATCGGATTCTTACTCTCCCTGATGAGATCTCAGTTTATAATAGCTGTTGATCGATAACATCGACATGCCAGTGTCGCAGATTTTGTACATGTCCGTGTAAATAAAAAATAATCATATATAAAAGATCTATTTTATAGTGAGCACTTTTTATTAACCCGGTTGAAATTCTTTTGATTACTACCCTGTGGATGTTTTACCTGGATTATATATATATATATATATATATATATATATATATATATATATATATACACACATATATATATATATTATTTGTACGCCCCCAATCAAGGCTGGGCACTGCAGTGAGTAGTATTAACACAGCCGTCATCGTAGCTTTAATTCACGTTCCGTCACTAGTTGAACACTCTTGACGACAGCTGCTGATGACAGGTTTAAACTATCGTTGATTAATCAGATTGTTCATAGTGGCCGAGTGGGTTAACGCGCGGGATTTGGGTTATAACATGATTCGTGTTCTGGAGTTTGAATTTCTGCGACCGTTATCAATAATTATATTTACACTGACGAATCAGGAAAAGATGAAACGTATACGTATGTAGTAAAAATACTTATTATATATATATATTACATATTTAACAATGCATCGTTCCTTTCATTAAGTAGAACGCTCTATGACGTCAAGCCGCCACATAAAGTGTTAAAATTATCACCGTTTATTCGCTGTTCAACGCTGGCCGAGTGATTCAGGCGTCGGGATTTGAGCGGTAGTGAATAGTCATATCTTTATGCTGATGAGTCCTGATTATAAAGGACGAAACCTATACGTACATAGATGATAAACAATAACTAATATATATATATATATATATATATATATATATATATATATATATATATATATATATTATAAAAAAACTCAGTAAATGCAGGGAAACACATTTCTATAAATTAATAAAAACGACCGTTAATATACTGTTGTTTCGATATTTCGTCAATCACATATATTTTCGTTATGTACAAAATATACCTAATACCAATTTCTTCAGATGGTCATCAGTGCTTATAAATTCACCAATCGCGCTGGGACAAAGCTGAAGTGCATTCGGTTTCTATTTATATTTGACTTTTTGTTTTTCGTTTTTATATGTTATGAACGATGTTGCGTGGGTACGCATCACAGGAAGTAATCGTTTGTGTCGGTGCAAAGTTGTTCGATCTGACATCGGCCGCAGTGTCAATTCAGTGGTTGCAGTCAGCGCTGCTAGATAAAAAAAATTATCCCTTCGACTCAACCCACAATTCTAATTTAAAACAAGTAACAGGTTTTTTTGTTAGATGTTACAATGGTCCTCGTTTCTTCTTTTACTATCAGACTTGCGAATAGGAAATCTCAGTCCGACTAAATGAAAACACAAGTCCCAAGGTGTAGAGACAATATCTCTCTGAGACTCGCACGAATCAAACTCCTTATCAAATACTAGCATGCCAAACTGACTGGGTCACGCTCAAATTGAAACCCTTTTCCCATCTCTTAGAATATAGATACTTACGATGGAAATCCTAGACGTCCAGTCTTTTTCTCAGTCATTCCAATTCAACTACCCAGAAAGATTACCAAGATATCCACTTGAGATAACGGCTAGCCAATACCTATTTTAGAAGGTCAGTCTGCTGACAATCTATGTACATTATTGTTCAGAGTCTTCTGTTCTTAGTAGTGATCCCTGTTTAAGGAAACACTTACTTTTATCAAGGAGAAATAGAATTCTGGGTGGACAAATATAAAATCAGAGACATTTTCAATTTCTTCTACCCACCTGTTTCTTGGCCGAACGTCTTTCATCTGCAGCTGGTCTAGGATTCGTATGAACCGCAAACATGAACATCATTACACATGCGGCCTAGTTAACGTTTACAATATTATATTTTTTATATTTTATTGGTCATATATTTTCTATTTGCTGATCATATTATTCAATCGAAAATATGTGGTTACGCCTACTTTTGGAGATTAGAAGTAAGTACAAAAAGGCTTTAACCTAAACAACTCCGGTTAGTGAAATATTCATCACTTGTTTGTGCTAATTTTTACGTAAGTTGTATCAATATTTAAAAAGCAAAAAGCAAATTTAAACAAAAATGGTACGAACATACCTTGATTTATATGGAAATACATGTTTACTCTTCTTTGCTTCGAAACTGACAATACATTACGATATGATATAACTTATAATTATTTATGAAAAAAACAATTGCGAGGTTTACAAAATTAAGCTTTGGAAATCGCTCTGTACTATATAAAATAACTGTTTTTTTTATATTATCATCTGTATATCTGTATGTTTGTGCTAATTTTTACGTAAGTTTTATCAATATTTAAAAAGCAAGAATTAAATTTAAACAAAAATGGTACGAATATACCTCGATTTATATAGAAATACGTGTTTACTTTTCTTTGCTTCGATACTGACAATAAATAACGATATGATATAACTTATAATTATTTATGAAAGAAACAATTGCGAGGTTTGAAAATTGAGCTTTGGAAATCAATCTGTACTATATAAAATAACTGTTTTTTATATTATAATCTGTATATCATATATATATATATATATATATATATATATATATATATATATATATATATATATATATAATCTGATTGGTTAACTAGCTAGACTAAACAGCGCATGTATATATAAAAACACCGGGCAAAACAAACTACATGCAGTTTATCCTGACGATTCCCTACGGAGATAAAACGCGGAAGCCATAAATATATTTTCATAACTCATTATATATATATATATATATATATATATATATATATATATATATATATATATATATATATATATATATATATATATATATATATATATATATATATATGGTCGGATATAGACAATTGCAGTTAACCTCAACGGTTTTATTTCCATTCGCGCCCTGTCGGCGGGACCTAGAACTCGCTGACTGCAATCCTATGCAGAGGGGTAAGACTTCCCTCCCGAAAACAGGATCCTGGGGGCTAGGCATCCGTCCACCTCGTCCATTTTGGCCCTTACTTTGGCTAACCGTGATGTCTATACGATCCGATTAATCGACTGGTCACGTCATGCCCTAGTATCCATGAGTTTATCCCTAACCGCATTATTCTATATAATTCTTCAAAAAATAAAAACCTTATTTCTGTTTTTATTTGTCTCCACATATACAGGGTGTTTCAAAAGTCTTGAGAACATTACAAATGCGTATATCTCATGAACTATTCCAGGTAGAAAAATGAAACTGGTGCCATTTTAAAGCTTGCTTAATCAAGTTTTTGGTCATACTAATGATTTTCGTGTTATCTTTCCAGGTGCAGTAATGGCGTTCTCTAAACAAGACAAGGCATTTTGTGTCCTCTAATTTGCAAAGACTGAATCGTGGACATGTGTTCAGCGTGCATTTCGCAGGAAATTTAAAAAAGAAGCCCCTGAAAGGAAATCCATTGTCAGATGGCATGCTAAATTTGTGAAAGATGGGTGTTTGTGCCCAAGTAAGCGAACAGGTCGCCCTTCAACTTCAGAAGATGCAGTTGAGCAAGTTCGGACAGCCTTTCAGCGGAGTCCCCGTAAATCAGTGAGAAGAGCCAGCAAGGAACTTCAGCTTGCTCCAGCAACTGTCTGGCGTGTCTTAAGGAAACGACTGCAAATGGTACCTTACAAGCTCACGTTGGTCCAAAAGTTGAAGGACACTGATAAGCCACTTCGCCGTGACTTTTGCATTGCAATGCAAGAGAAGTTGGAAGATAACGGCTTTGATGACCGGCTTGTTTTTAGCGATGAGGCGACCTTCCATCTTAATGGCAAAGTTAACAAGCTTAACACTCGCATATGGGGTACTGAGAATCCTCATGAACTTCTTGAGCACGAGCGAAGTTCACCAAAAGTGAACGTGTTTTGTATATATTAGAAGGCGGTGGTTGAAAGGCGCTCACTTTGGATATAAAGACGTTAGCAATGCCATAAGAGTAATGTTTTTCTGTGAGTAATGTTTTTCTTCAAATGGTCTTTTCTGAGAGTTATCTCTCTCTCAGAAGAAGAAGAAGAAGAAGAAGAATTGTCATCTGAGAGTAGTGTCCCCACTCTCCCTTTGGAGTGTCCTTCTAGAAGAATGTATTTTGGGAACAATGTATTCGAATAGTAATGTATTGTGAGAGCAATGTATTTTGGAAGCAATGTATTATGTGAGTAATGTATTCTGAGAGCAATGTATTCTGGTTGTCTAACAGCAAGGTATTCTGGTTATCTAAGAGCAATGTATGCTGGTTGTCTATGAGCTATGTACTCTGGTTATCTAAGAGCAATGCATTCTGGTCATCTAAGAGCAATGTTTTCTAGTTATCTAAGAGCGATGTATTCTGACTATCTAAGAGCAATGTATTCTGGTTATGTAAGAGTAATGTGTTCTGGTATACACTCTATATATAAATAAATGGATGTGTGAATGTGTGTTTGTGGGTGTGTGTGTGTGTGTGTGCCCTATAGACAAATGTTAGAGAATATACATGAAATCTAAAAGTGTATTTTTATGTAAAATTAAACGAGAAAGATTCTCTAAATGCACACGTAAGGAGGCAATGGGGCAGATTACGTCTCTAGGGGGGGGGGTTGATTATTTCACATATTTTCAGTATCATTTCAATTTAATTTTGTATTAATTAAAATAGCAATCAATTACATTATTAAGTAATTTGTAAAATAAAATGTTAGTCATCCCCCCCCCCAAATGCAAATCATTCCTTAAAATTCAACAGGAAATGACATAAGAGGGAAGCTACGGAACGGGGTGATTAAAGATTAATAGACGCTAATTCTGGGGAAATTCTGGTACCGACCTTGATTCTGTCGGTATGAGACACGTTCTAGGAAGGAGGAGGTAACACTCTCCCAGGCTTAACATTCATACGAATGTCATTCCTACAACACATCCGGAAAGAACGTCATAAGGAGTTGGAGGGGGACGTCTCTAAACTTTTAGTTATTTAGTACAACAGGGGCGCGTCTCTAAACTTTTAGTTCTTTGGTATGTCAGGGGCGTTTCTTAAACTTTTAGTTACTTGGTACAACAAGAGCGCGTCTCTGAATTTTTAGTTTTTTGCTACGACAGCGGCGCGTCTCTAATTTTTTAGTTCTTTTGTACAACAGGGGCGCGTCTCTAAGCTTTTAAGAGCAATCTATTCCCGTTATCTGTCAATGTATCTTGGTTATCTAAGAGAAATGTACTTCGTTTACCTACGAGCAATGTGCTCTGGTTATCTGAGATCAATTCTCATATATATATATATATATATATATATATATATATATATATATATATATATATATATATATATATATAATGTATTAAGAAAGCTGAAGGCAATGTCGAGGGCCGAATTGATGAAAAGCTGGAAATAACAAAAATAATCAATCGAAGGAGAAGACTTACTATTTATATTCATAACAATCTTACATAAACAGCAAGTGTGGTGTTAGCTGTGTGTGCTGTCTGGATATTGATTAAGAATCATTTAGTATTTCGGGAAAACCTCTCATTTGCCTCCAGCTTGTTTAACACATTTATTAGAACTCCCAGCAATGCTTCAAGCAAACTACCTCTCTCTCTCTCTCTCTCTCTCTCTATATATATATATATATATATATATATATATATTTATTTATTCTGGTACAGAAAAATTAGTACAACATTCGTACCGTCGGTTTCAAGCACGGAAGGTCTTACCCATCCGGCTCTCTTCAGCTTCTGTTGTCATCTGTTTTGGAAATGTGAGGTCACATGACACTCTTGTTGGGACGCGTTATTTGCTCAGTGTGTTGTGTGTGTTTGTTTAAATTTGAATTTAGTGTAATAAGATCGTTGAGATTTAAAACACGGGAGAAGAAAGAGAATTCAAGATTTAAGGGGATAAAAAGGGAATAAAAAAGGGGGGTAAAAAATTAAAAAAAATAGATATGAAAAAATATATATATATATATAAATAAATATAAAAAAACATATATATATATAAAAACATTTCAATACTAAGAATAAAAGAATAAAAAGAAAAAGAGTATAAAAAGGTATAAAAAGAAGAAAAAAAGGGGGTTAAAAAATATATATAGAGAGAGAGAATAAAATGTAGAGAATAAAAAAGAGCGAGAGAGAAAGAAAGAATAAAAATAGAAAGAATAAAAATATAAATAAAAATAAAAATAAATTAAAAATAAATTTAAAGATTAAAAATAATAATAATAATAATAATAAAAAATAAAATTAAAAATTAAAAATTAAAAATTAAAGATTAAAAACAAAAATAATAAAAATAAAGAAAGGGTTTCTCTGAAATTCCCGTGAGCCAAATTATGAATTTGTATCATTAGCCGTTATATTTTTGAAGGTATGCGTCCTAAAAAACCGTTGATGTGTAAGAATCTTTTCCCCAGATTGGAGTGATTTTAATGAAGAAATTCGGTCCTAAGGGAGGTAACTAAGATGGAAATATGAAATATTTGAGTTTGTTAAAATGGGTTTGTAGATTAATCTAGTGGTTGATAAAAAATTAAATATTTTTGCATTTTGGTGAAAGTCGAAGTTTTTGCTCTTGGAATTTATGTGGATATAGTTTGTTTAAATGGATTTGTAGAGTAATCTAGTGACTGATAATTAAATTAAATATTTTTGTATTTTTGTGAAGGTCGGAGTTTTTGCTCTTGAAGTTTAAGTGGATATAGGTTGATGAGGTATTTGTTCGTTTTTATTGTGTTTATATTAGTAGAGGGGGGGTAGTTAGACATTATGTGAATCGGTCAGACCAGTTTATAAGCAATGCTTGTCTCTTGTGGACACATCCCCTGAATATTTCATCGCGGACATTTAAACAGGCTGTATTCGGATCGATGATGGCTTTTTAAATGTGGTATTTTTCAGCGTCACATAGAGGACATCTGTTTATGGCTGGAGAGAAGGATGGTTTTCTCTCAATTATTTTCCATTTGATGGTGAAGGGTGTGTTTTCTTCTTTAAGCTGCCATATTCGGGTCGCGAGTGCCGTATTATTTTATACCTTTTTATACTCTTTTTCTTTTTATTCTTTTATTCTTAGTATTGAAATGTTTTTATATATATATATGTTTTTTTATATTTATTTATATATATATATATATTTTTTCATATATATTTTTTTTATTTTTTACCCCCCTTTTTTATTCCCTTTTTATCCCCTTAAATCTTGAATTCTCTTTCTTCTCCCGTGTTTTAAATCTCAACGGTCTTATTACACTAAATTCAAATTTAAACAAACACACACAACACACTGAGCAAATAACGCGTCCCAACAAGAGTGTCATGTGACCTCACATTTCCAAAACAGATGACAACAGAAGCTGAAGAGAGCCGGATGGGTAAGACCTTCCGTGCTTGAAACCGACGGTACGAATGTTGTACTAATTTTTCTGTACCAGAATAAATAAATATTATGCTCTTAATTTTTAACTTTGATTCTTAATTAATCGAGCACTCTGCTGGGATTTTTCCTACCATTCTACAAAGAATTTAATATATATATATATATATATATATATATATATATATATATATATATATATATATATATATATATATGTATATATATACAAATTAACATACAAAATGTAATAAATATAGAGAAGGTTTTTACACGCTCTTTCTATCTTCATTTTCAAACTATTAGCTAAATAGTATTACTGTATGGGTTGATATTTTCTTTGATGTATAATAATTAACTATTCGAATTATTGATTATTTCTTTTATTACTTTCAACTGTTTATAAACAAAGGGTGAGAGAGATATAAAGAGTAAGTGTTTGTGTGTCTGTGTCAGAAGAAAGGCGGTAGATATACCGCATAAAATAAAGGCGTGGGCTGGGTGAGGGGACACACATCAAATGAGAGAGGATTAAAAGGGACTATTTATGAGTTATTTTCAAATTACGGCTAAGTAAGAACAATTATTATAAAACATTACTCAATCTCAAAACGGAAATAAGTCCTCGAGAACAAACGTTGATTACAATAATAATAGATATATCCATGTAGTCCACAAATGAAAAGGGGAATGTATTTCCCTAAAAGAATACAGGCGTGATGAAATTCTTTCCACCCCTCATCGAATGGCTAAGGGCTTAATGGACCATAGATAGCTAGGAATTTACTACGATAAAGTGGTAAATTGATCTCTCTCTTCGTTAGTAAAACACTTCAAAGAGCGACAGAAAACTGGCGCCTAAATAAAAGTAATCAAATTTAAAAGAGAGAGTCTGCCTTATCTTTCGCTGTGTATGAGAATCTTTGGTACAGCCCAATACAACGATGGTGATACTGATGATGCGCAGTATGCGAGTATTGGGCGGCGGTTGACGGACATGTTCCAGCAGCAGGAACAACAACAACAACAACAACAACAACAAAAACAACAACAATTATAATGACACTAGACGGTTGGTTTGCGTGTGTGAGTGTTGACAGTATGACCTGGGTGAGAATATCGAACACCCGAAGTTTAACGTACAACTAGACAGTATAAACGTTACAATAGACACCGGACGCTACTGTCAGTAATTTCTGCTGACAGTCGCTTTCGGTTACTCTGTTTCACACGTAACACATGAAGTTTATTTGCATTAGTGTTTTTTTTAACATGATTATGAAATTTTTTTGTATAGACGTATCTTTACTTTATTTCTTCTTGTTTTTGATTATTTGAACTTTTTTATTAATATATTAAACGGATGTCAGTGAGGAATCATTTTAGCACACTTGAAATTCCCACAACTTTTCATCGCTACTATGAAAAGACAATCATCGGAGGTGGTTCTTCTAGACGTTAATAGTAACCCTTTTTCCGGATTAGCAGTGCGTGACACGTTTGTTTATCCATCGCATGGGCGGATATCGTGCGGACAGTACGGCTTACGATGAGTCGAAGAAGTCTTTCAGATGATAACAAAGGTGGCATTCAATAAGTCCATTTGACTTTTGACACGTTATTTCACTCAAATTATTACATAAAAAAAAACAGGAATTCATGAATAGAAAAATAAAACCGGAGTAGTGAAATAGAACAAAGCGTGATCA
Organism: Sepiola atlantica; assembly: GCA_963556195.1. NCBI lineage: Eukaryota > Metazoa > Mollusca > Cephalopoda > Sepiida > Sepiolidae > Sepiola > Sepiola atlantica. The sequence continues at coordinate 74,321,700 of OY744533.1, read as the reverse complement.
GAAATAAACTCTGCTGCTCGTTATCATCATTGTTATTGATTTCTGATATCTGAATGTGATGTGCGAATTCTTTACATGTAATTTGTATTATATATTTCTCAGTTATGACATTTCTAAGTATACAAAGTTTGTATGCACAACTAGTAATATTTGTTGAATCTGCTAAGGCGAACCATAGAGGAATGAGACTTCCTTGGTAGACATATAATTTAAATACTTTACGTTGGCACACAAAATCGGAAAGGCAACAATTCGATTAGTATCACAGAAAATGGCTGTGGAGAATCTAATAGGATGGTAAGACCGAAGAAGAATAGCGCCATTAAGACTTCAACTAGATCTAAATGGGAGGGGGTAGAATCGTAGAAGCCCCATTTCGATTGGTATCACATAAAATGGCTGTGGAATATCTGAAAAGATTCGAAGGTCCAAGGAGGGATAGCGCCATTCAGATCTCGATTGAATCCGCACGGAGAAAGCTGGAATCCTGAAGAAGCTTATTGTTACCAAAATTGCAGAGAGGCACATTGGCCCTTATCCGTGAAAAGTGTTAAACGGCTGGTGCGAGAACGGATAGTTATTTGCACTAGTGATCGAAATAAGGCAAGAATACAGAAAATATAGAAAGAAGTTTTTGTCACTCAGACTCAAAGGAATACCCCCTGTTTTAATAAATGAACGATCATTATTATAACAAGTGTGAATTCCTAGGGAGAATAAATAAAAATACAAGACACATAAAGTTACCCAACTATGAATTAGCGTGCACAAAACTGTGTATAAACAATCCTTTTTATATCAGGAAACTAAATAGGAAGGATTGATATACTTGCTTACACCGTAAGCAACTTAGGGTAGAATGCCGGAAAGAGAAGGAACCAGGCTACCCCGTGGAGAAATCTGGCTAGATACAAAATTACGCGAGAACGGACCAGTTGGAATTCCACAGTTAAACTCGTCGTGTGATCGGATATTTACCAAAAATGTACTGCCTGGGAGAGTGACTTTTTTTTTTTTTTGCTAATCTTACCCCACGCTGGACCTCATGACAGCAAAGATGGATCAGGTACTGCCGCGGAAGTCCCTAACTTTTTCATATTGAGTTCTGATAATAAATCCTCAGCGCCTAATAAAACAGCCGACGGTCGCGGCTATGATGTTTTAATTAAGATTTTCTTGCGTTCTGATGAAGCAGACAAAATGCCGCCCGTCGGGAAATTTGTTGGCAGTTATAAAATGCATAGGTGTTTTCATGAGTGTTTTACTTAATTACTAAGTAGAATTTACGTAGGTGAATACTTTTATTGGTCGGTAACTAACAATTGGATGGGATGCTTCTGAAAGATGCTGGAAATCTCATACAAAGATCTAGTAACAAATGAGAAGAGACTCTGACAAGCACATATGAAGATCTACTCATTCATACATTCGGTTCGTATGAATAAGATGATCATATTGTTGCCATTTGTTTCTCCGATATATTTCTGGTTATAATTATTTCTAGAAAGACATCTGGTACTTAGAGGGGTGGCTTACGTGCAGTTTGCTAACATCCTAAGTGAAAGTGTTTTTTGTGTACCAAAATGGATCAGAACTTGGCACACCCAGGTTGTCAGTCCGTATTGTAAACCACATAGCCACCGTCACCTCCCAAGATATACTGACCACTGTGAAAAGAGGAAGATAATGTGGTACAGTCATGTAACGCAGAAGAATATAAGACACATTTGATTAACACGGTCATAACACTAATAAAGGTGCGCACAATTAGGAAGTGGAATTAAAAATCTGCTTAAAAATATATAATGAAAATATTACATCAATCTGTATACCAGTCACAAATACGTCCTCGACATTCAGTTCGATAGAATGTAGTCCTATTCTATCGAATTTAGAAATTGTCTTGTTCAGTTTGTGTCCATTCACCCTCCCAGGTTTTACCTTCTTTCTTGGTGAATAGGTTGGTTTAAAGCTAAGTACCCGATGTGCTTCTACCGTTGAATGTCTACAAGTCTGCTTAGGGATGTTCTTTGGGCCTAAATAAGGAGTTGGACAACAAGATGTTTGTTTACATTACATTTAAATGTCTGCATGTTACTATAGTTGGGGAAACAGGGAGCATTGAATGGAGTCCAAAGGCAAGGGGTTTGAGAAAATAAGCTATTAGAGTAGAACTTTTTTACAGTGAAGGGGGGTGAATTTGCTACTAGTCGGGTTTGGCGGGGGTATTTATGTCGAACGAGTACAAGTGTAGGGTGTTTGTTCTTATAATAGCAGTAATTCTTAATTAACCTCGGGTAACGACGGAGAAGAGAAAAAATACCATAATAACTAATGGCCAGGAGTAAATATAAATAGTAAATATCCCTAGTAAACATAAACAGTAAACATAAATTGTAAATATAAATAGTAAAGCCCATTAGGAAACATAAATAGTAAACATAAATAGTAAACATAAATAGTAAATGGAAATGGAAAATATAAATAGTGAATATAAATAGTAAATATAAATAGTAAACATAAATAGTGAATATAAATAGTAAATATAAATAGTTCATATAAATAGTAAATATCACTAGTATGCATAAATAGTAAACATAAATAGGAAATATAAATAGTAAACATAACTAGTAAATATAAATAGTAAATATAAAGGGTACATCTTAATAACAGTATGCTGTACAAAACTGTTTCTCGTATAATGTGCATACGAAATTTATTTATTTGTTTAACATTTTACTTACCCCACCCCCTTTCGCAATGAACGTAGCTCTTCCAAGATGAGATGATCCAGTTTACTTTCCGGGTGGATTTCTTGCCAGCTGCCATCTTGCTGGCTCCCTCTTGATTATTTGTTGCATTTTCCTTTTTTGCCGACGTGTTGGAGCAACAACGCTAAGAGGGGCGGGCGTCTTATCCGTTTAATCTGCCCTCTTGTTAGTTGTTTCATCTGTTCTTATCTTCATCTGTTGTTGTTAACTTATATCATTGAATCTTCTCGTCAGCTGATCTGACATCTATATAAGTTACAGCATCAAGCACATTGCCACCTACAAGTGTGTCTTGTTATAAGTTTTCTTGCCTGAGAAAACGAGTTTCTTCCCGCCTTTCTCAAAGTATTCTCACGTCGGAAAATATAAAATTTATTTTCGTTAACACTTAGGGATTTCGTAGGATCCATACCGAAAACTGCGGCAACGAGTCTGAAAACAAACGGGGAAATACATTTTGTATTCTGATTTTTAGTGACGAAATGAAAAGCCCCATGATAGAGTATAGACTTTGACTGATATTCGCGGTTACGGTTCGGCGCGATAGACAGGTTCGTAATTAGGAGAGTCAGTATAAGTTTATTAGAGTGTCCAAGTTTCATAATATAGTTTACTCGGATTATAAGCTTATCCGAATCCGTGTAAACTTAGATAGACCATATACATAAGCCTGGAACGGCTAGTTATTAAAAACTTAAAACATCGTTGTCCAAAATGAAGAGATTCCAGTAACAACAGCTATTACTAATCTTATAGTAGGAAATAGCACGTGCCGTAATAAATAGTGGGTTCACGTTAAGAAAGTCATTAGGCCTTATTTCTGCTAATTTTAGCTCACGACTCAAGCTTGATTCTAAAGCAGAAAAATTAACACAAGAGTCTAGATTAGATCGAGTGGTGACGGTGGGAGTTAGCTCTAATGTTATAGTAATTAAAACAAATCTGGGCACTTTGACTATCAAATATAATTAAGCTATAGTAGCTAGGGCTAGTTTAAATAGAAACCTCAACGTGCAACAAATATGGCCGCTGATCTGTGTGCGGAGGAGTGACGTCGTTCTTCTGTACTACATATTACCCGTGTCCCATAGCCGACTGACATCTCGTGACCACAAACCAAACTATTTAATAGTTGTTTAGTTTTTATTTTCAGGAACACTTCAAGACGGAACCCAGTTTTTCCTTTGCACATTTCGACGCCTATTTAGCAGACGTTGCCCGTCTTCAGTCGAGTGAAGTTGCTCGGTTCGAAGGTTGCATAAAAGAAGAGAAAGTCGCGGAGGCGCTGGAAAAAGGTCGGGTTGATTGTTTGCCCTGAGAACTGTATTTAAAGCTGTCGCACATCTTTGTAACCTTGTTGTTTTTTAATGTTACTCTTGCTTTAGAAAAGGGTATATTTATTCGCTAGGGGTATGGTGAAGCTGCTTCGACGAGGCAAAGATGGTTTGATTGGGATTAGTAATGTTACGCCTTAAACGATGTTTTAACAGAAAAGGTTTTAGCAAATTGTCTGCAGGTTGTCCTGCCTACTTTAATTACCACTGAATAATATTATGCTGTGAAGTGTAGGATTATCCAGGATTATCCAGGATAATTTGCATTCAATACGCTTGATCATACAAAAATCGATACTGAAGCCGCGATGATCAATTTAGACAAAGTTAAAGCATTTGATAGGGTTGATTCATCGGTATTTGGAGGTTGTCCTCTCGGCAACGTAGTTTGACCCGCAATTCCAATCCTAGATTCGCCTTTTGTATGCGAAGCTTGATGAACTGGTAGAAGTAAATGGTTTAAGGTTTAAGCCTTTCAATCAGTCCAGATCTATTCACCAATCATTCCAGATCTATTTTACTGGAAATATTTTGACAAAAATCCAGGAAACTCCCTTCTTGGAATTCTTGGATATTTGTCACCATTTTTCAAGTAGTTTTTTTACCATGTATTTTGGCTTGCCGTTATTTTTTACAAGACTTTTTTCTTAAACAGGTTTCTTCTCCGTTCTCCTGTTATTAGATATGTTTTCCTACAACCATTAAATGAACTATTGCTCTGATGATCATCAAAGTTAAACTAAAGACTATACATTTTTCTTGACTTGTCGGTTTAACGCGCATACGAAATAGTATTAAAATTTAAAAATACATTTAAATAATGTGTTTTGAGCCAAAGAAGAAATACATGTATTCGCTGAAATGTGAAAATAAAGAAATAGAAACAATAAATGAAAATGATGGTTTTGGATTCATTATACATATCGTCATTTGAATGCAACTATAAAGTATATATGCTCTGAACTGGTATTACAACCTCATTTAGCTTCCAATTTAAACATTTTTGGATATTATAATTATTATTATAAACACTTTAATATATATATATATATATATATATATATATATATATATATATATATATATATATATATATATATATATATATATATATATATATACCGTTGGGAATTAGTTCCTAGACTGAAGATTGCGTTAGCATGAAACATCGATGTCTCTAGGTATTTAAATATTTAATATTTATTTATAAAAAATATTATTGTAAATATATATATATGTTTATAAGAAATCATATATAGAAATAAATATATATATATATATATATATATATATATATATATATGTATATATATATATATATTTGTGTGTGTGCATGTGTGTATATGATGTTATCCATTTCAATGTGAGATTTATTTCTCTGTGTTTTACATTCTATGAATTCATATCGTTCTTTTAATCTTGTCAAGTAGCTCCCAACATGTAATCTTAAACTTCCTTGCAATTAATGAAACATGGCATCTGCTACAGATGCAATTATTAAATAGGGAAGATATTCATCCCATAAAAATGACAATGAAATGAATAAATGATAAAGAAACCACATCGATATAACAACGTTGCGAATTAAAAACCATTATACAAATAATTTGGTTATTTCTCTGCTATATTCACTCGAGCTTTCTGCCTTGATAATATGTGATATTTATGGATTTTACTCTCATCAAGGAATATCTTGAATTATTGGAGACACCGCCTGCATGTTCCCACTGAACTTAATTAGTTACGTATTCCTCCATGAAATCCCCACAGCTACCTATCTGGAAAACGCAGCTGTCAAACCTGACATTGTAATATGGAACAAGAGAGAGAAAGTGGCAACTTTGGTTGAGGTCAGTGTCCCTAATGATGGGGGCCTAAATAGAGCTGAAAGGGAGAAAATAACAAAATATCATGGTCTAATGTATGATATGAAAAGAAACTGGAACCTCAAAGAGATCTCTATCATTCCAGTTATCATAGGAGCCACTGGACTCATGAAGAAGAACTTGAAAAAGTATTTAGCAAGTATACCTGGTGAACCAAGTGCAAGAGAAATCCAGACAACTGCACTCAAGGGAACGGCCAGAATCCTGAAAAGAGCGCTCGGTTGGAGTCTGTAAATAGCGGGTGATCGTATGGCATTTGGAAGAATGCCCCGTCCCCAGCAAATGAATGAAAAGAAAAAAAAAAAAAGAGATTCTGATAAATACTTTTTGATAAAGGTACATTGCCACTTAAAAATTTAATGACCCAAAACCCCATAACATACAACTGTAAGAATTCTGCTTCTCGTACAGTCGGTTCTCTCTATCGCTCCAAATACTTTCTCACGTCTGGGGCTGTTCTCTATCTCTACAAACCCACAATCAGCCCATGTATGGAGTACTGTTGTCATTGTGTGGCTGGTAAACCTTTGCTCCATTTAATGGTTCTTGATAAAGTGCAGAAACCTATCTGTAATTTGATTGGTGCCATCCTCTTCTTCTCTACACCCTCTCTGGCAAAGGCGTGCTGTTGCTAGTCTCAGTCGTTTATATAAATACTATTATGGCATGTGTTCTTCAGAATTATGTGATCTATTCCCCGCTTCCTTTGTTCCGGCTTGTTTGACTCGTTGGTTTAGTGGTATCCATCAATTCGCTGTTTTGATACCTCATTGTAATACATCTTCCTATTCCAGTAGCTTCATTCCAAAGATCCCAGGCTTGTGGAACTCGCTTCCTGCTGACTGTTTTCATCCTACCTATAATCTTTGTCTTTTAAGGACTAAGGCCAATAGACATCTCCTGTCTTTGCGATAATCATATTTGTTCTTGTTTAGCTCTTTACATCAAGTGGCTTCATGCCTTGTCTAGAGCGATTACTATGGAATAAATTCTTTATTTAAAACATTATTTAAAACTGATTTATTTTAAATATAGTTTAGAATGAATTATGTTTTTCATATAACACACAGAAATTATAAAAAAGCCAAATTATTTAAATCTTCAGAAATCGCTTGAAATATAGTTTTATTAAAAAATAACACAATTTCACTGTATAATTTACTAATGATATATTTATGTACTCGTGTAATTCTTCGATAAAACGATATAGCAAAAAAATGCGAAATCCTATTTAAACATTTTAAAAGCAACCAAATCCACATCTCAAACATTTGTTTATTCAAAACTAATTCGTCTAAAATTTTCTTTCAATTAAATGTTACTACAAATATGACATAGGTGTATCAAACAAACTAAAATCGTTGTTGTTTTAATATCAGTAGTTTTTACCAATCTTTAATATCCCTTTCATGAAAGTAAATACATAAAATCTTTAAAATACATAACATTATATTTAAAATTCAAATTAATTTACTATTAGCTAAAATGAACAAAATATTTTGTGCTATTATTTTTCTATATTTTCTTTACGTTTACACTCTGTTTCTATTTTCTTTAATAATTTCTATAACGGTGAGATTCTTTTAAATCTCTTATCTGATAACTCTCTATCATTTCCTTGGAATATCTTTAATATGCGACTAATATGGTTTCCCGGCGTTGCCTGGGGCCATGGACAACAAAATAAAAGAGTTAGAATGATTGTTAAAGATCTTTATTTTAAAACCACTGTCTCTCTCTCTCTCTCTCTCTCTCTCTCTCTCTCTATATATATATATATATATATATATATATATATATATATATATATATACGTATACTATTTCCTCCTCTTTTCCCCTCTTCTCTTTTTCCTATCCCTCCTTCACCCTTCTGCTTTCGCCAATCCTGTCTTCCTTCGCTCTATCCCCTACTTCTCATATTCACTCCCAGCCCCCTCCCTCTCTCTTCTATTCTCTCCTATCCACCTTCTCTCCCATATCCTCCCTCTATCGCCTCCTCTCTTTTTCCTATCGCAACTGTTCACAGATTACTACATAGTTAATAACATAAGGAGATCGCTCTAAATGTCGACCCCCTTAACTTATTCTACTGTTTGAATCTCTCTTAATATTGGTTCACTGGGTATATTCACCAAGAAATTTATCAAATTCTTTTTCATGTGCCCGATTGCTCCAATGATTACAAGAATTATTGAGATCTTCTTAATATTCCAGTTTATTTTCATGTCGTACATAATACCTTATTATTTGGTAATCTACTCCCTATCAGCTCTGTTTAAGCCAGTAAAATCAAAATTAGTCGGAAAAGGGGTCGACATTTTGAGCAATTTTATGGACATTTTCGTAACTGCCAGGAAAGTAAATATTTAAATAAATGTGACTATATTTTGCCAGATGCAAAACCGAAATATAATATATCAACTGTTTTAGTGTGCCTTGCGTAGTTTTACTTAATTCTTTTTAATTCACCCCAAATAAGTCACAATGACACTGTGACGTAATGGGCTATTGTAAATTAGGAGCAATACATACAAGGGCATGTTGTGTAGCTAAATTGTTTGTTCACATTTCATTAAAAGTTCTGCATGTTGGTACAGTCAGGGAAACAGTGAGCAGAGGTGGTATTTCAAAGTCTAGCAGTACGATGAAAAGAAGCTATAAAAGTAGAAAAAGCTCTTGCAAATTGGGACCTCTACACTTACGGGGTGAAATTTTACTGATTGTCGGATTGGACGTGTGTATTTACGGCGAAGGAGCACTGGTGCAGCAAGTTCATCGTAGCACATTTCATTTATAAAAGAATCGCAGATATGCAAAATTGCGGCAATCGGACAATGGCTGTAGGTTGGGTGATAGTGTTGGACCTATTAGATTAGAGGTTCGTTTGTTATCATGTCTAGGAGGGAGAAGCTAGTAGTTAGTACAGCAGCTCAAATGTGATTTCGATACTCCATACATAGGTGAAATTGTGTTTTTTTTAACTGGACCCAAAGAAATACACCGACTACATTATTTTATAGAATAGTAGAGGATCAGAAAATCAGTCAATATGATCTTCAACTATTAATACTAGTTTCAATCTTGCTATTGTTCGGTAACTGTTTACACTCATTAATGGTGTTGACGTTTTTGATTCTTCAATCTGGAAAAGAGATAAAGAAGTGACTTACAAGTAGTTGACAGTAGTCAACTGGATAACGACACAGACTAATTTGCATGCTGTGCTAACTTCGGATACTGTCGGTTCCATTACACCGCTGTCACTTATAGATGTTTGCAACCTTCACATGGTACGTCATGTAAATACCTTATTCTAGAAGAGAATGCTTCCATCATCTATCAAAATGATATTTTCTGTCTTTCAAAAAGTAAAAATGTGCATTACTACTAACAATGATAACTAATACTAACATTATAGCATTAAATAGAAACGCTAGCGGAGACAAAATCCAACATGACTTTTCGGTGGCGATAATCGATGCACACTGTGTTTTTTTGTAACCCTTTATTCAGTTTGTATCTACTAATCTCTAGTGCCAATTCCCACCCTGACATCTTTAAATGCCTCCACAGAGGCTATTCACCTCTGGTATAAAACCATTTATCTAGAACGTATCCGAGAACCCTATGCCAACAGCAGAATCAAGTATTTATATCAATTATATATCAATTAATATTAATTATATATTAATTAATATTAATTATATATTAATCATATTAATTAAGTTTACTTTTACTCACAGGTAGAACGCTCAATTTACATATAGAATGCTAAACACCGTAAATCAATCTTAATAGTAGTGCTTATCCTGGCTGTGCATTAATTAACATTCGAGTTTTTTTTTTTGTTTTTTTTTACAATAAAGGTCACCGCTTATCAAAGCCCAACCGCCACTCTTGGTAAAGGTTAAAGAGTTTGACTGGTGGACGGTGAGACATCATCGCGATTACCGGCAGGATGGTTGTAGCAGGGCTGACATTGATTATTTACGGAGACAGTTCAACAAGAACTTGCTTACATTGGACTTGAAAACGAGCATATTTTAGTAGGTTGAGAAGCAGACTCGCGGCAGTGTGTTCCACAGACGGGCAGTTCTAGGAAAGAAACTCTACCCATAAAAGTTTCGTTTCGTATTTTACGCGAATTATTCTTTTTATTATAAAAGCTTTATATCACAGGTAAAATGTGAGGGTACACCCACCGTCTATTAACAACAATGAAGCCATGTATATAGACAGGGGTGGGGCGTAAATGATAGCGACGTTAAATTCGGAATCTACAAGTTGAAATACTTCAATTCTTTATATACACCTGAAAATCCACAATAAAAAACGTATTTCTATTCTGGATAAGTATCGAATATTTGCCGTACATTTTCCAATTATCTTCAGCAAAGGAAAGGCATCAGTTCATCGATGTTCTTCTAAACTTAAGACGTAACAACGTTGGTTCCACCTGCTTAAGCATTTCTTGTTTTTGTCATATAAATTTTGTTCTGCAACTCTCAACAGATAAACGTAAATCTAGAAAATAAAAGAATCGACTTCCGGTTACTTATTTGACTTATTGTTCCAAAAAATAATAATATATTGGAATTGGGTTTATCGGCTTGTCAACGAAACCGATATTTGTTCGGTTACAAGAAAAACAAATTGACGTCATAATCAATTAAGCCACAACAATGGCAAAATAAATACTCCAAGCACAATATCTTTATTAAAGCGAATAAAAAGCAAAGGTTCAGTTATATAGCGATGTTGTTTGTGTCGCAAATACGAATTGTATTCTTGGCACCAGGAACGCTAGTTGTTATAAGAAGGGTCTTAAGGACTCAATCTGTTACGCTACTTTTAAAGCATCGATGTAGAACGTGAAACCTTGTGACCGCACCAATATCGTCAAGGCGGGATAGGATATATTGTTGGTACCAAATATGACCTGTCTGCTCACTTCATTTTAGGCCAAAGAAAAATGCCTACAAAGGGTTCTAACTGACGAGTTCTAATATTTAAATCGTAGCTGTCGAATAAGTTATTTGCTGTAACTTTGGTTTCATTTTTGCCCTGGAAGGGGTGATCCGGCTTCCTTCCGGAGAAAGTTACTAGAGAATATATATTTCACATTCGTTCTACAATCGCATGCGTATCACGGTTAGAAGAGATGACATACAGTGCCTATTATTACCAAATCATCACCCATCTTATATTGAACAGGCTAATATCGCTTAACTTTTATAACCTTAATGGAACGGGTTTGTCAATCTGAGTATGCCGTATATAAATCATATTTCGTTCGCTATCGGGCTCGATTGCCTTTTATTATTTTGATGTATCAAACTTTCTGTTTGATGTGATTCCAAACTAAATCTCTGCTCTAAATATGTAAGAATATAGTTTTATAAATTATTTATAAACTGCACGTCAGCATGTATCCCCGTTGCTTTTATGATGATCTAAAGTTCAGTAAACATAGTTTAAAACAATTTTTAATTTTACTTTTATTTTATAAACAATCCCCTCTTCTACGACATGAGTTCATCTAATCTAATGTTGCATCTTGTTTCATTTTTCCAAATTCATTTTTAGTCTCAAGACTTATTCTTATAAAACATTTCAAGTTGAGTTTCACTCTTAATTCATTTTTACTCTCAAGACTTATTCTTATGAAACATTTTAATTTGAGTTTCAGTCTTAATTCATTTTTACTCTCAAGACTTATTCTTATAAAACATTTTAATTTGAGTTTCAGTCTTAATTAATTTTTACTCTCAAGACTTATTCTTATGAATCATTTTAATTTGTGTTTCAGTCTTAATTCATTTTTACTCTTAAGACTTATTCTTATAAAATATTTCAAGTTGAGTTTCACTCTTAATTCATTTTTACTCTCAAGACTTATTCTAATAAAACATTTTAATTTGAGTTTCAGTCTTAATTCATTTTTACTCTCAAGACTTATTCTAATAAACATTTCAAGTTGAGTTTCACTCTTTATTAATTTTTAGTCTCAAGACTTATTCTTATAAAACATTTCAATTTGAGTTTCAGTCTTAATTCATTTTTACTCTCAAGACTTATTCTTATAAAACATTTTAATTTGAGTGTCAGTCTTAATTCATTTCTACTCTCAGGACTTATTCTTATAAAACATTTTAATTTGAGTTTCAGTCTTAATTCATTTTTACTCTCAAGACTTATTCTTATGAATCATTTTAATTTGTGTTTCAGTCTTAATTCATTTTTACTCTTAAGACTTATTCTTATAAAATATTTCAAGTTGAGTTTCAGTCTTAATTCATTTTTACTCTTAAGACTTATTCTTATAAAACATTTCAAGTTGAGTTTCACTCTTAATTCATTTTTACTCTCAAGACTTATTCTTATAAAACATTTTAATTTGAGTTTCGGTCTTAATTCTTTTTTACTCTGAAGACTTATTCTAATTGAACATTTTAATTTGAGTTTCAGTTTTAATTCATTTTTACTCTCAAAACTTATTCTTATAAAACATTTTAATGTCAGTTTCAGTCTTAATTCTTGTTTACTCTCAAGACTTATTCTTATGAATCATTTTAATTTGAGTTTCAGTCTTAATTCATTTTTACTCTTAAGACTTATTCTTATAAAACATTTCAAGTTGAGTTTCACTCTTAATTCATTTTTACTCTCAAGACTTATTCTAATAAAACATTTTAATTTGAGTTTCAGCCTTAATTCATTTTTACTCTTAAGACTTATTCTTATAAAACATTTCAAGTTGAGTTTCACTCTTAATTCATTTTTACTCTCAAGACTTATTCTTATAATACATTTTAATTTGAGTTTCGGTCTTAATTCTTTTTTACTCTGAAGACTTATTCTAATTAAACATTTTAATTTGAGTTTCAGTTTTAATTCATTTTTACTCTCAAAACTTATTCTTATAAAACATTTTAATGTCAGTTTCAGTCTTTATTCATTTTTACTCTCAAGACTTATTCTTATGAATCATTTTAATTTGAGTTTCAGTCTTAATTCATTTTTACTCTTAAGACTTATTCTTATAAAATATTTCAAGTTGAGTTTCACTCTTAATTCATTTTTACTCTTAAGACTTATTCTAATAAAACATTTTAATTTGAGTTTCAGTCTTAATTCATTTTTACTCTCAAGACTTATTCTAATAAACATTTCAAGTTGAGTTTCACTCTTTATTAATTTTTAGTCTCAAGACTTATTCTTATAAAACATTTCAATTTGAGTTTCAGTCTTAATTCATTTTTACTCTCAAGACTTATTCTTATAAAACATTTCAATTTGAGTTTCAGTCTTAATTCTTTTTTACTTAGAAGACTTATTCTTATAAAACATTTTAATTTGAGTTTCAGTCTTAATTCATTTTTACTCTCAAGACTTATTCTTATGAATCATTTTAATTTGAGTTTCAGTCTTAATTCATTTTTACTCTTAAGACTTATTCTTATAAAACATTTCAAGTTGAGTTTCACTCTTAATTCATTTTTACTCTCAAGACTTATTCTAATAAAACATTTTAATTTGAGTTTCAGTCTTAATTCATTTTTACTCTTAAGACTTATTCTTATAAAACATTTCAAGTTGAGTTTCACTCTTAATTCATTTTTACTCTCAAGACTTATTCTTATAAAACATTTTAATTTGAGTTTCGGTCTTAATTCTTTTTCACTCTGAAGACTTATTCTAATTAAACATTTTAATTTAAGTTTCAGTTTTAATTCATTTTTACTCTCAAAACTTATTCTTATAAAACATTTTAATGTCAGTTTCAGTCTTAATTCTTTTTTAGCCTCAATACTTATTCTTATAAAACATTTTAATTTGAGGTTCAGTTTTAATTCTGTTTTACTCTCAAGACTTATTCTTATAAAACATTTTAATTTGAGTGTCAGTCTTAATTCATGTTTACTCTCAAGACTTATTCTTATAAAACATTTTAATTTGAGTTTCAGTCTTAATTCATTTTTACTCTCAAGACTTATTCTTATGAATCATTTTAATTTGTGTTTCAGTCTTAATTCATTTTTACTCTTAGGACTTATTCTTATAAAATATTTTAATTTGAGTTTCAGTCTTAATTCTTTTTTTGTTGATATTATATTTTATAATTAGTTTTGGCCAACTTATTTTCCTCATATGCTCCCTACAATGTGCACATTTTTACAGAAATATTTTCACATATGAAGATACGCCTACCCAGAAAACAAATATATTTTTGATACGGTATCAGTCGAGAATATAAAGGGTTTATGATGATGGCAGTTTCTTTTGGGTCACCATAGCCGTTGTCTCTTAGGGGGGGGGGTCGATATTGCTGAAAAAGCTACGTTGGTGCATCCTCTTCATAGACGTGAAACAATGGTCTAACGAGTGAAGTAAAGCACAATCTTCCTCGGTCATGTCGAGCCCTTAACAAAAAACAGAAAAATACTAGATTACGGCTGTTGACGATAGGGCTATAGAATGCCCATTATTGACATCGAAATATAATTTTCTGAAGTTTCCCATCATCATTAAGAAACACCATACACTCAGTGGAATACAATCAACCGCCTGAGAACAGGAATGGGAGGGGTCAAAAGTTGCTGTAACCAGATGGGGATACAAAACCGACCCAACTATATTTGAATGTGGAGAAGAGGAGCATAGCATTAGGTGCTGCCTTGTATTCCCGCTCATTTCAAACCAGAGCAGCTGGTAAGATCTTTGCAGGGTACAATAATAATGAAAAGAACTGCGTCAAAAATGTAGGAGACTGTCGTATGACAACATGCTTAAAAGACACGCAAAGAAGAAAAATTAAGATTGAACAACAGTATATATTTAAAACTTTAATTGTATTGTGTTGTAAATTGTTAGATTTGTTTAATGTTAATTATGTATAAAATACAAAGCTTAATGAGATAATAACTGCATTATTATTCAATGAAAGTGATTATATCGTCCCAAGTATTGAGTAGTCGTCACGTTGTTATCGACTGGAGTCTCTCAACGATTTATATTTTATTGTTTCAAGTTAGATGGAAAAATCTGGGTTAGTTAAATCACGCGCGAAGCAATGGCGATTAATACCATGTAGAGTCCATGTTTTTTTGTCTTGAATCCACCGAAGACGGAATTAAAGGCAATTGCTATATGCCTCTCCTTTTTCTACTTCTATGTTTAAAGTTTTGAATTTACCTAGTACATATATATACATATATATATATATATATATATATATATATATATATATATATATATAAAATAAGGAATAGGTAAAATACATACCTTTTGAAGCATTAAAGATGCGATATCAATTTTAAAAGAAAAATAAATCGAAACCGATTTTTTTCTTCTTTTTATAAACTTCCATTTTTTTGTTAGTTTAAAGTGATACAGATATTTCGCCAATAACTTGGCTTTTTCAGTGTTTCATATATCCTGATGTTATCGGATTTGTATTTGTTTTCCTTTTTTTCTCTCCCGGTTTCTGTTGTTGCAGCCGAGCCAAATGGGTTAATTGTTGTTTCCCACTTTCAAATATGAGATCGTGAATGCGCACGTGATCGGTATAAAGTGTTTAAGGTTCATATTTTTTTAAAGAAGCATCTATTTGAAATTTTATTAGGAATAGGTAAAATTAATACCTTTTGAAGCATTAAAGATGCGATATCAATTTTAAAAGAAAAAATAAATCGAAACCGATTTTTTTTCTTCTTTTTATAAACTTCCATTTTTTTGTTAGTTTAAAGTGATACAGATATTTCGCCAATAACTTGGCCTTTTCAGTGTTTCATATATCCTGATGTTATCGGATTTGTATTTTTTTCTTCCCGGTTTCTGTTGTTGCAGCCGGGCCAAATGGGTTTGTTGTAGTTTTCCATTTTCAAATATAAGATCGTGAATGCGCACGTGATCGGTATAAAGTGTTTTAAGGTTGATATTTTTTTTACGAAGCATCTATTTGAAATTTAATAAGGAAGAGGTAAAATAAATATCTTTTGAAGCATTAAAGATGCGATATCAAAAAAATATATGAACATTAAAACACTTTATACCGATCACGTGCGCATTAACGATCTCATATTTGAAAGTGGGAAACAACAACAAACCCATTTGGCCCGGCTGCAACAACAGAAACCGGAAGAAAAAATACAAATCCGATAACATCAGGATATATGAAACACTGAAAAGGCCAAGTTATTGGCGAAATATCTGTATCACTTTAAACTAACCAAAAAATGGAAGTTTATAAAAAGAAGAAAAAACATATCGGTTTCGGTTTATTTTTCTTTTAAAATTCATATCGCATCTTTAATGCTTCAAAAGGTATTTATTTTACCTTTTCCTAATTAAATTTAAAATAGATGCTTCTTAAAAAAATATGAACTTTGAAACACTTTATATATATATATATATATTTATATATATATATATATATATATATATATATATATATATAAGAGGATTCAATTAATTAGAAAATTACAATTGTTCCAAGTATTCGAACATCAAGTCTAATATGGCGTACGGTCGTTTCCAAAACATTCTGGAAATACTTTAATGTATTTTTTTAAATTAACAAAGCTACTCTAAAACGTCTTCATCAGCGCCTTTAGCACCATGTCTTACAGAAATTCAAGGAAAAAATAAAAAGATCGTCGTAGAGGAAAATCTATTGACAGGAGGAGTCACAGAGACACATATAAGAAAAAGGAATAAGTTACAAATATAGAATAAAAATAAAAGATAAAATGATAATAATAATAAAACATCCTAAAAATTATGAAAATAAAATGAAAATATAGCAATGCAATGTTCCGTTTAATAGGTGAACAGTTTATGACAACTGCATTTAAATTGGATTAATCCCTCGCTGATTTACCGAGTTTTTTGACAACCGCCGTGTGGGCTTGGATGTTTGAATTTCAGTTTTAAATATAGCTTATATTCCAGGGTTCGAGTCCGGTGACCGGTGTGAATAATTCTTCTTTATACTGACGATTTCCGTAAGGATGAAACGTATACGTATGTAGATAAAAACCAAACATTCATCATATATGATATATATATACATATATATATATATATATATATATATATATATATATATATATATATATATATATTACTGATTCATAAGTATTTACTGAATGCCGCTTATATATCTTAGTACCTATGTATGCATTACACAAACGGATATATAGAGAGAATATTTAAAGAGTATATGCTGAATTATACATATTTACATAATATAAGCGACTAATAATATTTAATCATGTTATGTTTGCATATATATATATATATATATATATATATATAAGCATAACATGATTAAATAGTAGTAGTCGCTTATATTATATCAATATTTATGATTCAGTATATACTCTTCAAACATTCTCTCACACTCACATATATATATATGTATATATATATATATATATATATATATATTTATATGTATATATATGTATTTGTATATATATATATATATATATATATATCAGTCTACTCAGCAATTTGTTGTTCTCACAATCAGTTTGTATTTGTGTGAATCCTTATTCACTTCCTCTGCTATACTTCTTTTTTTTTCTGAACTTCGTATTTCGTAATCTTGCTAACATCCGTCTTAATCCGGAGATATAATGCATGAAGTGCTGCTTTTGATAATCTCACACAATATAAACATTTTCCTTATCTGAAAGCTCGTAAGAAAAAGTAAAATGCCTCTGGTAAGATATGGAATATCATACACTATATTAGTATTAACTACAAAAGGCAATACGTGCGCCGATATTTAATCTCCTCTGCTCTTGTGGTTTATACCCGTTCTGTCATAATACTTGAATGTAGTCTTAAAATCATCAACTTAATCGCGTGATTATTTTGGCAAACACGTCGCCTTAGGTTGTAGTGCTTATATTATATGCAATATTCTTGTTGTATTTGTGGTTCACTACATTGGCAGTCGTATTCAGTGAGTTTGCTTATCGGAATAAACTATGTTGCTTTTATTTGTGTTAATGTTGTTGAATTATTTTTGCTTTTTTTAGATTATTCACATAAACATTATATATATATATATATATATATATATATATATATATATATATATATATATATATACGTTTCGTCTTTTTTAATCGGGACTCATCAGAATAGAGATATGACTATCCACTACCGGGCATGTGATTCGAAACCCCGGATTACAAGTATTTTGCAACTCAAATCCGACGCCTTAACCACACGGCCAATTTTAAATAGCGAATAAAGGGTGATGATGTTAACACATTATCGGCGGGCTTAACGCCTAGAGCGTTCTAATTCTATAATGGAAGGAACGATGCATTTAAAGCTAGTAACGTCATGCTGTGTTAATATTATACTTACAGTGCTCTACTTTTTCGAGGAGCGACAAATAATAATAAATATTTGTTATTGTTTATTATATATATATATATATATATATATATATATATATATATATATATATATATATATATATATATATAAATATATATTAAAGTATGAAAATACATTTATAGAAATTAAGCTACACAGACGCGTTCGCGTTTCATCCATACGGGGAATCGTCAAGCTAAATGCACATATGCTGTGTTACTCTTAGTAAATATATATATATATATATAAATATATATATATATATATATATATATATAATCTAGCTAAATATCCAATCAGATTCGTTATTATTTCATTCCAATGCTTAAGTAGATAACAACATACATAACAAATAAATAAATATTTGCTGTTCTTAAAATCAATATCTAAAATATAAATAAATAACACAAAGGAATAGAAAAAGAAAGTATTCCAACCATGCACGTGTTAAAATAAGGTCAACTCGAACCGCTTACAAAGGGTTGCGTCGCACCAAAACAAAACAATAGAAAACATTCTTCAAGGTCAGATTGGTCTTTGTCCGAGGGAAACTCATCCATTAGCTAATGAAAACATGAACCGGTAGAATGGAAATAAACAACAAATCTGATTGTTTTTATTAGTCTAAACAACATGTTGGTATATAAAAACAAGTAGTAACAATATATCTGTACAATTATCACGACGTTTCCCTGTGGGAATGAAATGCGGAAGCCTCGGTGTTGCTTAATTTTCTCACGAATATATTTACATAATTTACAACTAACTCTACTCAAATCGTGAGCACCGTTGAAGTAACTACTGAAAATCTATACACAATATATAATATATAATTAAAACTTCCTAGTATGTTATTCAGACTATGTATGTGTTTGTGTGTAGTAAAATCCTGATAACAATAAGGCTCGCTTGTTTACATATTTAATGTTTTGGATTGTTCCGGGAAGGTCGAATGAGAAGATATATATGGGAGAAATAGAGTAGAAAAAGTAGAGGTGGTAGTATTATAAGTAGTAGTAATGGTAGCAGCTATAGAGTAAGATACGCGAAAGAGGATGACATAAATAAATATTTTATTTATTTATTTTCTAAACATAGTTTACCCCAGGCGGTCACTGTAGAAATAAGGGGCTACTGAGATATAAGGTGGAAGTTATGGGGAGTATCCTTAATTGGGAGCTGTGCAGCGAGGTGTATGTTTACATTAGTTTTACATTTCTGCAAGTTAGTACAGTCGGGGAAACAGGGAGCAGGGAGAGAAGTTCCAGAGGACGACAGCACGAGGAAAGAACCTGCTGGAGTAGAAGGCTCGCTCGGCATCTGGGGACCTTAACAGTGAATGGATGAGATTCGGACGATTGTCGGGTCGGGAGGGGACACTAGAGCAGCAAGTTCATAAAAACACAATCCATTGAAGTAGTTGTAAAACAGGCATAATATTGCAACATTGCGGCGATGGGACAAAGGTTGGAGCTTGGTGGATAGTGAGGGTCAAATTAAGTTTATGACTCTTTTTTGGACCTTTTGTAAGAGGGAGAGGCTAGTGGATGATGCACCAGCCCAGATGTGTGTATGTAAATGGCATAAATCCACTTGATGTAAGGGCTAACATGAA
This sequence comes from Sepiola atlantica, assembly GCA_963556195.1. Taxonomy (NCBI): domain Eukaryota; kingdom Metazoa; phylum Mollusca; class Cephalopoda; order Sepiida; family Sepiolidae; genus Sepiola; species Sepiola atlantica. The sequence continues at coordinate 74,301,693 of OY744533.1, read as the reverse complement.
CGAAATGTGATTATCGCTAAGACAGGATATTCCTATTGGCCTTTGCTTTGAAAAAAAAAGCAAGGCTCTAGGTAGAAGGAAAACAGTCAGCAGGAAGAGAATTCCACAGAGCGATGTAAAAGGAGAGAAAGCAAAATACTAAAGTAGTAGTATCAGCAGCGACAGCTTAAGGAAAGGGCAGTAAAATTATGACGCAAATAATTAATGACATATATCAAAATGCCATTATTGGATGCAAAACTATACATTTACAAAAGTGTATTTCCATTGATGTAATTTCCACCCTTTTCTACCCAATTAATACTGAGAAGATCCTCCGAAACCACAGCTATAATCTAAAAGGATCAGAATAAAATTGGCCATATCGTTTTATTTACCTCCCCAGGAGGTTAGGCACAAGGCCAGTGTTATCTTACTCCCACAAGGTAAGATGTGACCCAAGGTCGGGTCGGGAAAGTGGGACTTTAAAAGCCAGCGCCCGAGAAGGTGAGCACTCTGGCCATTAAAAATTGCCTGGGCAGCCCCGTCGGCATTCCCCGGTAGGGGCGCCTCAGGCAGTAAGCAACAAACTTACTCCTCCCCAAAGAGGAGAGGCAAAGCCTGGGATGGTGGACCTCCTAGAACTGCACAGGACAGACCCATAGACCGGCGTAAATCAAGCCCCGAAGGCCAAGACGATACCAGTTTATGGTGTGTATCAATGATACGACATATCGTTTGCCATATCATATAGAGTTCCTTTTTTAATTCCCGCAAATGCTGTGACTCCTTGCGAACTACTTGAATAATGTATGTGTTCAATACGCCATTATCAATTCTTTAACGCTCTTAGCGATCGTTCGACGCACTAAAATACTATGTAAAGCACGACCCTCTTACAGTTTTGTTACTTTCCTTTTGCATAAGTATATCACATATATAAAGTGCTGCTCTTTATCAAGTAAATTGATTTATCTGTATAATGTTTCAAACAATGATTTGTACTCATGAATACAATGACCCTACATGATTTAGTACAAGAACCATCACATATATTATGAAGATAGCAAGCCTCTTATGACCCATCCGCCTGATTAAATACCCCTTAGACAAGCCTTTTATCGGTAATAAATATAAATCCACTCTTCCGTTAGATATAAAACGCGACTTTCACGCCTTAATCAAACATTATTAATAAAAACGGTTCCTTAAGTAATAAACTACAATAAAATAATACATTTATAATCAAGAATAAGCACTCTAAGACTAAATGTAAAACATAAATCCTTTAATAACATTAATACGTCTGCCCTCTGTAAATTGATAACAGTAAACTACACCCAAATTTAAACCATACGTCGGTCTATAAATTGATTACACGCTACACCATCACCTAAAAATGCGAATACACTAAAGTAACACAGATATTTTAAAGATAGCTAGCATATAATTACCAATCCCCCTGATTAAATGCCCCTTAGATCAGCATTTTATCGATAATAAGGACAACTCTCTCTTTCATTAGATATCAAGCCCGACATTCATACCTTTATCTAACCTTCTTTAAAAAACGCCCCCTTACGTAATAAACTACAATATATTAACACAATTTTTATTCAAACATAAAGCACCGCAACAATAAATGTAACACATAAATAATGTAATACGATTAAATGACACTCCGCGCCATCATTCCTAAATACGAATATAGGAATTGATACCCATGCTACCTCCGTCATCAGGTTGTATTTAAATAATACTAAGTTTCAATTAAGGTTCATACATCCATATAGACAGACCCCGTAAACTCGGTACTATCCCCCAAAGGGACACTTGAGAGAAATCACCGGACGATAGAAGTGGTGATCATTATCGTCGCATTTTCTATTTTCTCAAACTGTCTTGATTCTGTGAAGTACTGATGATTTGAAATGGGTATTAGGCGCATTCTCTAAACAGTTATGGTCAACCGGTTTCAATAGAATCATAGTACATCTCTAGAATATGTAATGCATAGTTTTTAAATAAATAATTGGTATTTAGCTCGCACATTCTTACGATAGAACACTTTATTGGTATCATTTAAACATACTCAACGTACTCTCTCTCTCTCTCTCTCTCTATATATATATATATATATATATATATATATATATATATAAATATATATACGTAGTTTTGTTATTGTATTCAGTGGCAGTAGAACTGCTTTTTAGTATTTTTCCACTTCCTAAGCGGTTAAGTACATGCAGAATACTGCATCCCATCACCCTTAATCGACCGTGGCATTATTTCTATATATATATATATATATATATATATATATATATATATATATATATATATATATATATATATATATATATATATATATATATATATGTGTGTGTATTTATATATATATATGTATGTGTATTTATTTATTAATTTACGTACATAAAGAAATTGATGGGCATGTGTTTCTGGCTATCAGCCGTCATCAGCATGACTGCACTGGGCAAAGATCGAACTCTCGATGTAAATGTCTATTGTCTGATACTTTACTATCCGGCTATGACGCCTTGCTGAAATATGTACAATTTATTATCGCTTATCAAGTTACGTAGTTTTGTTATTGTTTTTACTGATGATAGAACAGTGTTGGTGTATAGTATATTCCACTTCCTAAGCGATTAAGAACATGTAGAATACTGCATGCAGTCGCTCGATTTCTTTTATGTACGTCAATTAATCAATAAATATATATAAAAAATAAAAATGATGACACGTCTGATCAAGTGCTACTGAATGCAGTAGTCTGCATGTTCTTAACCGCTTAAAAAGTGGGGAAATACTAAAACAACTACAATGTTCTATCGTCACGTAACTGAAAAAATGGTACATATTTGGGCCAGGCGTCATAGACATTTATATCGAAAGTTCCATCCTTGCCCAGGGTAGCCATGCTGATGACGATTGATCGCCATATCACGGGCCTATATTTTCTTTTTTGTACGTAAAATAATTATTAAATCTCCTATATAAATGGAGAGTAGTGTGTGTGTGTGTGTGTGTGTGTGTGTGTGTGTGTGTGTGTGTATGTCCAGCAAAACATTTTTTTTTTAAATACACAACAGATACCACCAAATTCGAAGTCGTTCATTTTTCAGACGTATAATATGCAAACATTCGAAAAAAAAACATCCATTCATTCACGTAGAACCGACACGAAATCTGCCGCGGGGGGGGAAGGTCGAATTTTTACGTTTTTTCATCGTCCGGACGCCTGTCTCTTCGGTGCAACGGTTAGCGATAGAGAACAAAGACTGGGTTGTTGATGGTTCTGTCCTCACTGACTCCTAAGAATTTGTTTTAAACGATGACTTAGACATAATCGAATGTTGGAGCGTGGGTAAGGTCGACGATAAAGGAAGACAGAGATAGTGGTTTTAATAGACATATCTTACAGTTAGGTGGTGGGGAACGGGCAGAGGGTGCAACCGGAGAGTGTGGGGGAGACGGGGATAAGTCGGCAATGGGGGAGAGGAGGCGATTATGAGGAGGCGACCGGTAAGAGCGGGAGAATTGTAGGGGGGGGGCGACCGTGTAGAGGAAGGAGCGTGGATAAGGGAACGACCGGGAAACAGACAACTTTTCCTTGGGCAACGCCGTATAACCCCTGCTAGTATATATATATATATATATATATATATATATATATATATATATATATATATATATATATATATATAAAATAAAAATAATGACACGTTCGAGTAAGGGCAACTGAATGCAGTATTCTGCATGTTCGTAACTGCTCTTTCGCCAGTAAAAAAACAATAACAAAACTACGTAACTTGATAAGCGATAAAAGATCGTTCATATCTGGGCAGGGCGTTATAGCCGGATGGTAAATCATCAGACTATAGAGATTAATGTATTTGTAATATATATATATATATATATATATATATATATATATATATATATATACATATATATATATATATATATATATACAAAGGTATGTGTATATGTTTATATATTTGTATCTATAGGATACATTCCTCAAAGTATTAACAGATCATTATACATTTAGGCGTAGGGGTCATAATGTGGGATATATTTACTTTAATTTTCTTCTATTAGGGTTATTAAGGAGGTGAGACTTTCGTAAAAAATGTGGCACTACTAATTTTTATGAAATTTTCACAATAAATTTCAATTAATTATTTCCCTTCGTATTCCGATTAGTTTGCCGTATTTAAACAAAGTTTATGGGGACATACTATGAAAAAAGCCTTGCATTAAATATTTTAAATATTTGCTTAGTTAGTGTATACTGTTCATTTATGTGTATAATGTACATTTGAAATATTTGCTTAGTTGGTGTATACTGTTCATTTATGTGTATAATGTACATTTGAAATATTTGCTTAGTTAGTGTATACTGTTCATTTATGTGTATAATGTACATTTGAAATATTTGCTTAGTTAGTGTATACTGTTCATTTATGTGTATAATGTACATTTGAAATATTTGCTTAGTTAGTGTATACTGTTCATTTATGTGTATAATGTACATTTGAAATATTTGCTTAGTTAGTGTATACTGTTCATTTATGTGTATAATGTACATTTGAAATATTTGCTTAGTTAGTGTATACTGTTCATTTATGTGTATAATGTACATTTGAAATATTTGCTTAGTTGGTGCATGATGCCTAATGATTAAATGTTATCCAAATCTGAAGATTATACACCAACTAAGCAAATATTTACATGAAGTTCAATTTGTTAAGACCCCATACCTACAGCTTTAAAATTAAATGTAAGAAACATAAGGTTTAGTATCATTATATCTTAATTTTAATATTCGTAAGGGGACATAAACCTGATGCAAATCTATTCTGTTAGGTGAATTCATTTCCCCCGTTCTTGAACAGGTAATTGCCTGGTATATATATATATATATATATATATATATATATATATATATATATATATATATATATATATATATATATATATAGTCATCTATTTATGAATAAATGTATACGCCACTAAAAGGTCGACAATTTAGGATATGTGTCACCGTAAAATAGCCGATATTCAGCAATCATTAGCCAGCAAAACAATAACACATATCTAATATATATATATATATATATATATATATATATGTGTGTGTGTGTGTGTGTGTGTGTTAGTGTGTGTGTTAGTGTGTGTGAGAGTGCTGTGTGGTGTTGTGTGTGTGTGTGTGTGTTAGTGTGTGTGTTAGTGTGTGTGAGAGTGCTGTGTGGTGTTGTGTGTGTGTATGTGTCTGTGTGTGTGTGTGTGTGTGTGGGTGTGTGTGGGTGTGTGGGTGTAAAAGTGTGCATATATATATGCGAGATTATCACTGGGTGGTATATTTTACTTACGCCTCTGGATGAATATAGATCAAACTCCGTTGTTATGTCTCAAGTGAAAAAGGAAGAAACAGTTTTGTCTAACTTTTCATCGTTTTTTTTTTGGCTGTTTCCAAATATGCACTAAAGTAGAATGCTGGCGTATTGACAATTATAGACTTCTCATCTGAGATAGAAAAATGGCTGAAACAATAAGATTTATATATTATTGATGGGAATTATTTGGAGGGAGACGGAAATTCATTCGATTAAATAAATACTGAAATCTATTTGGATAACATAAAAATGAGTTTAAGTTCAGTTAATGGAAATATTGTACTGGATTAAAAATATTCTTGAATTCTCAGCTCATATTTTTAGATAGTATAATTTTTTTATCTTAAAATTCATTTGTGTTTTCTGATAGAAAATGTTAAACTATCATGATCGATATATTTAAATATATATGTAGATATATATGTGTGTGTGTATTATTTTTGTTTCTTAGATATTAATCTATTGAAACTCCAGTGTTTATAAGAACTTCTCACTATGTAGAGTTGTTTTTTAATACATCGTTTAAGTTATACAAATATTTTTGGTTACATGTGTGTATACATGTTTCAGCTGAGATCTCTCTTGAGAACATTTTTTCTGAAGGTCGAAAGAGATCGCAACTGAAACATGTATGCACATATGTAAGTAAAACTGTTTGTATGATTAAAAGGTTATACTATATATATATATATATATATATATATATATATATATATATATATATTTGTTTTATCTGCATACGTATATGTTTTATCCATATGGCAATCGTCAGTGTAAAAATTATGATTCATACCGGTTGCAGGACTCTAATCTCGGAACACGAGTAATGTTTATAACTCAAATTCCGACGCTTTAGCCCTCGCGGCCACTATCAACAACGCGATAAATCAGCGAGAAATTAAACCTATTAAAAACAGCCATCAAGAGAGTGTTCAACTGCTGAAGGAACGTTCATTTAAGCTAAGATGTCGGCTGTGTTAATATTACTCACTACAGTGCCCAGCTTATATTTGAGGGCGAGAAATTATCATTAATATTTGTTTTTATCTACATACGTATACGTTTCATCCTTACAGGAATCGTCAGTTAATATATGAGTATTCATACCGGTCGCAGGACTCGAACCCCGGAACACGAGTCATGTTTAGCTCTCACGGCCACTATTAACAGCCTGATAATTCAGCGGGAGATTAAACCTATCAGAGGTAACCACCAAGAGAGTATATATAGTAAGTGATAAAAATATATTCATGGCAATTAAGCTACACAGAAGCGTCCGCGTTTCATCCCCGTATGGAATTATCATGCTAAAATGCAGGTTCGTCTATTCTGTATGTGCGATTCGCCATGAAAATGTGATTTATATCTTGAGATCAATAATCCGACGTTAATTCTACTTCTAATATAGGTGTAACATAATTTACTTTAATACTATTAAAACTGACGTTACATAGACCGACTACATGTTATTTCAAACATTAACTATAACACACTAACGAAAATTGTATTTAAACCTTCAGCGTTACAAATCAAATATGACTTTTCAAATCAAAGTGTAACACACCTACGTTAATGCTATTTCCACCACGGTTACGGATTCAGATTCGAAGGGAGTCGCAAGGTTTAGAAGGAGTGGAAGTCGGACTCGTAAGAAGGCTAGTAGTTGGAGTCGGATTTTTTAATCTCAGTTTGAATATTAAAATACTTTAAAATAAGAAGACGGATATGTTGCTATCCTATGAATCAGAGTCGGAGTTAACCGACTCCGAAACCAAAATTTCAACCTAATATTGTCAGACTAATTAAAATGCTGTTTTCAAACTTAAGCATCAAGGGGCGACGCAAAGGATGTTCGGACTTTAGCGTAAGAAAACGCCATATTAAATTTAACCGTGAGGTAACAACAACACCGCTACTTGAGACGTAAGCGTAATAGACCAATTAAGTAAGTTCGCATGAATCAACATAGTACAAGCGTGTTGACCCGCTTGGTTCTGTTATTGACATTCTTCCAGGAGTGACCACGTAATGGTTGCCAACATCTCTAGGTGTAAGTGGTGCTGTGAAACTGACTTGGCACAGCCAAGTCGCCAGTCGGTGGCGTTATCTACTTAAACACCGCCACTCCCTAATAGACCAATTAATATGCTATTTCAAACTCATGCATAACAAACAAAAGGAAAAAAGCTATTTCACACCTGTGATAGACCGAACAACGAACAAAACAATAAAAGTGCATAGACGTATCTTAAAAGTGAATCGATAACATGTATGTTGTTTTAAATACATGGTTCGATGGGTTCTTTTCTATGCATCGAAAGGACGTTGTTAACAATCAAATGTATACGATTAGTTCATTCATTCATTTCTTATTAATAATATGATTCTATTGTTGGCATTGGTTTCCCCGATATTTTTCTTGTTATAATACTTTCTAGAAAGACATTTGGTACCTTACGGGATTGACCTCGTGAAGGTTGCAAACATCATAAGTGAAAGTGTTTCTAGAGAACGAACTTTATTCGACTTGGTACATCTAGGTTGTTAATCCGTGTCGTAAACCGCTTAACCACCGTAACTTCCATACGATTAGTTGAACACACGTGATGATGTTGCGTACTGTTTTTTTGTAAGATGGTTCACCACAAACAAGGCAATTTTCCACTGTAGACGTAAGGGGCTACTGAGAATTAGGGTGGAAGTTTTGGGGCTCATCAATAATTGGGAGTGGTGGTGTAGTGAGATGCCTGTTCACATAAGTTTTACATTTCTACATGTCGGTATAGTCGGGGAAAAAAGAGAGAAGTGAAAGAAGTCCCAAAGTTCGGCAGCACGAGGAAAGAAGCAATTGGAGTAGAAGGCTCTCCGGCATCTGTGGACCTCCACAGTGAATGGATGGAATCTGGCTGATTGTCGGGTTGATCGAGTGTATTTATGTCGAAGGGGCATCACAGCAGTTCATCGTAGCAAATTCTATTGAAGTACTTGTAAAACAAGTACAAGGATGCAACACTGCGGTGATGGGACATTGGTTGAGGCTTGGTGGATAGAGAGAGACCTATTAGATTAGCGACTCTTGTTTTGGCCCTGTACAAGAGGGATATACTAGTGGATGGTGCACCAGACAAGATGTGACAACAATAGTCGATGCATGGGCGGATATTGGTTGTGTAGAGATATAGCATGCTGTCAGGTGTGAACAGTTTTCTAGCACGATAGAGGGAGCCTACTTTCTTCGCAGCAGCCTTATATCGCTCTGAAACCGTCTGTAGGCTAGGTTATTCCATTGATATCAATGCGTAATGGAACACACTTGATTCCATAGAATTTGAACTTAATATAGTTGATTCCATCGTCTGCAAATGTATCCATTTGGCAAATAATGCTTAAAATAATTGCTGTTGATGAAACACACATTATGCAAATACAAATATATTATCATAATAGAAGTGCGTGAATCATAGTTTTTTTTGATCAAGGCGAAACAGTGCACACAATGGCGGCTGATAGCGGTTAGTCAGAATAACTGTAAGTCGCCATTAAGTAGATTGTTTATCTTTTACCAAACGGTCATAATTCTTTTAAAGGAGGAGAAAAAGTCGCATACAATATTTTTCATTTAAAGTTTCATCATTAAAATTTATACAAATGTTCTGGTACATTTTATTTTTAAAAAGTAAACATCAAGTAAAATTTAATTTTTACTGAAACTCATCAAATTTAGAAAAATCGATTTCTTTTTAAATTGTATTATTCTTTGTGTTCAATCGTTTATATCGCTTCGAACCCGTCTTAATTAAACATAAAACGTTGTTTATGACCGTTTAGTAAAAGGTAAATAGTCTACTAGATGGTGGCTCACGGAATAGCCGCTTTCAGCCGGCATCAAGTGCACTGTTCAAGTTTAACCTTGTTTCCTAAAGTCCTTTTCTTATATACGTTAATAGCAAACAATATGGATTATTCGAACTACTGTTCTCATCTTGAGTGGTATTATCACAACGTTTCGACCGCTGTAACCTCCGGCCTTTCTCATGTGTATATTTTCGAACTCGAGAACTGAAGAAGTTCGAAGGTTACAGCGGCCGAAACGTTGTGACAATAACACTCAAGATGAGAACAGTAGTAAGAATAATCCAAATTATGAAAATGACCAATACTCATCTAAAAAAACAGAAAAATGATGAAAAAATACATTGCTTACTTCTGGGATTGATTTATGACTGAAAACATTCTATATTTCTTCTTACACTTAGCCGAAATTTATAATTAACTGAACAGGTGACTCATCCTTCACTTAACTATTTATACAATTTTATCGACATCCCTCACTGTATTCTTATTCAACCAATAACTTAGATGTTTTAATGTCTCTGTATGAATTTGGAAAAAGAATGACACTTTTTTCAGCACTTTTTGTTAACTGCTTTATTTATTTACCTCCTCTCCAGGAAGTTAGGCATAAGGCCAGTGTTATCTTACGCCCACAAGGTAAGATGTGACCCAAGGTCGGGTCGGGAAAGGGGGACTTGAAAAGCCAGCACCCGTGTAGGTGAGGACTCTGACCATTAAAAATTGCCCGGGCAGCCCCGTCGGCATTCCCCGGTAGGGGCGCCTCAGGCAGTAAGCAATAAACTTATTCCTCCCCAAAGAGGGGAGACATAGCCTGGGAGGGTGGACCTCCTATTTTTAACTGCTTTATTTTACCATTTAAATTACGTAGTGTTTTCGTGCATGCCGTAAACACGTACGTAATAACAACAAGGGTATTATAAAAGTAAACACAATTATTGTGTTTAATTGTGCAAGAATAATGTCTAAGGAGTTTATGAATTTTCGAATGAAATCAAGTGGAATCAATGTGGAATAAACAGTCGTGCTGGTTGTGACCCGACGGGTCTCGTATTGTATACATCTCGGTTATACATAGTTATATATTTTATTCTCAAAACGATATCGTTTCTCTTACAAATATGCTATGTCCGTAGAGTTTGTTCTGTAATAGCAGTTTTCACTAACAAAGGCCATAAAGCAAATGTTTATTTATGGAAATAATACATACCGCCTTTTGTTAATGTGTTTATGTAAACATATAGCGTAAAATAAAACGAGAGTATAAGAAACTTCGAGCGAGTCAAGTATCTTTATTTTCCCTAGAGCGTCAACCGGGCGGACATAAAACACGATCCTGCGTCGTTAGTTACACGTCCATTCCATTTAATTCATCGCTCGTTCAAAGGATATTAAGTGGACACCACCAGAATATTCTCAAATGCAAAACTCTTTTCGTGTGCAACGACATTCCGGCTAAGAGTGAGCCTCGTAGCCATAATCGGCGATATTTGCCATTCAATACAAGGGGAAATAACGCCAAGCACATATGGAAACATGAGCTGTGTCTCTCGCCGATGTTTGATGAATACGACTCCTGGGGTTTGCCTGTCGGGATTGGCATTTTTTTCTAATGAACATTTTTGTGAGTAACTAGCAGGGATATCCGGCGCTGACCCGGAGCATAGATAAACAAAAAATAGAATAGTATAACAAATGCGTGTATTTTTCCTTTAAAATGTCTCATTACCTACACATATATGGCATACTCATATAGACACATCGGTTATCGTTTAGATCAGCGAAGTCAAGCGAAGTTTTTTTGTCCAGTACTAGAGGAGGGAACATTTGGAAATACCAGGCGTTATATGTTGGAGAACGTCGACACCTCCCTGCAAACAAAAAACTGAAGACAATAACGTTGTCATCTACTTTGTGACTTATGACCGCCTTTTAATTTAATATTCTCTAGAAATGTTACTTTTCGCGGAAAGCTGGTTAAACCGGCGCTATATGAAGGCTACACGGGATACGAGGAAGCTATTCTGTACATATATTCAGGGGCGTTTCTTTTATAAATGCAAATTTCCCTCAACTGTCCCTCTCTCTCTCTCTTTATCCCTTTATCTATCTCTCGCCTATCTCTCTCTCTCTCTCTCTCTTTGTCAATTAATTCAATATAATAGAAAGAAATCTCAAAGAAACGAAAGAGTTTTCTACGGTTGACTGATTTTTTGACATAGTTTAAGCGTTGGTCTTTGAACCACAACTAGTAAGAATAAAAAAAAAAGATTTCTGATCGTCTATGCACTTTTTTATTTTCTGATGACCTGAAGCCAATGGATATTATACTATGTTTTAACCTAACTGAACCGGCATGAATCAGAATACTTAAGGTGTGTCAGTGTAGCTTTTGTGTTTCTGACTTTAAGCCGAACACATATATACAGACAGAAAAACAACTTTTATTTACATAACAGATGCTAGGTATATTGATATATTTAAAATGTTATGTCGTTCAGGTAGATATAGTCGCAACCACTATTAACAGCGCTATATGGCTCCACCTTATACGTTTAAGCTACTTAAAACGCCGTTTTATTATTATTATATTTTATTACCTTTATTTTTAGATGTGTTGTCGATTGTTCCGTTTGTCGGTCTGCCAAGCTTCAGTTTGGAATAAAATTCTCACCGAAAAACGCACAGATTTGGTAGATAAATCTTCTTTTTTTGTACTTCGATTCCTGGCAAGCCGCCGCTGCCATAGAGACAGCACTAAATTACTACTGCTTCTATTACTACTACAGAAACAAATAATAATAATAATAATAATAATTATAATAAAAACACATAGAAAGTACACACCTACATGAATCCAATAGAACTGAAACTGCAATAAATTTTATGAATTGCCCCCCCCCCTCTCCCTCCAAAAAGTGATGGCACCAGCTTCGGCTGATCCCACAAAACGTAGTTATGAAAGATCACGAAAAATGGGCAAACCGAGGTTATGAGATCACGAACCAGACATACACTAGAAGTTTGCGGAGAGTACTGGAGCGTTGGTGATACTTATTACCACCTAATTCCAACGCAGACCAATAGTTGTTGCCAACGAAAAATCAATGGTAAGCAGTTGTTCCGATAACGAATAATAATTTGCATTTATTAGCGAAAAATATAGAGAGTACTGGAAATCATAGGAGACGTGTTGTCACTTAGACACAAGGGAACACCATCGTTTTTTTTTATCACAGATAATGACCTGTGGTCAGAACTCCTAGTGATGTGATAATCATAATAATAATAATAATAATAATAATAATACTAATAATACTACTACTACTACTAATAATAATAATAATAATAATAATAATAATAATAATAATAATAAGAAGAAGAAGAAGAAGAAGAAGAAGAAGAAGAAGAAGAATATTAAATCACGCATGAGGTCAAAAACTATTAGTCGGAATTTAGCACACCGTGCTTTGAATAATATTAGATTGAGGAAAGTTTCCTTCGCTGTGTAAAACTCAATGATTTTTTAGGCATAGACTAATTTAAAAACATTCTTCAAAATAAAGGCCCTCATTGTTCACGATTTTCTGCCAACGATCCCTAAGTTTTCGAATTTGGTTAAAGTACCAAACTTTCGGCTATGGTTCATATATTCCTTGACCGCTTGTTTTCAAATTTGTCGAATGACTCGATTCGGCGACTTCAGAAAGGTGGTGCATTGATTGGAACAGACCGTAATCAGATGGAGCAAAGTATATGTACTTTCGGCTGGATGCGGTAGAATTTCCTCATCGTCCAATCGTGTTGCTGCTCTTTCTGACAGTACGTGGATTTGCATTGTCCTGGTACAACAAAGCATTGCTCCAACAGACAAGGCTTGAGTACTTTTCAACCAGCTTATCCTAGACTCGATCGAGTTGCTCGCAGCAAAGTTCAATGTTGATGGCGCGATTATTCGATTCAAGTTTTTAAAAACTAAGATTCATTCGAACCTCTACCAAACAGAAATCAGTAAATTCTTTCGATTTTTTATACGGAGTACATACTTTTTTCTTAACTGAGTGCTATTATTCCCTAATTCTTAATTTTTTATATTGATTTGACATTGAAAGTACTGGTTAACTATGTGATGCAACATCATACCAATACCGACTCACACTTTCCAACAGGTTCGTTGCAGATATGAAACAACTTGCAGTTTGACACATTTCCGTTAAATGTTATATTAAATAGTCATTTTTGTTAGAATTTGTCACATTGAAAACCAAAATCGTTTAAGGGTTACTATATAATTTATAATGATTAGATAATCCGCAAAGTACCTCTCCCGAAGCTAGACATAGCTTTTTTAGAAAACACTTAACTTTAGTACCAGTAAAACAGGCGGAAGCCTACTATAATATTTTATTTATGTTTTTCCTTTCATAAGATCATATCTTGTAATTACTTTTCTTGAACGTATTTTCTGTCGTTAGCCGCTACCCTCACCCAGACATGGTGTATCTCGACACAAAACAAGACGTTGACCATGGAACACAAGGTTAGATTCTAATAGGTTGATAAGTCTGCAAGTCGGTGTCATCCGCTGTCTCGTAACTACACAGATTATTCCATCAGCATCTCCGGAGTATTTTCAAATCTAAGATACGACAAGACTTTCGCAAACGGCAATTATAAGTTTAAATAAATCATTCTGAAGATCGATATAAACATTATTTGTTTTATTTTTATAAAAAAACGGAAAAGGTCTCCCAAGACAAGATTGAAAAGAATTTCCGATTCTTTTCAGAAAGTTGGTCAACATCGACGGATCAAAAAATGTGAACAAATATTTGGAATATGTGACAAACATTAACACTCTTTTATATGTGCATATTGATTTTTTTACATGAAGGGTTAAAAATCGCTGACTAACATTTTTGTTTAAGGCAAACATTTGATGACAACGTTTTTTTTTGTTTTCTGTTAAAGAAAATGTGTCCGGGAAATAAAAAGTGTTATATTTGTTTTAATACTCTTCTTTTTTTATTTCGAGTTGAGAATATTTAAAAATGGTTTGACAGAATTAATTTTGCTACAAACTTAAAGAAGTAAAAGATTATTCTTTGAACGCTCATTGTGTGACAGAACATTCTAGTAATCGTCAGAAACAGTTACCTGAAATACGGGAATTAGTGGAATCGTGTGGTTTTGGCCTGATGACTGTCGACTGCTTTGTCGTGATGTTCTAATTGTTTCTTTCCATATTTGATTAACTGGGTTTGGATGAATTAAATGTAATTATAAGTGGTCGTCAGGAATATATGACTTGAAACAGAACTCAAAATAACCAGGAATGTTTACAGAGTATAAGACACGCATACATACAAGAAATACAAAATGACACAATGTATGTAAGTATACATATCAATATATATTTTATAAATAAAAGATAGTACGCATATTTAGAGGATACTGACAAATTCGTAAAAGAGAACATAAAATATGGCTATTGTTATGTAGCGTTTGCTCAAATAATAAATACAAGAACATGATATCAAAGAATATTAGAGTTATCTCTGAACGAGAGTAAAGAAAGGGAGATAGAGGAATGATAGATGTGGCCAAGTAAAATAGCAAGGTTACGGAATTGGATTTACTCACATTAGAATACATTATATATATATATATATATATATATATATATATATATATATATATATATATATATATATATATATATATATATATTTGAATATTAGGCCGAATACAGACAAATATAATTGAATTTAAAGACGCAATAATAATAATGATAATAATAATGATAATAATAATGATAATAATAATAATAATAATAATAATAATAATAATAATAATAATAATAATAATAATAATAATAACAGTACGTTACGTAAAGTGTTAGTTATTATTTCATACAACATGATGTGGGATGAGGTATGGTTCTGTTCAGTCCGAAGAGGTCCACACTACCGGAATTAGCTTCTCTACTAGAAGGGGGTTATCCATTCCTAATAATTTTTGGCTCAATTACCGGGTAATGCCGACGGTACTGCTCGGGCAATTTTTGAATGACAGTGTGGACTTCACTTAGTACGCTGGCGTTTGATAAAAAAACACTTAATAGTGTGTCTAATTTCCTGAAGCAGAGGGAAATAAACACACTATATGTTCCAGAAACTATTTTCTGCGTCAGGTAATGAAATAGATTGGTCTGGTATAAGTAAATTGGATTTGAACAACTTCTCCGACGACACATGATATAAATTTATTCCATTATGATTTGAGCTGAAAAAATGCTGTATTTTACTTGTTTGATTTATCAGGTCCAAATTAAAATGAGAGGGACTCTTTTGCAGAAAACCCTAACCCTAACCTTGCTTTGAGCAAAAGCTACCCCATATACACACACACTTGCTTGTTTGCCTTGTTAATCACGTGGTATCCATCAAGTTGCTGTTTTGATACTTCATTGTAATACAGCTTCCTATTCCAGTAGCTTTTTTTCAATAACTGCAAGCTTGCGGAACTTTATTCCTGTTGACTGTATTTCTCCTACCTATAGCCTTGGTCTTTTCAATACTAAGGCCAATAGGCATCTCTTGTCTTTGCGATAATCGTGTTTCGCTCTTGTTAGATCCTTACATCAAGTGGCTTCATGCCTTGTCTGGAACGATTTCCATAAAAAATAACCCTTAACATACGGGAACAAAAATGTCTGCGTTCGCACCGAGTGTCGTTTTTACTTTGTCTTTTAATGAATGGCTTTATGAAAGCATACCCTATCGCTTTAGGGGGTTACAAACCATAAAACTGTTGTTGTCGACAGTATTAGATTTTCAAGGTTTGCGTGTGTGAGATTGAGTTTCTATTGAGTATGAATTATTTGATATGATCTTTTATGAAGACGTCGAAAGTAGTTACTTTCGGCGTCTTCACATTTTTATGCGAGGCTTTTTCAGTCGGTCGGTCGGTCGGTCGGTCGGTCGGTCGGTCGGTTGGTCGGTCACTTGTTCTGTGACGCTTCAGTTCTAAATTGTATTTGTATATATTTAATAGGCGAATCTTATTTTAAATGCATCCAACTTGTCTTTGTAAAAGGTTTTATCAGTGTGTTGATAAGTCATACTAAAATATTAAATGGCACGTTTGTTTTTCTGTCACGCTGAAGTAGGAGATAGTATTTTCATCAGTAAATCCGTTTCTTTATTGTTCTAGTATGGTTGTTGATTTAACGAACTGCGCAAACAAAGTCATAAATTGTCATTTTCATCCAAGTGTAGACGCCATGTTGGATTTTGGAGATTAATTAATGGCGCCAAGTTAGATGATTCCGCGGCAAATTTTAAGCTGGGCGGGTTACGACGGATTACACTCGTTTCCATAATGCTTTCCAATTCAAATAATAGGAGAAAAAACGGTGAAATCTGTGACGTGGAATGGATAAATACTATAAAAGTCATAGTAACGAATAAAGAGAATACGTTTATTTTCAGTCAAGTCGGAATCTGATGTACAAACTATACTAAATAATTCACAAACAATTAGATTGGATTTCGGGCTAGGCGAAAAGTGTTTTATTTGTTTGGTAACTCTATGTAGATTGAGCAAAGTTCATTGTTGTCCCAATTCGGACTGGGGAATGCCTTTATCTCCCATTAAAATCACGGACTCAAATCATATAGTAACGAAGAGTTGACGCCATGGGAAACATTTTATTTCGTTTTTTTATTTATTTCATCATTAAATTCTATAGTTGAACTTCAAATTAAAAATTTAAAAAAGCAAATTATAGATAGATGAATTATTTTTTCCGTGTCTTTGAAACATGTAGTAATACAGTAGCCGAATTAATGACACTTGATTATAACTAGAATACAGTTAAATTGTTTGTGTTCATTCATCTTTTCATTCTGACTCCTCTTTTTGATTTTCCACTATTGTAGTATTATGCAGGGCTTAATAAAAAATGACAACACATGCATCTTATGAAAATATAAGATGTCTCTTATTTTGTTGGTGACGATGAGGGTGGCGGTTGAAGAGGATTTGTGCACATGGAATCAGACGGTTGGTTCTTCTCCGAGGCTCAATCGTCAACTAACCTCTTTCAATTTTCGATTGTTATTACATAACAATTTCGTGGTCATCTCGACGACCTCATCGAGGTTGCACTCGGTGACGGCTTTAACTCACTTGACAATTCAACAAATCTGTCTATCTTTTCTTGGTATGATACAATAGCACCTGGTAAAATGGTTTTAACCCTTCCGACATATGTATTTCTTTTGACATTGGGTTCTTACCGTTTAAGTGATTCAACTGCAGGTGCATATCTTTTTGTCAACATGATTTTACATTATGACAATTGATCAGTCTATTTCGCTTCTTTCGTTGCAGGTGTTTCATGTTTTGGTACAGTGTTTCTTATCAAAACTGACATTCATGTCATCCAATACTTTTATTATCGTTTGACAATCGATCATATGTTGCCTCTTCCTGTGCAGGTGTTTGTCTGGTTGTGAGTTTTATTTTATTTTTAAATAACATTTTGGTCATCCGATAATTATCTCATCTTTTGATAATCGTCAGGTGCATATGTTTTATCAACAACTTTTTCCGTACACCGACTCGGATATGTAACACAATTAAACGAATTATTATAACTGTAACTTCAATCACTTGCCATCATTAACGACTTACTTATAAAACAAATGTCTTTATTGCATATGTTTCAAAAAAAAATTCTGAGAGCCATGTTATTTTTCCAAAAAATAGTGGTTATCGGCATATCAGGTAAACCAAGAAGTATGATCCATCTATCTATATTTAGCTAGAAATATATTCTCGTTAAATATTAGATCTTAACCAAAAGTCTACGTCATCAAAACTTAAAAACAAATCTACATTTCGAATCTCTTATTTTGCAAAAAGATGTTCGTGCAATGTGTTTAAATAATGATTAATTATGCAGGAATCTATTAAAGATAAAAAAAAACTTTTCCTAAAGATAGATAAAATCATCGTCCACGAGCTTAAGACAACTTCATGCAAGGTTTCAGCTTTGATGAACATGGCAATGCTTCGGCGTTAAATCGATGAATAATTGACAGGCTTCTTCAGCTTCATCTAAAAGAAATGAATCATCGATCTTTCATAGTTCTGCACTCGAGTGCGGGTGCGACAGAACGCAAAAAAACGTGTTATTCTTCAATCGTGTTGCTGGTCTTTTGGGCAGTATGCGACTTTGAAGATTTACTTATGATTTTAGTTGTGCGTATTAGAATTTATTGCACCTATTTGTATTTGCAAATGATTGTAGTTCATTCATATACATTACGTGGTTTCTTTCTTTTTTCGCTTCTGTAAAGAATATAGTATGCATCATATATCATGCATATGATGGTATGTAACATCATTGCTATGATGAAAAAGAAAAAAGTAAGTAAAGTCTCTAGGGAATTCGTATCTGCATTCTGCAAAACTCCAATGTCCTCAATGAGGTGTGTGATTTCTTTTGTTATTTCTAATATATTTACGCATTCAATTATTATTACGTACTCGCTAGAAGTCCTCAGAAAAATTATTATCTGCGATTGTTAACTGGCAAAAAACACGTGATAATTTATGGAGTCTGAGTAACAAATCTCCACACAGTTCCAGCTCTATTCACATCTTTCGATAACCGTTGTACATCATTTTGCCTCATGGTAACAGCCGTTTACCATATATGTCTCCCTTGTAACTACCGTTGGTCTTCTCTGGCATTGATGTAGCAATACGTCTCGCCAAGTTGGCAGTAGTTCATGCACTCTGCCAAAGACGGTGTAGTTGATGCAATCCCTACTCAGTTATTCCAAAATTCTTTACAATTCACGACCATTTTGTCGGTTACCAGACGAGGCTGGTGTCACCACATGTGAGCGTGTGTATTGATGTTGTTTTTGTTGTTGTTATTATTATTATTAATATTATTATTATTGTTATAATTATAAATATTATAATTTTTAACATTAGTAATAACGCACATCAATTTATTTCAAGTCGTCCCAAATATTCTTTTGTTTATTGTTGTGGTTGCAAGGTTGAACAATAATTAGTGAGGAATACAATGAAGACGCAAACAACAAGGAGAATGCAATAATAAGTGTATTAAAGAAAAGGTATAGTTACAGTATGTACAAATGAAGGTGTCGAGTCAGAGAGTCTTGGTGGGAGGACATGTACGCTCTTCGGCGTCACTTCCGGTGGCATTTAGGTAACACGCCCTAAGGCCAACCTAGGCTTGCCATTTATAGTGTAACGTTATTCGTATATGCAAATGAGTGGTTTCCACCACAACATTTATAAAAAGTGACTTCCCTTGAGTTTGAATCATATTTAGTCTGCGTTGATGTAAAACAATCTTCTTTCCATCCTAACATTACTGTATTTCATACAAACTATTTACAATTAACTCCTTGACTTTCTTTGAAATCTAAGTCACAATAACCGTCTTCAGGATTCCAGTAGTTTCCGTGCCTTTCAAGTTGAAGTTTGGACGGTTCTTTTTACTTTCGTATATTCTTGTCAGAGACCTATTCTACGTTGCCAATGGTTTCATGTGGATAAATGTTGGACTCTCATACGATTATCTTATATATCTACTCTGGTAGTCTCAATTTCCTTTTCTTCTTCTTAATTTACTAAAATTAGTCTTCGAATTCCAGCGATTTCCATCGATACTATGCTTTATATAGTTGCAATGATATTTGCTACCAATGTTTGGAACTGTTTCTAGCGATTCCCGCATTATTAGTATTCGTATAGTTTACTTTACTCTCTCTATATTCTCTGGCTCTCTGGCATGCTGCATGGATTCACTTTGTTTGCTTGTATCCTTACACTGTAATCGTCTGGGATAACGAAACCTATTATATGACGGTTTTCTTTCCGGTCTCCTTACTTGGAGTAGTTTGTCGTGTGTACTTTCATACTCTAGAGGTATTATATCCTTATCACTTTTCCATACTGGATACGGTTTGTTCGTGGCTATACCATTTAGTTGGATGTTTAAAATGTAATCGTTTGCATCGTTCCCAATGGACTAACTTCTAACTAATCAATCTACTTTACTATATCATCTTTAGTCGCCTTTAATGTTTCTTGGTTCGCAACTCTCTGTATTATTCACAGCGTTTATTTCTCGCTTCTTTCATACAACCTTGAATACTTACCAGTGCTCATCAACCCTATTTTTTTTACATATACTATGTCAATATCAACATGCTGCTACAGTGCCTAGTGCATAATCATTATTTTCTGAAGTTTCGTCTCTTGTCAAGATTTTGTAAGGGTCAAGAGAACCTTACTAGGAATCCTGCCTAAGTGTACATAACTATTATTTAGTGTCTACTTTATAATGTGCTTTCAATGAGCTATGCTCTTCTTATCATGTATAGTATTATATCTATAATCGAAAATTAAGTATATACAATTAGTTTTATGTTATTGAGTATTTCGGATAGTTAAGGGACATGGAAGGGTAATACATTTCTTAAGTGTATCAGAGTGTAATTTATCAGGATAGATATAATAGTATTTTAAATTTGTAAACAGCCTTTAAGTGTTCACTATAGTTCCCTTGTAACCGAATCCAATATGCTAACACACACACACACACACACACAAATAACATTTATAGAATAACGATGAAGAAAATATAAGGAAATAATAAGATTAGTATGGAAGCAAAATGAGCAAGAATAACACAATCGGAATATTTTCAGCAAAACAAGCAGACATAAAACAGAAAAGGCGAAACAGAAAAAAATCTAGAAACAGACGGCCATCTTTATTAGAAACTTGTAAAAAATATTTGAATGGCCGTGATGTGTTCTTATGTTAAAATTATTCGCGTTTATAAGACATGTAGTTTACAGTTTTAGCGTGATACGCGTACTGATATCATGAAAAAATGACTATAAGCTTGAAATACTTTACCAATATGAAATCGTATCTCATCTACTTCCGGTCGTTGTCCTACAATTAGAGCAGAATGCAATTCTAGCATGTAGAAGGGATATTGTGACATACAATCGCTTCTGATTGGATGAAGTAGATCACGTGTTAAGTGAAATAGTTTTCTTAGTGTGCGACAACTGCGACGTACATCAGCTATTAATGGATTCTCATCACATAACCAAAACTAAAGAGTGATTTTAACTTTATGTCACTAAGAGTATATTTGGTAGTTAATCACACGGCCGTTTATATTGGCAAGATAATAAAATGCTTGGAATTGTGAATCTCTTGCGTTTTTATATTTTTACACAAACGCCAAGTTGTCTTCTAGCTAAAAGGAAAAGACTCCAAAATGGCTTTAAACCAACTGACATTCGACGTAGAGTATTCAGTATATATTTGCATCGGCTTTCGGGAAAAAAGTAAATAATTATACTGAAATTTCCTGTAAAATATTGAATGGCATAGAATCAGAATATACTGGTTTAAATTGCATATATGTAAGATGGGTTTCTGAGTTGAGGAACAATCGGCCGGTTTGCAGACGTTAAACACATCAGTAGAAAACATTACGAATAACCCTAAGCGTGTCATATAAGGAACGAAGAAAAGCAATCAAACATTTGAGATTGTTAAAAAGACTTCGGTGTGATTCAAGAACCAGCCAATAAAACCTGTAATGTTCATTCTCGCATTTTCTTGTTTATTCGTCCGTAACTCAAAGACGTTTTACAACGAAGTCATTAATAATAGACGAAACATAGTTACTTCGTATTGGTATATATAAAACAAATGAGGGACTATTTCGCTTGTATAACGTTGTATTGTGTTTGCCGATTCAAATGATTTATGTAACAATACCAACACGTACACATTCTTAGTTTTAATGCAGGTGTGTTTGCTTCTTCTATACTTTAAATCAACCAAAGTTAAAAGGAGAATAATAATTCGATGTTTAATCTAAAAAAAAAAAGAAATCCCTTTAAAGTATGTGTTCAATTAATTTGTTTAAATAAGAAGCAAATACTATTACAACAATTTCGGGTTGATATCATGAATGTTGACATTGCTTAATTAACACGTTGTTCGTCTGTTATTGTTTCGTTTTGCAATGTTATCTTTCTATCATAGTTGGCGTGTTCACAGTTGTCTAAAGATGTCTCTCTGAATACCACCTGGTAACTAGACACGTACACTGGTTATTGGAAAACCAATATTCCGTGATCACACAATTCTCTTCTTTTCTCTCTGAATTCCTCACTCAAAGTGTTGCTGTGTGTGTTTTCTGTTATACGGGATTTACACTATTTTAAGATTATTTAATGGTATCACAAAATACCTTGATTTGGACTCAGCTAGGCCGACCTCAGAGTTCGTGTCGTTATTAACTAAACCACTTCTGTCTACTTCATTTCAAATGTGATACAAACCGTATAGGCAGAGTTAAAAATGCTTTACTAATCGGGAAAATCTGGCGATACCATTGATCATCAATACGTCAGTTCCACGTCACAAAGTGTTGAGGTTTATATAAATGCGAAACGATTAATATAACTCTGTTACTGAAGTTCAACTGTATACTCCCATATTACTAAAATATAAACTGGGCTGATACACACCTGAAGAGTGGCTACAATAATTGTTCCACTTTCTAGCTGCTAATTCAAATAGCTATGAGAAGCTTTGTTCGGAGGTCGACATGTCACACTTCAGGTTGCGAACTTGTCGTCTAAAATTTATATTTGTCCGTTACGCTAATTTTAAAAGGGTAGTTATTTTCTGTTAAATTTTAATTTGAAATAACATATTCAGAACCGCGTTATAATCATGTTTGAAATACCAGTTTGTTATGAATTATGGAAGGTTTTCTATTGGCAACTTTATTCTGTAGCATTAATAACTATTTCAAAGCTCTATTATATATATATATATATATATATATATATATATATATATATATATATATATATATATAATATAATGAATGCGAACTGAATGAATGCGATTTAAAAATAACGGTAATTGTTTTTAAATATCTAAACAACAGTTTAATCTATTAGATAAGGAATACAAAGCAGTTTCCTAGATTTATTCAATCCAAGCACCATTAGAGAATAGAAATAATATGATGTAGTACATTTTCTAGTGATTTACGCCCATGTTATTAAACGTGCAGATTAAATGTGCCTGTCTTTTTCAAATGTATTCTAGTATCTCGATAAAACATAAAGGATAAATACACAATACATAAAAGGGGAATACTAATAATGTTATGGAGGCAATACATCTTGATCGATCATCCCTTTAATTTACCTGGGTATGACATTAAACTCTATTTGGTGGTAAGACCAACATTTTTGGATTATTTTCATCATCACATTGGCTAAGAGTATTGATTTACTCCTCTCCAGGAGTTTGGCACAAGGCCAGTTTTTATCTTACTCCCACAAGTAAGATGTGAACCAAGGTCGGGTCGGGAAAGTGGGGTTTAAAAAATTGCCTGGGCAGCCCCGTCGGCATTCCCCGGTAGGGGCGCCTCAGGCAGTAAGCAATAAACTTACTCCTCCCTAAAGAGGGGAGGCGAAGCCTGGGAGGGTGAACCTCCTAAAACTGCACAAGACAGACCCATAGACCGGCGTAAATCAAGCCCCGAAGGCCAAGACAATACCAGTCTATGGGGTGCAGTATCCATCGGAATAGATACTACACTTTGATCTCAGCCAAAAGGCCAAGAACATGAAGTACGTGCTAAAGTCCGATTTGTAAGTTAAATTACCTCCGGTGTTGGAGCCCAATTTATCAGCTTCCGAAAAGGTGGAGGTGCCCCTTTAGCTTTCATTACATGCAGCTCAATCATGATCCGAAGTATAAATACTTTAGGTTTAGGTTAATAGGTCATACCATGAAACTGCATTCGATGTTATACATATAGGTGTGATTTTAAGTCCAAAATAACTAGCAACAGTCAAGAATAAATAGTCGATGGTTTGTTTTGAAATCTTTTAGATGGAGATTAATAATTTGGATTATTTGGATTATTCGGACAACTGTTCTAATCTGGGATGTTATTTTCACAACGTTACAGCCGATGTAACTTTCCACGTTTTTCTGCTGCATCTTGTCAAACTAAGAAATTTCGAACAGAATTATTTATTCTTTACACGGGGATTGATTACGTCAAATACGACAGGATAGGAGCCTTTAGTACATTTTTTTAACTTGTTTTTATTTAGTAGAGGTTGAAGGTTCAATCCTTACAACAGGCGATACTAACTAAGAATGACATAAAAATTACTTAAAGTTTCTACCCAGTCATGACTGACTGGACTAGAAAACTATATCTATGTGCATTAAATAAAGGGTTCAGTTCGAAGTGTGTAGATACCCGAGATATTTCCGAGTTCGACAAGACGCACTTGAAAAAGGTCGGAGTATACCTCGGCCGAAACGTTGTGAGAATAACATCCAAGATGAGAATAATTTACATACTTGAAGTGTTATCAAATTGACAGGCATTCTAATCAAATAACAAAACAAAGGCTGATATGCCGTAAGCCAAACCAAACAAACTCAATCACAATAAAAAAAATGAAAGAGATACATCTAGAACAATTCATGCTGCACACACGCATTGCAATCTGGGGTTATATTCCAATAGATGTAGTCAATATAAAAATAGACCTGTGGAAAATCCAGGGTTACGTACCTAATGGTATTCTCTTAATTCTTGTCCTTAAATATTTGTCAACTAAATATTTTACATAACTAAAAAACGTGTAATCCGTTAATTTATGTATTGTAACAATTGAAATTATGCAAAAATAAAGTGTCTCTTTCTCCCAGTAAACTATTTGTCAGCTAATTATATTTTCAATAAATACAACAAATATCATTTAAAGTCGACGACAGAATTCCTTTTGATTTTGGAACAATTAATTTTGAAAAGCGTGCAATCTAAATGCGAAAAGGATACTTACCAATGCCATTTCTAACTATGGTGCGCATTTTTTTTAGTATTTCTCCTAGATCTGGAAGGTTATTGTCAAGACAGTTTTCAAAAACTAGATCTGTTAACCGGTTAGGTTTTTTGCTCACAGAATAATATGTTTTTTGAATAACTTGCCAGATTAGATTAAGAACAGCAACAGCGTGGATCAGTTTAAGATGAGGTTGGATGAATTCGGTGGTAGGAGGGAGAAATTGAGGGGTCACGTTTGGTAGTTATCAAATGAAATATTTAACAGAATTTGATCTGGATATTTATTTTATTTTTTTAACAGTTCGATTGAGAAGGTAGTTAAAAGGGACATGCGCAAGGAGGCATAACAAAGAAACAAATAAATAAATAAATCACTTTTTTTAATTTTATCTTTGGTGACTGAGAGATCTCATTTTTTTTCAAATAGGTGTCGAATGTGATAACGTATGTACAATCGATTGTACACTCAAATAATTATGCGAAATAGCATCGCATACATAAACACCTGCAGATCTGAACGCTTATTTGACCTCTCGTCAAATGCCTTCCTCGTTGCTCGGTCGATAATTACGGTCTGTCATTTACATTACGGGAAAGGCGTGATACGATGATTTAAGCAATTGTTATTGCATAGATTTTAATGCGCGACTTCCTGTCGAGAGGTGAATCTTAAGCAAAGTCAATCGATTGATATATGTTTAGATGTTACAAGGACAGGGGTTTCATCAGACTCGCTCAGGTCAGGCGTAAATTCGATCTCGTCAGAGTAAATAGTCGCTGCCATAATCAGATCGCGAATGAAGATTTATCCGGCTGTCATAATTTACCATTTTCTATAAGCTTCGCGGAGACGAGCTTCTATGCAGACATTTATTTATGAAAATAAGACCTCTTATATTCTACGCATGTTTCACATATCTTTCTGACCACAAGCCAGTTATAACAATACTAAATAAGCAGCGGCAGTTGTTGTACGAAAGGGAGCCGTTAAACTATAGATTTAAATAAGTAACGATGTATAACGAAAAATGTAAATGCGTTATATAGAAAAGGAAACGAGTAACGAGAAGAAAGTGACAACAGACGAAATACAGAACGCAGAGTAAAGAAAGGATAAAAATAGTGTAAAATAATGGGGGCACTTCTCGAGAATGTGAGTATTTGAAAATGTGAGTGTAGATGGGTCTTCATAAATCCCTGAAAGAAAATGAGTGTGTATAAAGATGCCTAATAATACTACATCATATGTTAACCTGATAATATGAATGTAGAAATAAAGATATAGATTTTAATAAGTAAGGAAAGAGAGTAGAAAGTTAACTTTTGGTTTACTTTTAGCAACCTCGTAACTCTCGCTTCCCTTAATTTGTTGTTTAGTCCTCACATTCCATGGAAGATGTTTCTGAAAAAGGGGAAATAATTGCTGTTTTCTGGGTCGAAATCTACCCATCTAACACTTAAAGTTTTAGATTTTTAGACCTTGAAGAAGTATTTTTTTTTAGATATTTACATCAAGTGGCTTCATGTCTTGTCTGGAGTGATTTCCATAAAAAAGGCTAAAACCGTCTACGGTGTATGCATCATACAGAAACAACGAGTATCAAGAAAAGGTTCATACCAGAAAAAATATTATGATGATACTTTTCTAGTATAATCATTTGTAATCGTCATAACATGTGTGTTATTTAAAGACTGAGATAGTTTTAAGGATAAAGGAATAAAAGTATTATATCAAAACCATCGACAACGAAAATAGACTGTTTTCGCTCAGTTGTTCTTTCGTCTATTGTGTTTTAAATCGCGTTTCGTAAGTACCTTAAATCAAACTATTTCAACTTTAAAAAAATCTCACACTGCTAATTCTATGTATATTTTTGTATTGGTGTTTTACTTTTTTCTCACGAACTTCTGTTATTTTTAGATAGATCCCCTTTATGATATATATTATGAAACTACATTATAGGGGAAAATTGGTTAAGCATTTTCAATTCTGATCAACGGAAGCGCAATACTATCTTAAGGTGTGCCTTCACGTTTGACATCCAAGAAAAGTAAATTTATTCCAATTAATACCACTTTACTAAACCCCCTTTTACTTAAATCAACGCTTGTTAAATTATTCGATCCCTACCGAAAATGTTCTTATTATGAAATGTAAGGAAATAAGAAGCAAAAAAGGTAATATGTTCTTATGAATCGAGCGCAAATGAATGTACAGGCTGGCCCCAAATTAACAGTATTAAATAATAAACATCATTAACTTTTTTCCGAAAAAATATTCTATTTTTTTTTCACACATTAACTGCTAAACCCGTGTTAGCGAACTGAAGCTCAACACAAGATGAATTGCAAGGTGTTCCAAAAGTCTTGGGCACATTTCAAGTCAAATGGACTATGCATGGTAGTAAGATGAAACATTTTAAAGATAAATTCATTAAGTTCTTTGTAATTCTAATGATTTTTTCATATCTTCTCAGTCCTAGTAATATCGTTAATTCAACCACGTCCTTGAATTTTCAAAAACTGAATCATAGACACATGTTCAACGTGCATTTCGCACAACATTCCGAAAAGAGGCCATGTCCAAGAAAGCTGCCCATGGGTCATTATTATTTGAAAGAGCAACAACAGAACGAAGGGTTATTAACGTATAGACAGGAAATACACAAAATGAAATCGCGGTGTGTGATATATGGAGACCTGGGAGGACACGGCATTTGAAAGCAATCATCTCGCGCAGATCGTCCAATCAATATATCTGAGAGTGTTATGTTCAGATACTGTCAAACCCTGAGGCTTCAGTGCGGTGGCGCCCCATCCTGTTGGAATATGTAGTCGTCAGACTCTTCCTCACTCAACTTATCAATTAACCAGTTTTCCAGCATGTCGAGGTACGTGTCATAATTAATCGTTGCTCTTTCAAAAATAGAATGTCCTCTTTTTGGGATTTTGTGCGAAATGCACGTTGAACACGTGTCCATGATTCAGTTTTTGAAAATTAAATGACAAAAAACGCCTCTTCTGGTTAAGTGAACGCCATTACTTGGACTGAAGAGATATTTTTTTTTAAATTATTAGCATTACAAGAAAGTAATTAATTAGTTTCATGTTACTATCATTGATAGTCGAGCAGATATGAGGAATTGAAATGTGCCCAAGACTTTTGGAACACCTTGTAATTCGAGTTTATTTTTTTACTTGTGAAACTTATATGCAGTACACTTTGAATGTGTAATATACCTTAAAGAAAATCAGCGATCATCAATTTAATGCATCCTTTTCAGGAAGTGATATCCGCGCGCACTTTCACACGAGTTGAGAAAGAAAGTTCCATGCTAATCTTAGAAATGATCACATGTGTTAAGCAAAGCATTACTCAACCAGCACCAAATCACTAATTCCACACGAGGTGCGATTATGCTTCTGAATTTTTTACATGAAAACTGACAATTTCTATTATTTTGATTATTCTGACTACGGTTTCCATCTTGGAATTTATTCTCATAACGTTTTGGCCGATGTAATCTCCGACCTTTTTCACGTGTATCTTGTCGAACTCGAATATATGTATGTCGAACTCGGAAATCTATATACAATTTCGTATTAAAATATTTATTTAATAACTTGACGTATATTGTTCTCCTTCCGTCAGCCATGACAGGCTAAAAGAGTATTTTTCATTTTATTCTGAGAATCGGCATGGATATGTAGCGCAACGGACAAAAGTGCTAAGTAATAATCAGTTCTAAGTGACACTCCTTTTGAAGTTAAAGGTGCAATCGTGACTACACACGTTACTCATTGACAACAAGAAAAAAAATTAAGACTTCTATTCTGTTACGAATGACGGTTCAGAGACAAGCTAACTCCGTTGTCTAAATACAGGGAACAGTTCGAAATTCGTATAGAGTCTCAAGATATAGACTCCCAAGTCCTACAAGATTTTGAGTCTCAAGATATAGACTGAAAATATAGACTCCCAAGTCCTACAAGATGTTGAGTCTCAAGATATAGACTAAAAATATAGACTCCCAAGTCCTACAAGATTTTGAGTCTCAAGATATAGACTCAAAATATAGACTCCCAAGTCCTACAACATGTTGAGTCTCAAGATATAGACTCAAAATATAGACTCCCAAGTCCTACAAGGTTTTGAGTCTCAAGATATAGACTCAAAATATAGACTCCCAAGTCCTACAAGATGTTGAGTCTCAATATATAGACTCAAAATATAGACTCCCAAGTCCTACAAGATTTTGAGTCTCAAGATATAGACTCAAAATATAGACTCCCAAGTCCTACAAGATTTTGAGTCTCAAGATATAGACTCAAAATATAGACTCCCAAGCCCTACAAGATTCACTTGAAGAAGATTGGAGAAAAGATTGGTATCAACGTATTTATAAGAATATCTAATATGAGAAGCTTAGTCCAAATAATAGCAATAATACAAGGGGCAATTAATCAAACAAGTAAAAAAAAACAGTGGAAACTGTATTATGGGTGTCATTTCTAAATATATATGAAAGTAGAAATTTACTTTCGGCATCCTCGTAACTCTCGCTACCCTTTGTTGTTCATTAGTCCTCACATTCTATGAGCGATGTTCTGGACAAAGGGGGAAAATTGCTGTTTTCTGATTCGGAATCTATCCATCTTGCACGTATCGTTAGCTAGTTTTTTTTTACTATGGAGTGGTAATTTGTTTAGCTCTTTACATTAAGTGGCTTCATGTCTTGTCTAGAGCGATTTCTATTTTTTTTAAATATATATCATTAATACTGTAGTCCCTGTGTATAAGGTAAAACTCAATACCACTCCTGAACGAAAATTATTTTGAAATCAAAATGTTTGGTTTTCTGTTAACAAATATGGTAATTTTATATATATTTGTATCTATATAAAAATACTATTGCTTTTGTTACAGTGTACTTTTTTCTTACTGGGAATATCAATGTACCTTAACATAATATTAATTATTATTATATATTATTGTTCTAGGGGAAAAAACTCAACTGAGAAAAAACATAACGGTTTTAATTAAATTCTATCGATAAATAAAAAGTAATAATGTAACAAGTACTCTCCAAAACATTACATTTTATGTAATCCCCACATATGTAAAAAGCACAGTTATTTTTAAACAATGAAAGCATTATATTTCTGAATTTTTTAGATGATGATGGATAATTTGCATCATTCCACTTATTCGGACTTCATTTCTTATCTTGAGTGTTATCATCACAGCGTGTAGGCCGCTGTAAACGAGTATATAATTTAATACAATGTGGGAACCATTAATTATAAATAATAGGTAAGGTTATAATGTATATATATATATATATATATATATATATATATATATATAGTAATCCAGGTAGGGTAAACACCCACAGGGTAGAAATCCAAAGGGAATCAAACCGGGCTTATAAAAGAGTGCTCAATAAACATATAAAGCTGTATTGTGAATGCTTTTATTCAAACATGTACAAGGTCTGCTATACTGATAGCTGTAGATCGATAACATCGACAGCCAGTGTAGCAGACCTTGTCTTATATAGCTCAAAATGAAACGATGTTGCAATATTTGTAAAATCAAAACAATAACTGTGTAGTTAATGTTAAACGATATTATTGAAAATTAAAAACAATTAAAGACACCTTATTGATGCGGGATCTATTACACGTATATATTTTCTATATAATTAACTTTAAAAATCAAACTTGTCGCTTTATGCATGCGGATTTATATTAAAAAGAAAGAAATTATTTAATATTATTGTGATTTCATTGTTCTTATGTATTTTAGGAATAGTTTAGTACAGTTTTCGGTAAGTGTACAAATTATAATATATTCGCCACAATTATGAAATGTGGTGTAACATATATTTTCCTATTAAATATTGTTCTAATTACGGTTTTATAAATTATGATCTGTATCGGAATTTGTCATTTTATTGTTTAATGCCTCGATTTAAGCGAACTGGATTTATCGCGTCTTGCATTTTGACTCTTCATTAAAAGAAAGGATATATTTAATTTTAATTTATCTTTGGAAACTGATTATAAGCTAATCACAATAGATGAAAACTAAGAGACGGACCTCTTCTGCTGAGAATCAATATGTCATCCTCATCCGATACAAACTTGGATCCTGCCTCTGTCATATACCTATCCCTAACCCTAACCATAACCCTAACCCTATCCCTTTAAAATCTACTCAAATTTATTTGAATCTGAACGTGTCGTAATGTAACTCTTATTTTCCAACATTCATTTTTTTGTATAGCGATGAGATCATTTTCAATATAATGCGTGTATATTTACTTACACAATACATCAATATTATGATTCTATTATTATTGTTCACAGTTACAATCGAACCAAATGGAATCATGCCAACTCATATATTTTCAATGTTTAAATATATGTTCTATTCTGGATTTATTAACCATTTCGAGAATTCAGAAAAGGACTATTTTTCTGCTATGACGAAAGGAAACTCGGGTAGAATATGCATTTTTATACACGATTGCAGAAAAGTTTTTAATATTCCGTACAACAACATTATGGTCATGACAGCATCAAAATAAGCCAGGATGTTAATATTCGAATGCTCCAACGAATATTCACATCGATGATCTTTTTTCAATAACCATAACTAAGCATTTCCTAAAGTCAATTAAGAATTTATGTCGTTATGTGATACCATTCTTCAGAAGAGGGATCCAAATCTGCTTAACTAAATTACAGCCTCGCGTTCTTAAAACATATCATGAACTTAAACAAGAGACTCTTTATCTACTATAACGTACTTATTGTAAATACTTTATTTTCTTTGCCTTCATTTATAGTTTTCGTCGGCTTATCATATTATTTGAACTGAAATTGAATCGTATTTTGCTGTTATTACAGGTTAACCATGTCTGCTCCTTCAACTTTGACTACTTCAGACATCTTTCGACATATGCTGCAATACGCTCTAACTCTTGTGAAGTTGAAGTATATCTTGAATGAAACAGACACCCAAGTCCTTGACCGAGCTTTCCCCATAGATTCAAATCTAGAATCCTCAAATAGCAAGCTAAGATATTGATCGTATACTAAATTCATTGTGCCGTACGGATTATTCCACGCATGAACTGTTTGTAAGCATGCACGCAATTTTTTTTTCATTCAACAATGCGTATTGTTGTTTTCATACACACATGCACACACACACACACACACACACACACACACACATACGTTTACTTCTTTATTAACTCAACGTTTGATAGGTTAAGGAGAAGCTTAATTGAATATCTGAATATGTATGTATCTCATATAAAGATCAAGTGTTTGCCCCGTCGAAGGGGCACCAATATTTCTGGGTACTTCGATTAAGATAAAATTAAACAAATGAAATATATATATATATATATATATATATATATATATATATATATATATATATATATATGTATATATATATATATGTATATATATATATATATAACTATGTGAAAAAAGACAAACGGAAACCAGGTTAAAATGCAGGAGAAAAACAAAAACGAGAGATTTGACTGGTTTCGTTCGTATTAACTGAAGACGTTCGTTAATACGAAGGAAACCGGTCAAATCTCTCGTTTTTGTTTTTCTCCTGCATTTTAACCTGGTTTCCGTTTGTCTTATTTCACGCATTTTGTCTACAACGGCATTTAATTTACATGACTTATCGTGTACCTTACTCTCTCTCTCTCTCTCTCTCTCTCTCTATATATATATATATATATATATATATATATATATATATATATATATATATATATATATATATTAAATTCCCGAAACAGTTTTTCATGGTAAACAACTGATGATCCCTTTAAATAGTGTTAGAAATAAACTAATATAATAACTGTAAAAAATAAATTGACTTACATGAGTGATTTTCCACTGGAAGACTTTGAACTATAATTTTTTTTTTTTTTAATATAGTTTTAATGGTTGAGAAACTTCCGAGACTATATATATATATACTTCAAATATTGGTCGTTCTGTCTTTATAAGCATTGAATGGTAAGTCTTATAAATTGAAAATAAAAGCCCCTTTACAATACAAGACAAATTTATTTATTTCTTTTTTTTACTTTTATCTTATTAATTTCGGAGACACTCTCTATCTTCGGAGATTTTTTTTTCTCTTTTTTTTATTATAAAAAAAAGAACGACCAATATTTGAAGTAAAATACCAACGTGCCTACGAATTACATCCGAGACTGACAGTACGTCAAATCAACTCAAGGACGTCTTATTGATAAAAAAACTAAAAGTTTGTTTATTTTTATAAAAAAAATAAAAATAGAGAAAAAAAATCTCTGAAGATACAGAGTGTCTCCGAAATTAATAAGATAAAAGTAAAAAAAAAAGAAATAAATTTGTCTTGCATTGTAAAAGGGCTTTAATTTTCAACTTGTAATACTTATCATTCAATGCTTATAATAAAAAAGAACGACCAATATTTGAAGTAAAATACCAGCGTGCCTGTGCACATCCGTTCTACTCAGAAACCGCGAATTACATCCGAGGCGGACAGTACGTCAAATCCACTCAAGGACGTCTTATCGATAATCAAAACTAAAAGTTTGTTTATTTTTATAAAAAGAAGAGAAAAAAATCTCTGAAGATGGAGAGTGTCTCCGAAATTAATAAGATAAAAGTAAAAAAATAAAAAATAAATTTGTCGTGCATTGTAAAAGGGCTTTTGTTTTCAATTTGTAATATATATATATATACATATATATATATATATATATATATATATATATATATATATATATATATATATATATATAGTAAGTAAAATGTTATTAAATAACAGGGATTTTTTGTGTTTCATGAGACATTTTTTAATGTTTTCGAAGTTACGAATCAACCATAAGGTATGACTGTCAAATCGATATATAAAAGTACCGTGTAGGTATTGTTCTATGCAAGTACGTTTGATTTAATTCCTTAAATAATCATCAGGCTGGAATTAGTCTTGGTGTGTTTTCATTGATTTTATCTTAGTGTTTAACGCGGGGGGGGGGGGTTGTCATCAATTTGATATCAGTTTTTAACGTCTATTATATCCTTACTGTAAAACAAACCTCTATAGTACGATATGTTGCATGTAAACGTGATAACATAAAATGCACATACAAAATTGGAATATATAATGTCAAACGGCTAATAATGTTTAAGTGTTTATTACTAAGTATGACTCTTTAAGTATGTGACTGATTTCGTAATTAATAATATTAATTGTTGTGAGGTTACTTGTTAACTTGATTGGTTCTGGAATTTAACCGTTTTATGTTCATACCATAGTGTAATAGTTTTGTGCGATTGACTATAATATGCAAATACACTAACACTAACGCCTGAATGTTAGTTTTGGAATCAAATCGAATATTGCACAAGAAAAGTAAGGAACGTTTATATATCGAGCTGATCGGAATACAAGATAAGTTATTTGAAAATCGAAATAGGTTAGTTAACTAATATAGACAAAGTATGTTTGCATATTTCTGTTTGATCTTCATAGTGGCATCATGTATTTTCTTTATTCCAGGCTGAAAGTGACTTTTGAACTTGAATTTGTGGTTGCAAAAATATTGTTAATAATACTAATGCTCTTGTACTATTATTCTTAACTGGACTGCCAAAAAATGTTTTATATTGAAATATTAAGAAACATACGGTATTCAATTGATATATAATTCTCGATCATGGTTTTGGAGTGTATCGAAAGTTCTACGGATATAAACCACTATCGGATGTTCATCACCTAATTTCAGGCTGGAATTAAAACACACATAAGAGAAGAAAAGGATATAAACAGGATATAAAAACATAATATGTCTGTATTACTCAACTAAATACTTTTGAATATATATGTATATATATATACATGTATATATATATATACATATATATATATATATATATATATATAAATTGTTTCAAATAAAAGGATAATTGAGTCGGAATTATCAGAAAAATAAAATGTATTTCATAAATATTTAATCTAAGCGAGACAAATCTATCTTATACTGTGTATTTCCTATTTTTCCTTTGAACCCAAACAAGTTATAAAGGAAGAAATGCTATTCCCGTTGGACCAACACCGTAAACCAATCCCCTAACCTTACCGAAAATAAAACCAGACGACACAGCTGGTCGACTGTCGTCCCTTAAAAGATCAAAGAACGTATTGATCTTACATCAAAAGGCAAACTATCGTCGCCTTTTAACTCTTATTTATGGTTAGCAGCACCTTCTTTTTCAACTTAAACCCCAAAGGGAAGTAAAATGTCGGACAAACATCTGGTGTTATCTCTTTCAACGTATACGCATGCCACGACCTCAAAGCAGTGCAAGGTACTGTCGCCTGTTAACTCAGAGAAACTATCAACCCACTCACCTCCCGTCTACGCTTCTTAGCAGAGAATAGATGTAAAAGGAAGTTGGTGAACGGACAAGTGAATTCTTGGCAGTCGAAGAGTAAGCCGGTGCCGGTCGAGGAAACCCGTTACCTCTAGCGTATGCGCTCTAAGTTGTGAAAAGGAAGACGAAGAAAAAGAAATAGAAGAAAAGGACGAAGCTGAAAAAAGAATCTGACTTCATAACCAGGCGAATGGCGCTGAGATTTCTTCTATGCCGAAAGTTAATTTGACGCAAAAAGCCTTCGAGAGTACTTCACCAAACCTGTCATTGACTGTAAATACATTACGTTGTCAAAAAAACGAATACACATCTTATGTGAGGATTGCATAGCGCCAACTGACACTCCCATGATTACACACACACACACACACACACATATATATATATATATATATATATATATATATATATATATACATGAAAGCTTTACATTTCCATCTTGATATCTGCTGATGACTTTTCCATCTAAAGATCAGAGTGGAGCTTGGATGAGTGTAACTTGTGACATTCTTTAATAATTGAACGTTTCAACTTCAGTGGGAAGTTTTGTAACAACTTTCCATATTCTGTTAGTGAGTAATTTATTTTCGTCCGTGATTTGTTGCAAACACTGTTTTGTTCATAGATGTTGCTAGCCATTAGGTAACATGAAACATTATCCATTTCCCAAAAGTATTATTTTGTTATTTCTTGTTGTTTGTTGTATATATAGTTATCACTTCTCTTACTACTCTATGAATAAATATTGTTTTGAATTTAACTCGGTGTTTGAGTCGCCTTTTGTCTGCTTGTTATTTATCTTTTTTTTTATGTGATATCTTAAACTGGAGAATCGTCTTCACTATGTGTTCCGTTGATAATATTGAGCCTTAGGCACCTACGAGCCACTTACTGACACTTTTCGCTTTTTTTATATTTATCATTGTTACGCACTCGCTGCCATGGTTCAGAACGAAAGTTGTGTATGACAATATATATATATATATATATATATATATATATATATATATATATATGTGTGTGTGTGTGTGTGTGTGTGTGTGTGTGTGTGTGTGTGTGTGTGTGATAAAATAAAGTAACACGGAACCACATAATTACCGGTGCAATAATTTGTTTCAACCTTCCGGCATTGTCAAGCATCCAAGTGATGTGATTACATTTTTTAAAATGAGAAAAGAGAAATTCACATTCACTAATACGCTCTCTCTTTCTCTCTCTCTTTCTCTCTCTCTCTCTCTCTCTCTATATATATATATATATATATATATCTACGAAATAATCTTTTTCAGACGAATATGAATTCTGATTGTGCGATTTAGTTATCTAACTTTTGAAGTGAAGTAACCCATAAGATAACATTACTGTCATGTTACCTCAGACTAAAACTGTTTATCTCTGCCATAGTCTAATCGATGAGTTAACTAGTATTTATTAATTACGATTTACTTATTTACAAAATTATCCACCGTAAATATTAAGAAATCGAAGCATAACATTCGCCAAAATAACTGGATTCGAAATTAAGTCACCTGAACATGATCGATGTGTCATATAACAAATAGACAAACCGAACAGAAAATTACAGCTTGAATAAATAGTGTTTAAGTAATTACAATTTTGAAGAAGAAAATAGTTTACATTTGACCCTCCGAAAGGGTTGATATGTCGTAAAATAATAGACCAAAATTTTAAGGAATTGTGATATTACAAACGTCTGTTTTGATGGTATGTGTAGTTAGTGATTTAGGTTAATATAAATGGAATCGTCTGTTTTTACAAAGATAAGAACGGATATTTCTCAGAAAAGTCCATTCAGTCTGCGTATTTAGTGATAAATAATTATGTCAAACTTAATTGTGACATATCACCGAAAATCGTCTTTCAACCTTAAACGTGAGGAACCGTCATATACAGACTTAAAACCGATTCCATCTAAAGTTATATGGCTGGGAGGGTTTCTTTATTGCAGGTGAGTACTTGATCCTGAAATTCCGTACTTTTGTGTCGGAGACAAATGGTTTACTGTAGCGGGGGGTCAGTCTAAACTCTCTCTCTAATCTGTTGTACCCTCTCACCTTTTCATTCCTTCTCGTGATCTTAACCATTTGCAAAACTTGTCATTCAATTAATCAACCCGTCAATTCCCTGTCGAGATATACGCAATAACTGTTATTTCTTTCTACTTAATTCACATCGCATGCACCGGCAATCCAGTCTGCAGTGACATCCCAAATGGATGTTTTTCAGCCATGTTACAATTAGGTAAAAGAATAAAGTAAGTTTTAGATGAAACATTAAGTTTTCCACAAGTCACGTTTGAAAAGAACTCACGCCAGTTTATCCTGTATTTATTTATTTCACTGAATGTACGTTACAACAATGCCAACCTGGTTGCATGGTTTGATCATTATGTAGTTGCCGGCGTCGGGATCAAGGTCGAGAGCATTTCGAAAAAGCGAAGATATATAACATGCACGTAGCCCGTTTTCGATTCAATTTAGCATAGTAACAAATGTTTTTTGCTAATTGGCTGAAAAATCGGGGTTCAAACCTCGAAGGAGTCGTAAGAAAGACTACAAAATAGTGATTGATGCTTTCTTTCAAAACACTTATCATTAAAGAATATGGATACATTGGAGAGGTTCAGGGAAACTAGTGGAGTCCTCCCTTACATCTCAGTGTAGTAGCCAATGATAAGGGGTATCACCGGTCGCCCTTGACTATAGTTGATCAATTATATATATATATATATATATATATATATATATATATATATATATATATATATATATACAGGGTGTTGCAACAAAATCCGAAGCCGGAGCTACGGAGCTGGCAATCTGTCGAACGATCAAGAAGGGCATTGGTTACTCCTCGTATCGCATGTCCCATCGCATGCGCATCACAACTGCCTCCAATGAGTTCAGAAAATTCAAGGAAGTGGCGTTGCTGAACGAGCTCAGCACGGGTCCGCCGGGATGCTGATGTTTTTTCTCTGGTAAAAAAACTGACACGTAGCTATAAGACATATTCCGACAACGTTCGTAGAATCTCTCAGTCAGTCTTTCTTGATATGCCGCCTTTCGCATAAATAAACGTACATTCCCTTCTTGAATGTGGTAATGTCCTGTGGTTACAGCGCTTGCTTACAAGGTTGACCATGTGGTAGGGGTTCGAACCGTGTGACCGTCCGAGATTATCATCCCTGCACTGATGAGAGCGAAACGTATACGTATGTAGGTAAAAATAATTTATTTATTATTATTATTATTTATTTTAAATTGTTTAACATATATATATATATATATATATATATATATATATATATATATATATATATATACATATATATATATACATATATATATACATATATATATAATTAATTAAGTTCAAATATTAACTAACTTAACAAAACCATAACTTTTCAAAAGTGCTCAATATATATTAGAGCTTTTATATTATGTTCTTTCAAGAGAATAGCAGGTAGTAATAGCGTAACCCTTTACGTTGAACTCCTCACCTCAAAAGAATGCTTTCAAAAGTTATACATTGTATCTAATAACAGAAGGTGACTAGTTATATGTCAACTTCTGAGTGATTTGTTTCCGGTGTTTAGTCCTTTTTTAATCATACGATATCCATTATCAATGTATGTTTGACCTAGTGTCATTTATTTACGTTGTTTTACTGTTTTATGAATGGTTTCATAGATATTGAAGTCAACGGTTTAGTTAGCCTTTCAACTACGTTTATCTATTATATTTATAGGCAATTACGGAACCCGTGTCTAGACGTTGACTGTTACAGTATATCTAATAAAAACTTATCAGGCCCCAACATTAAACTACGGGTATTTCTCTCTCTTTCTCTCCCTCTCTCTCTCTCTCTCTTTCTCTCTCTCTCTCTCTCTCTCTCTCTCTCTCTCTATATATATATATATATATATATATATATATATATATATATATATATCAATAGATAAAGTGAATAAATAAAATTAGGTACGAATCAAATTTTATTGCAATTCAAAGTTCAGGTAACGTTCTTTAAAGTCCTTAACTCATGAATTTTCCAAGACAATCTTCTCCTCAGAAGACCATTACGCAATGATATTACTGCAGGTAATAAAAATGAAACTACATCGACAGTAAATGAACTTCCAGCCTGAATAACTTTTTTTCGCTTTTTTCGCTCTTGGACTACCATTCCCCATTTGGATTATTCTTTAATCAACACCTTGGATGTCTTGCCTAGAGCTATTTTAGACTTGTTGACTTGGATGAATTGTATAGTTCCACTAAATAGTATGTTTTGGGACGATATATTTGATGTTGTATATACATTTATGCATTTTTCTATATATATTTTTTAATATATTTTTCAAAGTTTAATTTTTATTACATGCAGTAATATCATTGCGGTAATGGTCCTCTGAGGAGAAAATTTTCTTTGTAAACTCATGAGTTAAGGACTTTAAAGAACTTTGCCTGAACTTTGAATTGTAATAAAATTTGATTCGTACCTAATTTTATTCTTTCACTTCATCTATTACTGTTAATGTTCTATCCAGTATATTGACCTTTATCCTTATCCGGATGTCTACTCATTGAAGATATTAGTTGCCTCTTATATCTTTTGTTTTATTAACCTTATATATATATATATACATATATATATATATATATATATATATATATATATATATATATATATACATATATATATACATATATATATGTATATAATAAATATGAAACTAAAAGTAAACTTTTAGTAGAAAGAACCTATAGTGAAATGATAAAAGCTCAAATATACGAGATAGAGCAATTATAAAGATAAATTTGGACATTCGTGCATGTTTATCACACTTCGTCCATCTATCTTTATATATATATACATATATATATATATATATATATATATATATATACATATATATATATATAACTCAATGTAGGGATGTATGTGTGTGTGTTTCGGTGTCCTTATAGAAAGAGAGGGTATAGAATCTATATTGATCCTTATTCAATCATGAGTCTCGACGAGTTTATGTTTAATAGAATAATTTAAAGAAAAGCGAAAGAAAATTTAGAAAAACAATAACATGTTACGTTAAAGGTTATATTCGAAAATAATACCGTACAGTAAATTCTGAAAATAAGTGCCGATTTGTATTTTTATTTATTCATGAAATTCCGGACCTAAGATTAAATCCGGCTAGATATACGCGACATAGTAATTTCCTAGTTTAGTCACCGAAACTATTATTAGTAGCGTGCATTTCGCCATTAAATACACTTGAAGCAAATTCAAAACACCACTAAACAAATGCGTTATTTTTCAAACGTAATCGAAATGCTTACCTGTAAATTCCTAGTTCTCTGTATAAGTAATCTGGGTTAGCTTAATTTCTATGGATTACGTCTGTAGTGTTAGTATTTTGTTGTTAAATAAATCATATTATGTTAAAAATACGAAACAAACCTAAAAAGAAATAATATATGTATAAGTTTTAATAATTAAGTGACTATGTTAGAATTACTAAACCGCTATTCTTTTATTGTATACTAGCTGGGCTGTCCCCGGCGGTGCACGGGAGAAATAGAAAAGAATGAATTAAAATGTGTCAACATTCGAAGAACGCAAATATATTTTAAATGCAATATTTGTAGGAGACCTGTACGTCATACGCTCGATTAGTACTCTTGTTCGTTTATTTGAAATAGCATTTTCATCGGTAGAAGTACATATTAAAATATAATGTGTCACGCTTGCGGTTTAAATAGAAATGTTGTCGATATGTCAGCATTCTCTTCCAAATTTAAATTGCGATTAAAATTGTTAATAAGATTGTCCTTATTTGCTGTCCCCACTCATTTGCTGATATTGTTATTATTGTTGTTGTTGTTGTTGTTGTTAGTCCCGGAGAATTTTCCTGATACTGAAGATTCATTCCGATTAATATTCATAGCTAGTGTGTTCAGTTTCTCATTGTATTCATCGACTTTGAATCTGCAAATTCCGTGGTGTCATCCCCTTTTTGAGAAACTGATTTTGTCCGAGCCAAAGTGGCTTTTGTTTTCGGTTTCCTGTCTGCTGTATTCTTTAAAAACACGTTTCAAATATCGCGCACAGAAATAGGATGTGTTGTTCGTTGATCAACTGACAAACTCCTTACCCCCTATCCTCGAGTGACATGTCTGCCTTGATTAAAGGTGACTCATTAGTAAAAAAAATAGCAAATTATAAAAAGTCAGTTTTTACTGTAGTGAAAATCCAGCACCCAAAACAGGGTACTCTTGATTGAAACAAAAGTAAAAAGCACATCAGTGTACAAGAATCTGTTCTTCACTAACTGAAGACAGAACATATACTACACTTTAGATTATTTATTTGCTATGAGATGAAAAAGACAAAGTAACAAATAATACACAAGGCCATCAATAGTGTGTGAAAATTGGAATTACTGGTGATCATTGGTCTACAATAAACAGATACTAAACTTTAGTCCGAGCCTGAATGCCAGGAAGTGTCACAAGTTTTTCCATGAAGCAGTCTGTTGCACTTAACTTTTGAATAGCATTTTCGTCGGTCTGTCACGTTTGAATTTTAAAAAAATATTTTTGTTTGGTCTGACAAATTAGTTTTTAAATAAAATTATCATTGATGAACGCGTAGATTGAATAAACGCCTTTTTTTAGAACATCCGTTATTGTTTCTAAATAAACTTTTGCTTTGTATTGATTTCAACTGTTTTCCTGATTTCCAATTCTTTCTTGGTTCTATTTTAAGTTTTAAATAGATTACTGGTAAGACTATCAACTTCATGGATCCAAAAATATATATTGAAAGATGTCAGTTAAGATATCCTGTTTTGTTTTCCACGTTTCTTTTTTTATTTCAAAATCGTATCAAATTTTGTCGTAAGTTAAACGATTATTATATGTGAAGAAATAAAATGGAATTTTCGACATTAAAATAGCATTTATAACAGAAAACAAAAACAAAATATATAAAATAAGGTTTTGGAAAAAAATAATTATTTCCAAATACGTACGTTTGAACTTCTACATGATGCTAAAATAAAGACTATGTTTTTAGATTTTTGGATTATGTGAGATTGAATATTTATAAGAAAATATTTAACATTACGATAACTTTTTTAAAGCTCTGAACAAAGATTCTAAAATGATAACAACAAGTTTAATTTAAATATAAAACTATTCTTCAGTTTTTGTACTTGTACTGTTACGAATGAACGTTATTTCGTATATTATTAAGACTTAAAGTTATACTAAAACAAATAAAGCAGGGGTGTTAAAGTTACGGGCTGATATAGACTGGATTTGTAATTAAACTGAATTCATGCTGTTACATTTATCTCCTGGTACTTTCTAGCGTGTCTTGATTTGCTGGTTATTAACAGAATA
The DNA here is from genome assembly GCA_963556195.1 of Sepiola atlantica. Lineage (NCBI taxonomy): Eukaryota > Metazoa > Mollusca > Cephalopoda > Sepiida > Sepiolidae > Sepiola > Sepiola atlantica. The sequence goes on along the minus strand of OY744533.1, from coordinate 74,258,554 downwards.
CACCCACAGCAAGCGTTGTATTGGAATTTATTTCTAATGTTTTTACCAATGCTAAATTCAGCTACTCTTTCCCACGTCTTGGCCTTTTGGCTAAGATCAAAGTGTAGTATCTGTTCCGATGGATACTGCACCCCATAGACTGGTATTGTCTTGACCTTCGGGGCTTGATTTACGCCGGTCTATGGGTCGGTCCTGTGTAGTTCTAGGAGGTCCACCCTCCCAGGCTTCGCTTCCCCTCTTTGGGGAGGAGTAAGTTTTATTGCTTACTGCCTGAGGCGCCCCTACCGGGGAATGCCGACGGGGCTGCCCAGGCAATTTTTAAACCCCACTTTCCCGACCCGACCATGGGTCATATCTTACTTGTGGGAGTAAGATAAAAACTGGCCTTGTGCCTAACTCCTGGAGAGAAGTAAATCAATACTCTTTCCCACGTCACAGGTTAGGGTTAGAGTTAGGGTTATGGTTAGGGTTAGGGTTAGGGTTATGGTTAAGGTGTGCGTAGGTTTGGGTTAGGTTAGGATAGGGTAGAGTAGGGTAGGTTTAGGGTTAGGGTAAGTTATGGGGTAGGGGTAGGGTTAGTTTAGGGTTAACGTTAAGGTTTGGGTTAAGGTTGGGATTATGGTAAGGGTTAGATAATCAAACCGTAACAGTCTCAGACAAGGTCATTAGATATTCTACAGCAAGCGGATATATTGAATTTCCGACGTTCACTATCTTACATGAAAAACTAGAACCCTAACCACGGAGCTACTTATAGGTAAGCACTCCATCACCACCACCATCACCATCACCATTCCTATCCCCATCACCATCACCATCATGATTTTGATCACTCCTGGAGGAGGAACCCCTCCCTGGTTTCCATCCACCTTGTTGGTGACTATGGGCAAATAGCGTAACCAACCCTCAGTCCCTAGCGTTGAAACTATGGCAAAAACACTCTATAATGACAGTCACCAACAAGGCTAGCACTAGTGTATATAAATATATATTTGGACGTCAACTAGTATTCGAGCACGATGATTCCTTATATATAAGTGTGTAACTGCCCAATGTTATATTGATCCGCAATAGTTCACTTGTAGCTGTACGCGCAAGTCGAGCAAGATACATGACCTTTCAAAATCTGCTGCTGGGGATAATTCTATTGAAATGCTAAGTTAGTTCAAATTTTACTTTAATACTCAGATTGAATGTTGTATTGAAGATTGAGGTTTAGGTTTGCATGATATATCCGTCCTCACATCTCTATTACAATGTGTAATCTGTCGGTCAATTGGTCTACCACTTTTCGGTTTGACATATAATATCCATTGCTTTGTTAAGTTTAACTTTGAACTAGCGGTTTTCTTCGCTAAACATCCAGGCTCCAGTGATGCATTTTTTTCCATGAAAAGCAAAGTCTTGTTTTGTATACTGTTTCGATTTTCTATGAGTATACTATTATATTTCTTTCTTTTTTCATATGTTTACATTTTTTCACATTTTCACATTTACTTACCTCTCAATTTTTTTATGATATCTATCGTAAAACCTATACGCACTGATATTTATATATTTTACTTACCGTCTGCTGTCTTATTATGTCAACAAAAAGTAGCACTCTTGCCATATATAACTTATTATATATCAATACTTACCCTGGGAACTGACGGTGGTTTAGTGGATATCGACACGAACTGAAGACTTGGGTGTTTCAAATTCGAATTCAGTCGGTTCCACAGTACCACTTTCACTTAGGGATGTTGGCAACCTTCTCATGGTCTTTCGCGTAAGTACCCAATATCTTTCCAAAAAGACTTCTAACTAGATAAACATCGGGGAAACTAATGCCAACACCAGAATCATCTGATTCACACGAAAGAAGAAGCAGAATACGTACCGTTTACCGCTTACGTATGTCGACAAAACTAGTCACTTCTAATATATAAGTTAATATCTGCTCTCTTCAGCTCCCAACAAAACCCTCTCAAATGTATCGTCTATAAATGAATACATATATCTCCTATTATATATATATATATTCTTCTATATATAAAAGATTTGTTATAGAAATCAATATGTTAAAAAAAGTTTCAGTAATTGTTTAATTGTATCAAGGAATGTGAAGACACCATTTAAATCTTCCATCGAATACATCTTGAGTAACTTAGAGCAAGGTACATAAAAAAGCTGAAGTATATTAGAACGTACAGAACGGAAATTATTTTTTTTACTAGATTTTCGTCGTTTCATAATAAATATATATAATAATATACTTAAACAAACGATATATTTGTTAAAAGGTATTTATGAAAGTTTAAACATTGAAACAATTATTTTTATTTTCATTTCCAAGATTTAAAATTATTCGCTTTTAAAAACAATTTGAGTTCGTTTCAATTCTTTAAATCCATTTACTATTTTGCTGCTGTCTGTAAAAAGTACTCACAGTTACTCCTAACTTTACCTCATATTACAAACGTTATTTCTTTAATAACGCCAATGCACTAAGACTTTCTGTTTTTACTTAAGCAGGCAAAAATTGTAAACACGACAATATTTGGAATTAGTTTATAAAAAAACTTGGGAGCAGCAATATATCTCGGCATGTGCATCGCCAAGTAGATACCGATATATATATATATATATATATATATATATATATATATATATATATATATATATATATATATATATAGTGTGTGTTATACCTACAGACGGCGTCGTTTCGGGTTTTCTACTTCATCAGTTCAGGAGTGACGGTTGCAAGCTGTCGCATGGGCTCGAACGCAGTTCGTACCTTCAGCCTAGAATTACGAGCCTAACGTTCATGCCTACACAGCTTCGAGAAATCAACACATGCAGTAATTGAAATTAATGTACACTTACTCGGGAGGCGAGGGCGAAAGCGAGGGCGAGGGTCATGTTGTCGATAGTGTTTAACGTTCGAGCCGAACTTGTTTGATCGCAGGATGACAATAATCTTGTTATTTTAAACATGAATCTACTATTAAGACTATTAAATCTCAAAAGGGAATTAACTATAAATATTTTTGAAATATTAAAGTATTTTCTACCTACAGACGACGCCGTTTCAGGGTTTCTACCCTCATCAGTGGCAGGAGTATACATATATATATATATATATATATATATATATATATAGAGAGAGAGAGAGATAGAGAGAGAGAGAGAGAGAGAAAGAGAGAGAGGAGAGAGAGAGAGGAGGTATTAGAAGGCTATCACAATGCAAGAAATGGAAATATGTTGCCGTTGAGAAGTAAGACAAAAACAAGTGATTTTAGTTATATATTTTTCAAAAACTTTTTTAATAATTTTTTTTCCATATAGCAAATCTTACTTTATTAGGCAAGACTTCAACACTGTAATCTGTGTGACCGTGTTCCATATATATATATATATATATATATATAGAGAGAGAGAGAGAGAGAGGGAGAGAGGGAGAGGGGGGAGTTTATACAACAGTATCTTTATAAATATTTTTTAAATGTATCATAAAGAAGTTCATAATACGATGAAGTTATGCTCAATATTCGGAATAGAGCACTTTTATGGTTAAATGAAGTTGCTGAGCTGATGCCCCCTCGACGTAAATACACTCGACCAATCCGACAATCAGCTAAATCCCATCCATTCACTGTAGAGTTCCGCAGGTTCCGGAGAGCCTTCTACGCCAGCAGCTTCCTTCCTCGAGCTGCCGGTCTTTGGAGTTTCCTCATAGCTACTTGTTTCCACAACTGTACCGATATGAAGAAATGTAAAACAAATGTGAACAAGCATCTCGCTGCACAGCTCCCAATTTAGGATGACCCCCCAAAAACTTTCACCCTAATTTCCCTTGGTGATACCAGATCAGGCTGCCCTGTGGCTCCCTGAGACGAAATTCACCTACATTGACGTTTTTTTTTTTTTTTTTTTTTTTTTTGTAAAACTTAATTATGTTCTACAAAACCAAAAACAAAAACAACAGCCCTTCTCCCTTTCTCCCTCCACTTTTTTATTTTTATTTTTCCTACCCTACTCCCGGCCCCGGATATGACCTTAAACTACATCCAATGGTGAGATCCGGCTTACGGACTTTGGGGAATGTGGAACCTCCTCTTAATTACCATTGCTCCCAGGTCCACCCTGACCCGGAGTGGTAGTACCTGTTAGGGTCCCAACTATGGGTTAAATAGAAACAGATATTAAAAGGGGAAAGAAACAAAAAAGAGAAGAAAACAAGACCAGATTCGGCATTAAATAACCCAAAAAAGGGTTGATATGCCGTAAAACAAAACTACCAAACCATACCCTAATTTCCCAGTAGCTGTTTACGTCTACAGTGGAAACTTGCATTTTTGGGGTTGAACTAAGTTTAAACAAAGAAAACGAATAGATGTCATAAAGAACTATATTTAGGACATTACTGATGATATGATGTATTTATTGAATCTGCAAAACGTCATGAAACGCTTGAGTTGTAAATATCATTTTCTTTTGAAGTGTCAGGCTTAAGTCTGAAATTGCATTTTCATCACTAAATCTTCAGATGGAAATAAACCAGTGAAAAAGAGGAGATGAGAACAGACAATAACTCTACAAAATACATTTACGCATCTTTATACGATACTTTTTGCTGTCCGCCGGTCTGTCAAACGGCTTGTCAATCTGTCACCCTGATGTTTAAGATAGGATTTTCATCGCTGAACGCCTTTTCGAAATGTGTTCTTTGAGTTCTAAATAAACTTTCATTCTGTATTGATTTTAACTGTTTTCCCGATTTCCAATGCTTATCAATTACTTCTATTTTAAGTCCTCGATAGATTACCGGTAAGACTATCAACTTCAGCGATCAAAATATCTTTAGTCAAAGATTTAGG
>OY744533.1:74198689-74248689 GCA_963556195.1 Sepiola atlantica | reverse complement strand
ATTTTCTATTAGGAACAATGGCTTTCACATTTGGGCCAAGTTTTAGAGAAATTGAATCAATGGATGAAAAGTTATGGGGCAGAAAAGTTCATTTTTTGCAATTTCGGGGCCTTTTGACCCCCTGGGGGGCTAACCAGATTTTTTTCATAAATCGCTTAAAGTCACTTTCTAACGTGACCAAAGTTACAACTTCATGCAAAATTTCAGAGAAATTTAATGCATAGTTGCGGAGAAAAATTCGGACGGACGGACGTAAATTCCTCAAAACATAGGTCCCCCGATTTATAAAATCGGGGGACCAATAAAAGTAAACTGCGTAAGGAACCTCCATTTGTGGAATTGTTTCAAGAATAGGCCGTCACGTGGATACTGTAAAAAGATGTTAGAAAGGGTTTTCTCCAGGAAAGAATGATCAGATGTTGGAATATACAAGATTGTTACCAACTAGGATTTGGAGAATATTGGTCGTCATCTCAACAGAAAAACTGGACAATTAAGAAAATCTGGGTGTCCTGACGTACGAATGCAATTCTTCAAACAATGGCTCATGTAAAAGTTTCACTTACAAAGCTTACTTTTACACCAAGACACAACCATTTGAGAATAGAATGGGCAGAAAAATATATGAACATGAAGATGAGTATGGTTATTTTCACTGATAAGACTCGGGAGCCCCTTTATGGACCTGGTGGCTAAGCTAAAGGATAGGGTTTAATCAGGGGATGAGAGTCACCATTATTTGAGACAAACACAAAATGGTGGAGATACATTACATGAGCTGGTATCATTGGAATTAGACTCTATGGTCCCATAAAAGTACCCGAAAGAGTAAAGATTACACCTGCTGCCTATATCCATCTCTTGAGCGAATCTCTGGTGCTTTAGCTAGAAACATACATCTCGCTATACTAATGAACTTTGTTTTGTATGTACGACAATGCTCTTTCTTACTCTACCTATGCCACTTTAGCATTCTTAGCATCTTTGAGCATCAAAGGTACAAAGTTGATGATTTGGCCTCCATGCTTCCTCAGATTTAAACCCTAATAGAAAACATTTAGTCTATTATCGAACGATAAGTTTATTCCAATGGACGTTAATTTCTGTCTAAAATGGACTCATATAAAGCCATTAATACTGCAGAAAGGGTAGTCACTATTATAAAATTGATTGAGTCAAGACAATTTGAAGTAATAAAGGTCCATGGTGCTCATGTGGATAAATATGGTATTTGCTCATTATATGTATTAAACTATATATAATAATATACTTAATGATATCAATTAATTGTTAAATACAGGGTGTTTCAAAAGTCTTGGGAACATTACAAATGCGTATATCTCATGAACTATTCCAGGTAGAAAAATGAAACTGGTGCCATTTTAAAGCTTGCTTAATCAAGTGTTTGGTCATACTAATGATTTTCGTGTTATCTTTCCAGGTGCAGTAATGGCGTTCTCTAAACAAGACAAGGCATTTTGCGTCCTCCGATTTGCAAAGACTGAATCGTGGACATGTGTTCAGCGTGCATTTCGCAGGAAATTTAAAAAAGAAGCCCCTGAAAGGAAATCCATTGTCAGATGGCATGCTAAATTTGTGAAAGATGGGTGTTTGTGCCCAAGTAAGCGAACAGGTCGCCCTTCAACTTCAGAAGATGCAGTTGAGCAAGTTCGGACAGCCTTTCAGCGGAGCCCCCGTAAATCAGTGAGAAGAGCCAGCAGGGAACTTCAGCTTGCTCCAGCAACTGTCTGGCGTGTCTTAAGGAAACGACTGCAAATGGTACCGTACAAGCTCAAGTTGGTCCAAAAGTTGAAGGACACTGATAAGCCACTTCGCCGTGACTTTTGCATTGCAATGCAAGAGAAGTTGGAAGATAACGGCTTTGATGACCGGCTTGTTTTTAGCGATGAGGCGACCTTCCATCTGAATGGCAAAGTTAACAAGCATAACACTCGCATATGGGGTACTGAGAATCCTCATGAACTTCTTGAGCACGAGCGAGATTCACCAAAAGTGAACGTGTTTTGTGCAATTTCCAAGAAAGGTGTCTATGGACCGTTCTTCTTTGAAGAGGCAACTATCACTGGTGAATCCTATCTCAACATGCTGGAAGACTGGTTAATGGCTCAGTTGGAACAAGCAGAATCTGATGACTTCATTTTTCAACAAGATGGTGCACCACCACACTGGAGTCTTAGAGTAAGGCAGTTTCTTAACACAAGGCTGCCTGGTAGATGGATTGGGAGATCTGGGCGAGGTGATGACGTTCTCATGCCCTGGCCTCCTAGGTCTCCAGATCTCACCCCGTGTGACTTTTTCCTTTGGGGCTTTGTCAAGCAACAAGTCTATGTGCCGCCCCTTCCAAGAGATATTGACGAACTAAAGGCTCGAGTAACGGCAGTTGTGGGAACCATTGACGTCAAGATGCTGGAACGCGTTTGGCAGGAAATGAACTCTCGACTAGATGTCTGCCGTGTGACGAATGGTGCTCATATTTAGCAACTTTGAAGATTCCCCACAAAACTTGAAACTTTAACCTTTCCAACGGTACCAATTTCATTTTTCAACTCCTAATAGTTTTAAAGTTATTAAAAATTGTTATGTTCCCAAGACTTTTGAAACACACTGTATAACCGTCATTCTTCTTTATTTGATTTAGTTATTACTTATGTTTACTAATAAACGTTTAATTTGGATGTTTTAAGGGTAAAGTAATTTCCATTGCTCTGTAAACTTTCAGTGATTTGGATAAATATGTTATTTTACAAATACTTGCTATGAGTTTTTTTTATTATATTTTAGCAAAACTTTAATAACAGAGTGCAAAATTACCCTTGAAAAAAAAATATATATACATTTAAAAATTATACGCGGAAATCTCTCTAAGGCCCTTTCGACTATCATCTCGTACGGAGAAAATCGATAGTTTTAATTAATAATATTGTTGAAAGAAAGAGCAAATAGGGAAGTTGAAAGTGCCAAAATTAGCGCTAAAGCGATTAAATGTCAATTTAATGATTTACTTTAAAAGACCGATTAAAAGGCACTACGTTATGGAACAAAAAAATAAATAAATAAAAGGGAGGGAGTTCAAAGTTCCCCAAATAGATTTAGCGATCTAATAAATTCCTTCTGCCGACACAAGGAAGGTTTTCGAATAGCAATAGAGACAGAGTACTATATTTTCAAATGGTTCTTGGAATTTGCTCTATGCAAGACCTCAAAACGGTCTATTTTATAGATACTGGCACAGCTTGGGTTTTCAACCAAATGATGGCCAATAGCAGAGTCCAAAGAATTAGGGGAGTGGTAACACAAGGATCCTACCCTTCCCTGATATATATATATATATATATATATATAGAGAGAGAGAGAGAGAGAGAGAGAGAGAGAGAGAGAGAGGGGGATAGAGAGTCAGATGGGGGTTGCTCATAGCCAAATGTATACATTGTTAAAATCGTTATAACTTGTGGTCTTTAATAATGTGTACTTGCAAACAAGATGAATAGTAAAATGTCAAAACCTTAGAAACAACTTTAAAAACAAGGTAAAGGCTACCTGGTGTAATTTCAGAATGTTCATAAATTTAACTCTAATCACAACCCGTCCTCAACCGTTTGTGACGTAATTGACCTAAAGACTTGTTTAATATTACTGTCAGTATTTTTAAATGTGCATTCTCATTATTCTACTTTTATAGTAATCTTGTTTGCAAGTCAAAATCAGTAAATTGAACGAGTTATTACAATTAACAATTTTTGGGGGAGCACACTATATATATATATATATATATATATATATATATATATATATATATATATATATATGTATATGTATGATTATTATTTCATGTATCCACATGAAATGTTATATAGAGATATCATTTTTACGTATCAATTTTCAGTATTTCCTTCAACATTGCTCAATACGTGAGTAAAGCTAGGTAGTAAGTTATAAAATATATTTATGACAATTAAGCTATATATATATATATATATATATATATATATATATAATCCAGGTAAAACATCCACAGGGTAGTCATCCAAAGAATTTCAACCGGGTTCAAATAGAGCTTTCATATATGATCATTTGTATTTACACAGACATATACAAAATCTGCGACACTGGCATGTGGATGTTATCGATCAACAGCTATTATAAACTGAGATCTCATCAGGCAGAGTTAGAATCCGATCTTAACCTCACATGCATCGACATGCCAGTGTCGCAGATTTTGTACATGTCTGTGTAAATAAAATTATCATATATAACGCTCTATTTTGATATTGAGCACTTTTTATAAACCCAGTTAAAATTCTCTCGATTACCACCCTGTGGATATTTTTTACCTGGGTTATTACCATTATATATATATATATATATATATATATATATATATATATATATATATATATATGTGTGTGTGTGTGTGTGTGTGCATGTATAAATATATGCATGTTTATGTAATATTTTATATGTGTTTGCCATGTGTATATGTGTGTTTATTGATACATGTGTGTGTATGTGTAAGATAATGAAGAGTGGCAAAAATGAATCGTGGACGAGTCCATTGTGGGTGAGACGTCGAGAAAGAAAGAAAGACACTTGATAACTGTTAAAAAGGAGAAGGTTCCGGAGTGCAAGCGAGACTTGAAAAACGGCGGTTTCAGAAACGCGAAGAGCCGGAGCGCTTGGTGATCGGAGTATCAAAGTACCGGAAGAATGGGAGTTTACCGATGTTTATGGCACCGATGAAGCTTTATTGGCTATGGTACCTAAGCCCGTCTTGCTGTTAGACTTTTGTGTCCGCTGACTAAAAATGCGACTGATAAGCAAGTTGGTACCATGAAGGAATCCTCTGACATATTTCATCATAGTGTTTGTGGAGCAATTGTTTCAGTCTACGCTCGGATAGACAATGCACAGCAAATTGCTTTCCAATCGGATGTATATATGAACGAGTTTCTAGCGGAAACCAAGTCTGTGACCTCAGCAAGAAAAAAGACTTTCATGAGACAAATGTATGTCAAAAGGTGTTTATATGTGTGTGCGTAGCCGGCGTAAACAATCCGGTGATGGGAAAAAAAGAAAACCGAAGTTTTTCTATATACGTTCTGTTATTTGTCATTCTTGTTGGATCTTAGCGGGTACCCCGAAAGAACGGGTAATACAACATATGTATATGCATATTGCCAATGTTTTGATTAATAGTTAGGTGAAATTTTTTAAAAATCAATACATGGTGCAATTTAAATGAAAACGTCATTTATTTTTTTTTGGGGGGGGGGAGCTGTGCAGAATAAAATAAATAAAAAAAATGATTTTTTTCTATTTAAATTGCACCATGTGTTGATTTTTAAAAATAGTTCACTCAAATACATTTTCATGCGTGCCTCAAAGATGTTGTCAATTTCCTTAATAGTTAGGCTTTTAAGGTCGATCGAGTCGTATGAAAGAAAAGTAAACGTTCATTCATGAATAAATTTAAAAAGAAGGAAGCAGTATTTGAATTGAAAGTATTAAATGATTTCGATCTTAACCTTAAATCATATTTGAAAAGAACCAAATATGATCTAAGGCGCTTCGGGTTAGTGATAATCATGTTTCGACCACGAAACCATGTCTGAACACAAAGTCATCATCTGATGAAGGCTTTGATAGAAGCAATGCTGCTGTACAAGCTAAAGTTATTGTACAAAGATGTTTATATTATATGCATATATATAACATATATATATATATGTATGTATATATATATGTATCATGTTATTTATATAGGAACGTCAACTAGTATCAGAGTGATATTATTTGCCCTACATTACATTTATCCGTTGATGAGTTACTTGCATATCTCGAGGTAAGTCAGACACGATAGATGACCTTTCAGAAGATGCTGAAGGGGATCCTTCTGTTCAAATGTAAAGTTAGTTTAAGTTAAGACTCACCAACTTTGTCGCAGATGTTACTTTAATACTTCAATTGAATGTTAGATTGAATATTGTAGGTTAGGGTTTGCATAACATCTGCGCCATACCGAGATTTGCACGTTAGGCATTTCACATGCGACGCTAACGCTCTGCCTACATTGCTTGAAGCAAATATGTATATCTGTTTCTATATCATTATAATATTGTTTCTCCTGGCACGCTAGGAAGTAAGTGTAGTATCTGTTCCGATGGATACTGCACCCTGTCGTCTTGTCCTACGGGGCTTGATTCCACCTGTCTGTGGGTTTGTCCTGTGCAGTTCTAGGAGGTCCACCCTCCCAGGCTTCGCCTCCCCTCTTTGGGGAGGAGTAAGTTTATTGCTTACTGCCTGAGGCGCCGCTACCGGGGAATGCCGACGGGGCTGCCCAGGCAATTTTTAATGGCCAGAGTGCTCACTTTCTCGGGCGCTGGCTTTTCAAACCCTCTTACTCGACCCAAGCTGTGGTCACATCTTACTTGTGGGAGTAAGATAAAACTTGCCTTGTGCCTAACTCCTGCAGAGGAGTAAATAAATATAAGATTGTTTCTCCGTCGGTCAGTTTGGTATAGAAAACTCATTGCTCTGGTTTAAGTTTAAAATATAATTTTCATCGCTAAGTATGTAGAGTTAATTAACGAATCCTTTTATGTAAGTCATCGTTTTAAAATGTATCACTTGTTTTCTTTTTACTGTGAGTATAATATATTTTTCTCTTTTACCATCTGTTTACATTTCTTTTTTATATCTTCACATTTGGTTTATTTATTTCATTTCTCTAATATATGTCTTAAAACATGTAAGCACTGATATATATATATATATATATATATATATATATATATATATATATATATTTGTAACTATTCTCTGCTAGAAAATAATAAAAAGGTGTAATGCTTACCATTTCGATTTTACTATCATATTCCTATGTAAAACAACGTATCACTTCCAATCAATATATAAATATATTCTGTCTCCTGATACGAGAACATCTCTACCACATATATAAGCTATATACTAGTAAATACCGCATGTAGTTCTCGCATATTAAAAAAATGATTCTTACTATATATACACATATATATGTATATATGTAAGTTATGTATTTATGTAATAGTTTTGATTAGTGATAGAAGCTATCAGGTTTGTCTTATTTGTTTTTCACTTCCTAAGTGATAAAATGTAATGCAGAAAGTTGCATTTTTAGTTGCCCTTAATTTTATAGGACGTATTTTGTGTTCATATATATACATATATTTATATATATATTGTGCTCTGATGAACTTGCTGCTCTGGTGCCCCCTCGACGCAAAATCACTAGACCAACCCGACAATCTACCAAATCCCACCCATTCACTGTGGAGGTCCCCAGATGCCGAAGAGCTTTCTACTCCAAAAGCTTCTTTTCTCGTGCTGCTGGACTCTGGAACTCCCTCGCCGCTCCCTTTTTTCCTGACGGTACTGACATGCAGAAATTTAAAACTAATGTAAACAGACATCTTGCTGCACAGCTCCCAATTTAGGTTGACCTCCCTCCTAAAAAAACTATCATCCTTTTTCTTAGTAGCCCCTTACGTCTAAAGTGGCGGCCTGCCCCATTTGGGATGAACTATGTTAAAAAATTAGATATATATATATTTATTTTATACGTGCATAAGAGTAATCCATGGACACGTGTTTCTGGCTATTAGCCGTCATCAGTATAGCAAACTAGTACAGGGATCGAACCTTCAATAGAATTGTCTATAGTCTGGAGTTTTAGCACCAGGCCATGGCGCCTTGCCCAGAAATATGTGCGATTGTTATCACCTAAATATTTTTAAGTCATGTATTTATTGAATTGTTTTTCTTGGTGATGTTGGCTGTTAGATTTGTCTCATTTGTTTTACACTTCTTAAGTGATAGAAAGTAATGCAGAAGATTGTATTTTCTAACCTTATAGGACGTATTTTCGTTCATATATATAATTTGTATTAATTGTATACGTACATAAAAATAATACATGGTAACTATTGTATTGCCTCAACCGTCATCAGCATGGCAAACTTGGGCAAGGATCGAATATTCGATATCATTGTATATAGTTCTGAGTTTAACCACCGGACCATGACGCCTCACCCGGAAATATGTAAGATGTGTATCACCTAACACTGTTGATGGTTATGTTGTTATGATATTAAATGTTCGATCCTTGTCCAAATTTGTCATGGTGATGACAGCTGATAGCCAGAAACACGTGTCCATGGATTACATTTATGTACCTATAAAATTAATAATATATATATATATATATATATATATATATATATATTTATACATATATATGATATATGATATGTGGATCAGATCATTGTGTGTGACTTCTGTCCGCAGTAGGAAATTTGGAAGAGAATGTTTTCTTTTTAGTTCGAGGTGGAGTTAAAAAAACGCTTGGAAAGCAGTTCAACTTTCTCAGTTACCGTGCAAGCGACACCATGGTGCTTGGATAGCGAAGGAATTGTTGATTGCCTATTATTAACTACACTATCATATATTTTCCAAAAAACCAAAGTTTATAATTTCTGCGACCCAATGCGTTTTTGTGCTGTAACTGTTACACTTTTACAATTATTTCTTGACGCTATAATTTGTTGTTGATCTCTAGATGATTTATGGTTGGTGAACCGGCGGAATGCTTGCTGCCTATGCGAACTAGCAGCTGCAAACATCGAATTAAACCACTTTGTGGAATGGGGCTATAGATTTTCCCCGAAGAGACACGTGTTTCTATGTCTGCTTTGACACATTCTCTTACATCTTTTGCGCAGTGTTCAACAGACGGAGGGAAATATTTTACTCCATGGTGCATCTTGATTGTGATGTATGATTTACTCCCAATCAGCCCAATGGTAAACTCTCGTTGTTTTGAGTGACGACTCTTTGGCTTGAAGTCGAAAGTTTACGGTTATATAAACCATTATCACAAGGTGATCAGCCTTACCGAGTGGGTCATGAGCATCTAACCTACAAGCCTCGGTAAATGTAGTATATTATAGCTCGAGAAGTGAGGCTTCACAATCGGGTTAGGAAAGTGAGATTCTGTGAAAGGGAATGTGCAATAAATGCGTGTATTTATCAGCTGCGTTGTCATCAGTTTATTGTCGTGCGGTCTTATCAACCTGTTTTTAGTGTGATATGTTGGACATAGTTTATGAATTTGGTGGTTGTCTTAGATGAGATGGAATTGATCTTGAGGTCTAATTGAACAATTTAGAAATTCTCTACTTAACGCTTATTAGGCGGACATTTGTAGTTTTATTGTTACACTTAACAAATTGTTGACTCAATAAATGCGCCTTTTTATAACTGATTAATGAGTTTTATAAGGTAGTTTCTCTGAGAGAATTGATATATGAAAAAATAGTGGCATAATATTTTTTGATTTTCTAGACTTGAGGATGATTCTATAGTCGTTGAAGATTATCTAGCTATTGTTTGATTTAGTGTAGATGGAAGTAGATAATAATTATGTGATCGATTTATAGCTAGCAATAGAATAGAAATTGGTGACTGTGTTGTGTGATTGTAATTATTGTCATATTAGTAAATGTTAGTAAGGCTATATCATCCCATGTGTACATACAACGATTATATGTAGGGCATTGGTTTCAGGGGATAGTTGTTAATTAGTTATGTATCTATTTCAGTAGTTGCATGGCGGCGGTACTTCTCATTTGTAGGTAATGGTGGTAATTGAAATAAGCATTCTTATGCTTAAAACTATTGGATATTATGTATATAAACATATATTTGTTAATGTATATATTTATATAACATGTATCAGCATTTAGATTAGGAAATCGATAACGTGCTCGATCCGTGGTTATTCAAGAGTTAATATAATACTAATACATAAGTGTCTTGTATCTAAATAAAGTAATTATACATATATATATATATATATATATATATATATATATATATATATATATATGTATATATATGTATATATATATGTAATTATTAATGACAATATATGTATTAGCATATACTATCAGTGCCCTTTTACTTTGCAGTCTTCTTAAAAGAGTCAGCTCGATTATATATACAAAGTTAAATTCCTCCTTAATTATTAATTCCAACAGAGTAACGCTCTTGACTGCGAATCAGTGGCGATTTGTGATCGGGGTTCGAGCCCGCGGACCGTCGGGAAATAACATGAAACATCGATGTCTGTTGTTAATAAATAATTAATATTTTTTTATGAATATTATTATAAGCCCCCTTTACTAAAAGCTGAATGAGTTTAATAACAAGCAGTACTAATAGCTTCATTCGAGGTGCAACACAGTTGTTGTTGTAAGATCACTTTCACTGCTTGTGTAAAATACTCGCCGATATATATATATATATATATACAGGGTGAGCCAAAATAAGGGTCCTATTTTTAAAAATTCATAACTTTTTTATTTATTGATTTAAAAAAATTTTTTTTTTAGAATAAGTAAAGGACCCCTTCCGAAGCAAGCATGAGCCGTATTAGCCCTAAGGAACGTACCCTCATAATAGAGTGGTACTTTAAATCCAATGAGTCGATTTCGGAGACTCAACTCATCTATCGGCGTCATTACAACACCAGAAACTCTCCTTCGGCAAAAGCAATCCGAGGAATTATTGCTCGTTTTAGGGACCAACAAGGAATATCCGACATGGCGAGAAGTGGTAGGCCTCGTACTGTACGAACAGCTCAAAATTTCGAGGAATTGGAGAGAAGTTTGGAGGAGGATGCATCCACATCCACAAGGAGGAGATCAAAAGAACTTGGCATTTCTCGAAGCTCACTTCGGAGAATGCTAAGAGAAAGAGGATATTTTCCATATAAAGTGCAGCTAGTTCAAGAACTTCAACCTCGAGATAATGAAAAAAGACTTGAGTACGCTATGCGACTCCAGGATTTGGCCAATGATGATCCCGATTTTCTCAAAAGACTAATAATATCGGATGAAGCCCATTTTCATCTTGATGGGTTCATCAATAAACAAAATTGCCGAATATGGGGTACGGAGAACCCAAGGATAATTCAGCAGCACACATTACATCCACTTAAGTGCACGGTGTGGTGTGGCGTTACTGCTGAAGAGATAATTGGCCCCTATTTCTTTGAAGACGATGCCGGAAATCAGGTAACAGTAACGGGTGACCGCTACCGAGAAATGCTGCAAAATTTCTTGCAACCGTGGGTTGCCGCCAAACCTGACAGGATGTGGTTCCAACAGGATGGAGCCACAGCACACACTGCGAGAGATACCCTTACACTTTTACAGGGTATATTTGGAAATCAGATTATCTCTCGCAGTTGCGAAATTCAATGGCCTCCACGATCACCCGACCTTACAGCTCCTGACTTCTTCTTATGGGGTTACGTCAAAGAAAAGGTTTATGCCAATAAGCCAAACAATATTGAGGAACTGAAAGCAAATATTGAAGCAGAAATAAGAGCCATAAGTCCTCAGATGTTGCAAACTGTTATGGAAAATGTTTTAAAAAGAGCCGAAGAGTGTGAAGCCGCCAACGGCGCCCATTTAGAAAACATTATTTTTGCTTAAAAAACTCAAAACAGTGTAAAAAACAATACTTTAGTTTTTGTAAGTTTTAAGAAGTGTTTTTCGGCTAAAATTTGTTTTGTTTATTTCAAAAAATCTCGGAAGGGTCAGTCTACACACACATAAAGTTTGGTGAGTTTAACTTTTATTTTGTGGAAGTTATTCAAATTTAAAGATAGGACCCTTATTTTGGCCCACCCTGTATATATATATATATATATATATATGTATATATATATATATATATATATATATATATATATATATATATATATATATAAGCTTTCGTGTGTATGTTAATATATTTTTATGCACGGGATTCACTTCTAAAATAACAAACTGATCATTATAAATTTTGAAACACAGATAATCGACGTAAGGGGTTGTTATGTAGGATGTATGGGTAAACAAATTGGATGGAAGGTTCTTCGCGAAAATTCAGATACCTCCAATGGTTGTGACATTTTAACAATGAATATTAGATTTAAATTAATGAATATTACACACATTTCAGTTTCTCTGATATATCTGATAATGTTTTCCGAGCCGGATATAGGCATTTGAAAATTAAAATCTTTAGATTTCATCTAATGTGATTAATGGTTTTCGGACACTAATTAAATAGAGTTTTCTAAATTCAGATTTCTCCATAAGATAACACAAGTATAACTTTTGGGACATAAACTACTGCAAAACTGTTCTGTTAAGGAATTAATTGAACACATTTCGATAGGGGTCTTCGTCTAATATATATATATATATATATATATATATATATATATATATATATATATATATATATGATATATATATTTATTATATATATATACATTATATTTTAACATACATTATATATATATTTCTGTATTCTTCATTTTCTGAAGACGTTTTCCACGAACGAAACCGGTCAAAAAATCTCTTGTTTTTGTTTTTCTCCTGCACTTTGACTTGTTTTCCGTCTGTCATCTTTTCACACACACACACACACATATATATATAAATATATATATATATATACATATATATATATATATATATATATATATATATATATATATATATATATATATATATATATATATATATATATATATATATATGAAAGAAGTTAACATATAGCGAGAGTTTCAGACAAAATGTAAAATAGGTTTCGGAAATGTGGAAAAAGCGGAGTAGTATACTAACAAAAATTAGGACACAAACACATCATTATGGGGAGGCCAAAATATTTCCATCGTCAGTTAGCGATCATACTCATTTAGAAAATAAATGTATTAGCAAAAACACAAGCAATTTATACTAAAATAGGGAGCAAAAGAGAAAAGGAAAAAACAAAGAAAAAGAAAGAGAAAAAGTAAGAGAACAAGAGAGATGGGAGTAAATAGTAGTGTGTAAGGAGAAAGAGACAACATGTGAGGGGGAGTGGATATGTGGAGTGAGTAAGTGGGAGGATGAAGTAGAAGTTAGTGTCATACGTGTGTGAAAAAAGGAAAAACAAAAGGAGAGAAAAATAAATGTGTGACTACATGTAGTAGGAGCGACAGAGAGTGAGGTTAGAAAATAATATGTTGTTGGCGGGGGATGAGATAAGGATGAAAATATATGTTTGGTCGGTAAAATTAGGAGCATGTGGCAAGAAAAATATTAGATTGAATAGAATTAAATATAATATATATATATATATATATATATATATATATATATATATATATATATATATACATGCGCCTATATAGATACTATTTCAGACAATAATGTATAGAACTATCAAACAATGTGTTTTCAGGTGCATTTGATAGTGTGCATACCACTTGTTAATATGATAGAATGATTGTTTTCCTTTCTCAGCAGTTCTCTTTATAACATTCTCCCTATATATATATATATATATATATATATATATATATATATATATATATATATATATATATATATATATATAAATATATATATATTTACCTAGGAATAAGGTTTATAATCTCAGCTTGAAAAAACACTCATCATTCCTTGCTATATTGAAGAACCGTAATACAGCGAGACATCTTTATTCAGATTATCATATATATATATATATATATATATATATATATATATGTATATATATATGTATATGTGTGTGAATATATATATATATATATATATATATATATATATCATACCAATATAAGATACAGTGGTCTTTTCAGTAAAGTCGATAAGAACTAAAATGTCTCCTCAGCATTTTACGTTAAGCCTGCTCTTTCCTGCCCGTCAAAATGGGGGGCATATGTCCGTTTCCCATACATTAAGTCGGCATTTGATCTGTCCACGATCGTTTGAAGCGACGGTTATAGCTAAGATTATTGACTTCCTCTACCGGCGGAGAGGAGAAATCCTTTTTAGATTCGCCTATCCACTGCCGATTCCAGAGAGAGATTTCCGCAAGAAAATGTATATTTGTTTTCTTCTTGGAGGACTTAGCAAAGCAAACGGATGTATTGGAACAGAAAGTCAAGTGCCTCTGGTCATTTTAACCTGCGGAAAAGTATGCTTCATTTCCGAATGCCATTGCTTATAATACGCTGTACTGAAACCTTGATAAAAAAATTCACACACACGCATATATATATATATATATATATATATATATATATATATATATATATATATATATATATTTATATATATATAATTTATTTAGATACTGTATATTACATATTTCAGCAATGTACCGCGGTTTCATCAAAAAGAGAAGATTTAGACATATTAAGTAAATCTCTGTGCTCAGTGGAATCATCGCACAGAGATTTACTAAAGATGTCTAAATTAGCCCTTTTGGGTGAAACCGCGGTACATTGCTGAAATATGTAATATACAGTATCTAAATACATTATATTAGCTCTCTTATATGATAGAGCACTTTATTTGATTTCTTTTCATATACAACCTGACACACTATATATATATATATAATCTGTAATTTCTTATTGGCCTTTTTGATGAGACTAAAGTGTAGCATCTGTTCTGATGGATGTTACACCCCTTAGACCGGTACTGTCTGGGCCTTTCGCCTTTGATTCCACCGGTCCTAGGGATTTTCCATGTGCACTCCTAAGTGGTCCATCCTCCCAGGCTTTGTCTTCTTACCGTTTTAGAAGAGTTTAGTTTATTTTTAATCGTCTGAGATGCCTCTACCAGGGAATGCAGACGGGGCTGCCCATGTATTTTTTTAGGCCAGATTGCTCTTCCTCTAGGGCACTGGCTTTTCAATCCCACTTACCAACCTTGTGCCACATCTGACCGCTGTGGGAGGGAGATAAGAAAATGAATATATAATCTAGGTAATTGTACGTCTACAAAAGAAAATCCAGTGAATGTTTTCTGTGTGTGTTTAAAAGTGCGTAATAATTAATAGAACTGTTAATTAGGTATGATTTTTTTATTTAAACAAGCACTTTACGCTCAGAATGTGGCAGATTTATTATTACATAATGGGCGCATGTATGTGTAGAACAATTACATTAGCTAGTATTGATTATTATCTAGGTGGGCCAGTGCAAGTTACCTTGACACGAAAATCTGAAAAACATGTGTGTCCTAAAACTAAAAGAATAAACAACTCTGAACTCAGGTTCGGAATTAATGGAAAGGTTAAACAGGTGCGTTGTGCCAAATTCAGTGCCCCATTTGACGAGTGACCTTACATTAGACCTTAACTCTGAATCCTTTAGCCCCTACCACAAACCAAATCTAACCATCTTCTACGTTCATAAACTACCTAATCACCCTAAATCCATCATTAATTCAATAGTCCTTTCAGTCTCTAATATAATTTCAAAGTTATCCGCTAATAGATCTATCTTCGAACAAAATTCCAACTTCTACAATAACGCACTTCTTAATTGGGGATACACTGATGAAATTAAATACGAAAATAATCCCTTTATCCAATAGAACAAACCTTTAAATGTAATTACAAAATGGCAATATCCCTACCCAAGAAAACCAAAACATAATATAAATAGACACACTAAAACTATCAATATTGACAAACTAACTGACCCCCAAGAACACAGTAAAAATAAGAAAATTAGAAGAAAGAATAGTATTTGGTTAAACCCCCCTATAACTGCAATGTGAAAACAAATAAAGGAATTCTGCAAAATTTTTGATAACTCATTCAAGCACCCGCATAAATACAGCACTATTTTAAATAAAAACTCTATTAAAATTTCCTACTTCACAATGTCCAATATAGCACAAACCATCATCACATCTAATAGCAAAAAAATTAAATCTTCCCAACAACCAGCACCTACTATACACTATTCTAATAGGTGCAACTGCCATAAATCTAGAGAATGCAGGTTAAATGGCAATTGCATACAAAGTAACGTTATCTATGCTTGCACTGTTAAGCAATTCCCCCAAAACACCATTATGCAAACTAACACCAACATACAAATTCTCCCCTCATCCCATAGCTCTCCCCATCTACAACTTCCTGCATCAAACGACATCCTAAGTAACACCCTTCACACTATACAACAACCCCCGCTAACTAACAATAATGTTGATCTTACCCTTCAAATTATCTTATATTCTCCACCTCACAATTCCAACTAAAATTTGGCCCAGAACTTCAACATACAAACCCAAAACATTCCCGATGCTATAAATAACGTAAATACAATAACAACAAAACCATACAAAATACACACTTATATTTGAGCAGGTGCTTGCCCCATCATAGCCCGAATATCAAACTATATCTACTCTTTCAAACACAATAATAACAATGCCACTAGCACCTTTCTATCCAATCTAATAAAAAGCCTTAACAGTAAAAACACTCCCTACTCCCTACATTGGACTATATTAAAAAGGTCTAATTACTATCTCCAGGATCCGCTTTCTGCAAACTATGTACGCTAGAAACATTTATGATAGCTACAGCAACTAAAAGCACAAATATTATTTACTCTAAAATTGAACTCATCTCAAATTGCAGGCACAAGCGAAAATTTAAATACATAAATTTCATTACTCCTTCTGGCGCCCCTCCTCCCAGTCAACAACCCCCTTTCTAACATTAGACAATTTTTTAAATTCTATAATTTGTTCTTTTTTAATTTTTAATTTTGAACTTTCCAACCTTACAAATAACCATCCCAATAACATAACGTACCCTCCCCTGTACACCTAATAACTAAATTAACCCATAGCACTTAATGTAAATTGAGAACTAACATTATTCTCCTCCATCCTCCGAATCCTTAACCGCTTTTACTTCAACATTATAATTCCTATTCAACATTATAATTCCTATTCCTCTTTTTCCATTTTTTTTTCATTTATTTGCCAACCTTCGAACACACTCATCCACTGCTTTTCATCTCCGTTGTATTCATTCCATCGACTCTTTATATGCTTCGCTCTACCGACAATATCTTTCTCATAGATTCCATTTCTCTCACCTTTAAACTACGCTCCCCGGTTACTCCTTAAATGGTCCATTTGTCTCCCCCTAAAAATCTATTTATAATCTCAACGCACAAGTGATTCACTTACGTTTACATAACTCAACGCAACCCTACCCCATAATACTGAGGATACTTTAAAATCTTTATACATCTAAATCTGAAACACTAGGTTTTCTCTGATTTATCACATATTTAACACGTACATTCCAGATTCCCATTCACTTGAACCCTAACTCCCCAACTGAAACCCTTTTAAACTTTCGAAATTATATATATCTTCGTTCAAAATCCGTTTTAATTATGCCCCCCCCCCCTGTTTCAGAAATATTATATTCACTCAATGACTTAAATTTCGTCTATGCCCCACCCCAACTCGCACCGGCTTTAGTGCTTACCAGCAATAAAAAAATATCAAAATAATCCGTCCCCCTCTCCCTTCCCAGCATCAGCCAAAGCTCATTCAACTAACCCATCACCCTCTTTCCTTTATGCTTTTTCTTTATCCCTTCTCACCCCTCTTCCTTATTTAGCCTAGTTTTCAACTAAAGGATTTCGTCTTTCTTAGAATTGCTTAAATATCTCACTGCCAACGTTTAATGTACACAGTTCAACTTCAATTCTTCTCTCGGTCCACGAAAGTATTTTTAAAATGGCCCGAATTCTCAAAATTAATTCCGAATAAGTGCGCTTTACCTACGACTGAACTCAACATCTCTCTATTGGATTTACTTCATTCTTGAACTCTTTTCCATGCTGTCTTCACGAAAACCCTTCTTTTACAATCTATAAATCTCCTTTTATTGGACACCTCATCAACGGACATTTACCAACTGTGCAGACCCCATATCTTTTTTAACGAAATTTTTCACTCACCTTTACTTAATATTTTTTCGAATTTTTGATTTTGGCTTTTCCACTGCCAAATTATAAATCTATGTGATTCCTCTGATGATAAGATTTTAATATTTGAAAAGCCTTGGCTTAAGGAAAGAATAATAAACATAATTTTATTACCGAGTAATCGGTTGATGAAAATTAATAATTAAAAAACGTTATATGCATCTTAAAAATGTTGATACTTAAAAAAATATATAATGTGCTTATGTTACTCACTGTGTTTTTTTAGAATATATATTCCAAAATTCGCAATAAGTTTATTAGTTCAGGACATTACCCTGAACACACGCACACACACACACACAAATACACACATATATATATATATATATATATATATATATATATATATATATATATTGTGTGTGTGTGTGCGCGTGTGTGTCTATATTTTTTAAATTTTGTAACACAAAATACTTATAATAGCTCAATAGTTCAACGCTAGAGCTATGCTATATTTAGTATTTTTATGTAGTTCAATACTAAATCAATATCACAGAGGATAGACTCACGTCATTTTTTACAACTTATTTTTTTATTTCGCAGACAATTGTTCTGGTATATAGTTGTCTCCAAAATAAAAAATAAGTTGTAAAAGATGATGTGAGTCTATCTTCTGTTATATTTATGTGGTATTGAACTACAAAGAAATACTGAATATATATATATATATATATATATATATATATATATATATATATACACACACACACACATATATATATATGTGCGTGTGTGCGCGTGTGTGTATGTGTGTGTGTGTTCAGGGTAATACACATGTATATGGGTTTATTTTGAAAATACTATTTATTCATGAATAATTATTCAAAGCCATCGCAAGATTGATCACTTTAAATAAAGTTCACAACAAGCTGTAATTCTACGCCTGCCTATTTACTGCTCTCGATGGATAGCCGCTTTATTTGATATTTAGATGTCAATGTATATCAAATTCCTTGACAATGCGTGGTAGAGCATTGGTACGCGCCCCGCCTACTGAGTCACTCATGACTTCCGTATCGGGATTCGAACCATGTGTGTTACCTACCCTTACTGACGATTGCAGGTTTGCCATGAAATACACATGTATGTGGGTTTATTTTGAAAATAATATTTATTTAGAAAAAATCATATATATATATATATATATATATATATATATATATATATGATTATTTTTATTTACACAGACATGTACAAATATGATCTAAGGTTAAGATCGAATTCTAACTCTTCCTGACGAGATGTTAGTTTATAATAACTGTTGATCGATAACATCGACATGCCAGTGTCGCAGATTTTGTACATGTCTGTGTAAATAAAAATAATCATATATAAAAGCTCTATTTGATATTGAGCATTTTTTATAAACCGTTTAAATTCTTTGGATTACTACCCTGTGGATGTATTACCTGGATTATTATTATCATCATTATATATATATATATATATATATATATATATATATATATATATATATATATATATATATATATATAAATTCAATCTTATATACTGTGTATGAGAGAAGAGTGAAGAGACAAACAAGTTAATATTATATGTCACTTGTATCGATTTTGAGGAAATGTCAAATTAAACTTGGGAATGGGGGCGTCAAATATTGTGGATGACAGGAATGAAAGTAATTATCACATTTTCGTCTGCTTCCTGAAGAAGCCAATATTTTTCTTCACAATGGCTTCAATTTTTTTCTCTTAAATTACTTCATCAATTTTATTGAGTTATTCAATATTCACATACTCCGTAATAAATATAATCTCGCTCCACGCCCCTTTCTTTTTCTATATATCGTTTCCTCTCAGCCTACAATGATTTCTCTATTATTGGTTATTTGAAACATCTTCTTCCATTCAAAACTAAAGTATTCAATATCAATCTATATACAACGATATTTATTTTTTTAATGAAAACCTCATATTGATTTCCCTAAATAATAGTTTATATATAGGAATACTCCATTGTTTCTTGATTACTTATTTTCAAACGATTATTCGGATAACTGGTTTTCTGAATTAAGTATGAATTACTAACTGGTGCATAGTCGGGTTATAAGCAACTAAAACTATTAAACACTATGCCTCATTCAGTGTCAAGTCACAGACGGCGTAATCCATACGTAGACCCAACACCAATCTAACGCATAATACAGGGTGATTCATAAGTCACTTAGCTATTTTTTTTTGAAATTCTAAAGTTAAAAAATACGGTAATACAAAACAGAAAGTTTATTCAACAAATTCCTTTATGGGAGTTTAAAATTATAGCAAATTTTAAAAATTTCCTTTTTCGTTCTGCATGCATAGCTCCATTCCTTTTTGCAAGGAATTAACGACTCATTGTAGCATATTTGATTGATTATGAAATAAATATATATAAAAACAAATATATAAACGAACGAATTTAAAATAACAAATAGCAGTAATTAGAGAGGAAGATAACAATTATCAAAAGTTCATAGTATGTTTGTGCTTCCTATGGTAATCATTTTAAATAGCTAAGTGGAGTGACTTATGAATCACCCTGTATATCAACGTGCTTGATGGTATCTTACCGGAAGTCGTTTGATGGACGAGTTCACGTTTTTAACGTAGAAAAAAGCAGGTGAAAGCAGCGGATTAAATAAAGTACTTTCTTATTCTGAGATATTTTATACTCGACTCGGAAGGTTTTGCATCGGTTCTCGAACCAGTTGTATGCCCGACGGGATGGCGCTATTTGCTTTCCGAGCCGAAAGCTGCTGATCTGGATACTCTTCCAGACTAGATAATTCTTATCCTGGAATCCGGTAAGACCAAGGGACCAAGAGAAAGATATACTATTAAATAATCAACTCCTCAATTGGAGAGATGAAAACTAATGTTTTTCCCTTCTTTACTATGTCAACGTTAAACAGGTAAAGGACAACTTTAATGGAATACTCGGATATCTATCTATCTCATATAGAAATCAAGTGTTTGCATACGGAGAACTTCCACTGAAGTAATATATATATATATATATATATATATATATATATATATATATATATATATATATATATATATATTACTGATCTGGGACGCCACTTGTTCCTTCCCCTTCTTCCCAACAAGAATTGCGGGGCCGCGATCAAGCCCGATACAGCAACTCTGCTCGCCTTAACAAGGAAGCACGGCAAATACAGCTCGTTCACTGACCGAATCATATTTCAACCAATTTCAGTGGAAACGTCAGGCATGATTGGTCACGAGACTGTGAGAATTTTTCATGACATCGGACGGATGATTTTAACGTCTAGGAACGAGCCCCGAGGGTCAGCTTGGTTGTTTCAATGCATCTCTCTGGTCGTCGTTCCTGGCAACGCAATATCAATTGCGATGTCGTCCCGGAATATATAGATGTCATTCGAGGTCGTGCATGACTGTGTGTGTGTTGTATGTAAATACAAACTAAACGCATATATGTAGATATGTGAATAATAAAAATGATACTAGTTAAAATAGATTACACTTAAAGAGTGTGAGGTCACTATTCTAAATTAGTTTCCCTTTTTTGTATGATCGACATTTGCAATATTGAGCGGGTGTATATGGGCAACAGTCGTTAATGTCGTTTAAAATATGATTTGACTTAACTTTTGAGGTGATCATAAAATGGAGTTTCGATTTTATTAAATAAATCTCTTCCCTCATTATCACAAGTATATATTTTTTTAAATCAAGATTATTTTAATTGTATTTCTCAAACTGAATTTACTAGTTCGAGCCACTTCGTTTGCCATCACGTAACTGCCATCATAAATCTGCAATTTATTAATCTCTCTGTTTTTTCAAGTTAAACTTCGCTCAAGAGAATCTCATCATTCAACGTTGTTTAAGCCTAATTGTCAGAGAGAATGGATCGCCAATGCTTTTGTCTTTGTAAACGCTGACAAATATAAAAGCGTTATTAAACCCTCTAGCAGCCATAAATCCTACCCTATGAGTGCTATTTAGAAGTGACTTAATATATAATGGCGCTATTGTTATATTATGGCTAATTTCCCGATATCTATTTATATCAATATCTGTTTAGTTCGGTAAAGAGTGTGATAAATCTTGCTCTGTTTTTCGTATGTCTATTTCTAAATACTAGTCACTATTTTTTAAATTTTCTTAGCAGTAGCGTTGTGTTTGAATTAATATTTTCAATATATCAGAATACATTTTAACTAGTTTATATGAGTATTTTGTTAAGAATTCAAAATTAGAAAGGTACCGAAAAAGGATAACTTTTCTCTCTAATGCAATTATATGATGAGTAAACTTTCACTTTACAGAACTTATTCTGTGAAGAAATATAAATGAAACAATCATTGACATTATTACAAATTAAAGAAATAACCAGATTTGTATGTCATTTTTCCTTCAATTCCCTCTCGCTTTCTGTGTGTGTGTGTCTCTCTCTCTCTCTCTCTCTCTCTCTCTCTCTATATATATATATATATATATATATATATATATATATATATATATATATATAATACTAAAACTCTATTGGTCTTGTCTGTTTGCAATCAGCTTTCAGCTTTCCGGTTTTCAACATCCGGTTGCCCATGCGTAAATAGCATCGTCTTCAATCTGTTATTCCAATTCCGTTATTCTCTATTATGATTAACGAACGCATGAAATTTTTCATTCTGGAAATTTTTATATCGCTTTTAATCTAAACAATTTCATTTAATTTCATCAAATAGTTTTTTTGTTTTCTCCACGGCTAAAAACATTCAACGGGAGTACTTCGTAAAGTCTGTCGCAGTTTCAAAAAAACTCCTCCTTTTTAAAAAACAAAAACAAACAAACAAAAAAACAACAATCATTATTAATATCAGCCATAATAGCGGTCGGTGAACGAAACCACCTCTCACTTTCCCTCTCATAGATTTCACCACTCCTACTCCCTCTGTTTTCGTTACGTACGCGAGAAAGCTTGCTGTCTCTCGGTGGCCACGGCTGTACCCCCTTTCTTTCTCAAATCGCCGTTTTATTATTCTGTACTTTCAACTAACAATTTCATTTAAAAGAAACGGGAGGACTTCGTAAAGTCTGTCGCAGTTTCAAAAAAACTCCTCCCTTTTAAAAAAACAAAAACAAACAAACAAAAAAACAACAATCATTATTAATATCAGCCATAATAGCGGTCGGTGAACGAAACCACCTCCCACTTTCCCTCTCATAGATTTCACCACTCCTACTCCCTCTGTTTTCGTTACGTACGCGAGAAAGCTTGCTGTACCCCCTTCCTTTCGCAAATCGCCCTTTTATTATTCTGTACTTTCAACTAACAATTTCATTTAAAAGATGATATATCAAAATTTGAATATAACTATAATAAGTATTATGGTACCTGTTCAGTGCATATTTACCTATAAGTATGACCAACCACTTATAATTCAGTAACTGTAATTTAAAAAAAAAATTATAATAAACAGAACGACGCATAGAAATCTATCTATATTCTTTTTTCATTTTAATATACTTTCATAGAAATGCTTCTGTTATGTAAAAAAAAAACTATTTTCTTTATGCCACAAGTGTCACGCTCATACATGAATTCCATAGCTAATATAACAAACTGACCCAACGGGTCACGGGTGGTTTAGTATATATATATATATCATTTTCCAAATATTTCAAATATTTCATACCCTATCACAACAAATCCCCCATCTCCCCCTCACCATTCCCCCTCTCAACTATTTCTCTCATACCTTCACTCTTCCATACCCCCTTCTTAAATCCCCTCATTTTCTCAAAACGCTCTCTAAGATCATAACTTTCGCCCATCCACCAAAATCACAACTCCCCCCTCTTCTCTACCCACCCTCCTTTTCTCTGCATACACACAAACATTCCAACTTACTTTTTCCCCTTCAGTCTTGACCGCAGCCACCTGGTCAAACACCTTCTTCCTCCCTTTCCTCCACCCCCTCTCTGCCATCCTCCTTATCCCTGCTCATCCCCCCACCTCTTTCTCTTACTACCAGCCACAGTAGTCCTTGCTCACCCCCATCTTTCCACTTCTTCCCCACTCATTTTCTTCAACATTCATTTTTATTCTTCACCAAGTACGGACGTCCACCCAGTAGTGGCCATTATTTTATTTTATTTTTTCCCCCCAATATGTCAACCCTACATTATTTGTACTTGCATGACATTTTTCTCCATATTATCATGCTGATGAAGTCTTATAAATAAAGACGAAACGTTGATGTACACATAAAAAACATCCATTTTTTGGTTTTCCTTTTTCATTTTTCCATCACGTCGGATTACCTTCATCCTTCTCTTCTCATATATACATATATATATATATATATATATATATATATATATATATATATATATATATATATATATGGGGGTGTCTATGCAGTGCATATACCGAGATTACTCGGAATATTAATAACAAGATGAATTAAAATTAATTTATATGATATTGATAATGATATGAAATGTTTTCTCAAATTAAATCATCAGTTATGAAAGGGATAATTAATTAAATAAGAAAACCTAACTTGTGTTGTACGAGTAATTATAAGTATGCATAGGGTAATTTAATTATAAAATATATACGAAAGAAAGAATATAAAATAAAATAAAATATTAAAATATTTTGAAAAGGTTATATTTTCTCCATCAAGTTGAAAGAATAAATTAACCGAACGTTACTTTGACGTTAGAAGACAATGTGAGAAATGATCTAGTAAAATGAAAAAAATGAGTATCTTTAAAGATATATTCACTAAACTCTGAGAAAAATAAATGAACTAGAAAAACGATTGCAACGTGTAGCTTTAAACTAATTTATAGAAAATAGAGATATGTTAGATATTCCCGAGACAGATATATAAGACAAAGACATGCTCACGGGAGAGTTTTAAACGAAGGTTGAACGTATTTGACCAAAACAGATTGAAAGTGGTCTTCAAATACTAATACTCTCTCTTATTTTTTATGTTTGGATGCATTATTTGATATGTAAAAGTAATCCAGTCGGATTCTGGATGTTTGAAATTGATAGTTTACAATCTGACATATTGATATTTTATTCTGACTAGCAATTACTTCCTTTTCATTCCTGCACAATTATATGTGATACCGTGTGAAAGAAAGAAATACTATTTTTTAAAGTCAGTTTTGGGAAGCTGTGATAAACGGACGCAAATTAGGGATGTGATTAATAATAGGAAAATGGGAATTTAATTCCTACAAAAGTTAATGGCGCCATTTGTCGTATGTCCACATCGATCATCCTCTGTAACTAGGTAGTCAAGTTCATGAGAACAATTTCGGCTTCTCTCCATTTAATGACTTTTATTCGTATAACAAGAATGAATATCCAAAACAAAGACCCAGTTTAAACTCTCCGTTGATCTCGCCATTTTCCTTTCTGTGCATGGAAAGTGTTTTAATTACAAACACGGCTACTATGATGAAGCTGACGGCGATGACGACGGAGAAATGACGCCCACTACGATGATGATGATGACGTAAGCACCGGCGCGTCAGTATGTAAAAAAGACAAGACGACGAGAGTATTTGAAGTAAGTGACATTGATTTAGAGAACGTGCTTAATAAACCAGCACATAACATATAGTTGTATTTTATGTTAAAGTACCGTTATATCGATATACATAATAAAAGTTAAAACAAATTCATTATTTTCTAATTAAAAATAAAAGTATGAAAGTAAAAAAGCAATCTTCATCTGATATTTTTAAACATACGTCAGATTAAGTACACAAACAGAAATGTTTAATGTTAAAAACTTTCACTCGACGAAAATCACTAGGATTGTTGAATCATTCGCGAAAGCGTGTGTCCATTCTTGTGCATTTAATAAGAGCTTATCTATAGCGTGTTCCGATGGATACTGCACTCCATACTGCTATTGTCTTGTCGTTCGGGGCTTGACTTACGCCGGTCAATGGGTCTGTCCTGTGCAGTTCTAGGAGGTCCACCCTCCCAGGCTTTGCCTCCCCTCTTTGGGGAGGAGTAAGTGTATTGCTTACTGTCTGAGGCACCTCTACCGGGGAATGCCGACGGGGCTGCCCAGGCAATTTTTAAATAGCCAGAGTACTCACCTCTCGAGCGCTGGCTTATCTAATCCCACTTTCCCGACCTTGTGTCACATCTTACCTTGTGGGAGGTAGATAAATAACCTATAGCGTGTTGTCTCTTACGAATTTGATAATTATAGACGGTCATTGTGTTTTTCCGCTCCTCTCTCAAATTATTTCTAAGTATATATTTTTAAACTTCTCAAATGAAAATAAATATTCACGAACAGCTCTATAAACCACTATTCGCCCATGCATGAAGTATTGTTGTCACTTCTGGGCTGGTGCACAAACCACTAGTATATTTCTATTTTTTGGCAAATATTTTTAGGATTCCATATAATCTTTACGACTGAAAGCTGTGACTAAATCAGTTTTATTTTTATTTCTGATAGTACCACAACAACAAGTTCAGATACTCCGTGCGAACACGCAGACATTTCCTGAATGCCAACGGCAGCAGAGATTCAGCGGTAGTAAAATGTCAGTACTCTCTGTGCCCTTTCAGTGGGTGTTTGGATTATTTTCTCCCTACTCGGCTTTTCCATCCTCCTGGCCACTTCAAGGACATGTTCTGCGTTACCCTCCGAAATTCGTGACATCGCGTTCTTTTTTTAATTTCATAGAGTAGAGGAGGATATAGGTTATTGCGTTTTTATATCTACCATAGTAATTTCCGTTCTCTAGATTGTATTAGCACATATGTTGCCTGTTTATATTACCTGTTTGTGTGTTTGGTCTCAAAGAATGTATTCCTTATTTTGCCTTATGTTCTTAAACGAATGAGTACCAGTGACTGGAAATTACAAGTGGTGTTCCCTGGAGCTTGAGTGACACGTCATCTAAGATTACCAACACTCTATAACACTTTCAATAACAGTTGCAAATAATGTTGCGTTATCGAAACAGCCATTTACCTTCGATTTATCACTGACACCGACCGTTGGCCTACTCTGGAATTCCAGTGGCATTAAGCCTTTTTCAGGTTCCAGTAATATCCGGACCATTCGAATGGATGTATAGTAAGTGTTTCACTCTTTGGTCTTTTGATCCTCTTTGACCTTTCACGGCGAGTTGCTATTGTACCAGCTGAGTCTTGTGTTAATACATATGTGTGTGCTTTCTTGGGGAGGGCGCATATTATAGATTTTCAGTTTTATTATTATTATTATTGTTATTATTATAATAATTATTATTATTATTGTTATTATTATTATTGTTATTATTATAATAATTATTATTATTGTTGTTTTTATTATTATTATTATTATCATTATTATTATATTTTTATTATTATTGTTATTATTATTATTATTAGTAGTAGTAGTAGTAGTGTTACAGTACTGTAGGGCCCCATTATGCAAGGCACAGTAGGTTAACTAGTATCAAATAGCTAATTTTGTTATTGAAAAATAGGTTTTGTTTCTGGACTCAGAAGTGAGTTCAGAGAAGAGTTTGATCCAAGAATAGTCACCTGACGTGACCTTTGAGTCAGAGATCAGAGTGAGTCGTTTTTGTCCCCATCTCGTGCGTGGGAATGATGATTACGTCACCACGGAGAACAAGAACTTAGCTTTTTAGAATCAGTCTGCCATGGGAGCTCGAAGCGACAACGTCGTTTCGAAAAAGCGAGCGAAGTTTTCCCAAGAATGTAATCCCTAGCGATAAGGGCTGTACCTCTAAGAGATCACCATGGAAGCTTGCGGTGAGCGCACGCAGATGAGGTAGCTCTCGAATGCAAGAGTTTGGGTGTGAATTAAAGAGATATGGGCCAAAGCTACTAAAGAAATTACTAACAGCGTCTAACGTCCCACACAGTACGAACTTAAGAAGATGTGAATGAAGAACCAATAATGGAAACCCCTCCACTCGAATGAAAGCATGAAATAAAAAGAACAAAAGAAATCTCTCAGAAAATCCGACTTCGAGTGTCTTTGTCCTCTGCTTAAAGATAGAATTTGCCCACAAAAACAGGTGCCGCGCGGCGATCACAGCCCAGCAACAAGATGAGGGCCAGCGACGAACGAGAACTACAAAGGTAACTTTCTTATAATGTAAAATATCTGGAAACTGTGTTTCAAAGTGACTTTTGGACTCTTGAAAAATGTGTTTAGAAATCTGTTTAAATGACTCTTAAGAAACGTGTGTTTAAGGTCCCTGTTGAAAAATGACTCTCCAAAATGGGTTAAAATTACTGAGAAACATGTTTGCTTAAAGAATGACTATGAAAGTGTCTATGAAAATTGTATCATCAGAAGTATTAAGAAACAAGATTGAAATCACTATTAATCCTCTCGTGAACATTTCGCGTTATTTTCGGCCGGAGAGGATGTAATAGCGAACTGGTGAGGTGGGTTTGGAGAACTGCCTCAGTCGGAAGGATTTCTGCCTGTAGTAATAAATAAGCTCTCCCCCCCCCCCATTTGCTTCTCGTGACGTTTAATTTCAGTAGTTATGCAACAGATGCTTCTTTTTGGTGCTTAGTGACCAGCTGTTTCGACATGGAACAGATTGAATTCGAACCATGGGTACTAACAACGTTTGCGGTCTAAAATAAAAGATTAAATATTAAAAAAGAAAAGAAAAAAACTCACGTTCGGTCGGATAAAATAAAGGGAAAAAGAAAGAGAGAGAGGCAGAGACGGACAGAGTCGGAGATAGGGAAAAAGTGATATGCCGTTCAAATTGTATGAGTAAAATTATTTAGTAAAAGAAAAAAAAAAAAAGAAACACGATTGGATTTTTAAGGTAACAAAACCTTAAGGAAGAATAGGTTGTGGTTTTCATTTATGTGTTAATTTGTGTTTTAAATGTATTTTTTTTTATTTTACATATATGTTGTGGGTGGCGTTTGATGCAGAAAAAAATGAGAGAGAGGATAAAAGTGAGAGTGATGAGTTATATGTTGGTAGAGAGAGACAGTGTAAAAGAAAGAGGAAAAAAGTATGAGATGGAAAGAAAAAAAGTGAGAGAAAGGGAGAAGGAATGTGAAAAAAAAAGAGTGAGTGAGAGGCACATGTGCTGACTGGTGCCGCATAGTGTTTTGTCTACGAATCCTGTTTTGTTTCGGGACGGACATGAGTGACGCACGGCTGTAAAAAAAAATTTTTTTCAGTTGTTTGGTTGAAACATGGTTGGACTTTGAGGTAACGGAACTTTATAAGAAAAAGCGTCAGCGCAGAGATTTAATGTCAGGAAGAGAGAGAGGGAAAGGACTGCGTGCGAACAGCTGGCGGGGTCGCCTGATGTCGCCCCGGGATAATTGTCTTTGTTTTTTTGTTCAATTGAATTGTATTGCATGAAATTGTTTTTTTTTTAATATAATATTGTACTGCATAATTTGTAATTGTATTGTAGAGAGCGTTTGCCATTAATTCATTGGTTCGACTTTTCTTTTTTTTATTATTGTTGTTTTTGAATGAATTTTGGAGAAGTTTAGTCGGTTAAGTGAGAATGCTATACCAGTTACGTAAAAGATTTTTTTACAAAAAGGCAGATAATTTAATGGGTATGAGTTTGGGTCAGCCGGGCGATTTGAGTTGATTAGGTTCGGGCAGTTGGCGGCAGCTAGAGTTGGTTTGGGTCGGATCGCGGAAACCCTTGGACAGGGTTGATTTTATCGGGAAGAATCCCCGTGTACAGAGTATGTACAGGCTTGGAAAGTCAATGAGGGATTCCCGGCGTTTGCTCGTATGCTCTCTTTTATAGAGTACCCATGGGTTAGTGGCGAGGCTTGTGGTAAAGCCTGCATACGTTAAAATTGCGAACGGGAGAATGACGGTGATATGGTAATTCTGTGGGGCCACGAGAAAGGACGGTGGTCAGTTATGGAAATTGTTGTTTTTGTGACCCAGGTGTGCCCAACTGCGCCGATAGAGTGTGTGAAAGCTGTGTAAAATGTTAAGCTTTGAAATTGTGGTCCCATTTTTTTTTGTGGATTTTGGATGTTTGCCGACGAGTGTGCTGCGAAGATACCCCACCCCCTTACCGCATAGATAGGGACACGGGAAGGGAACGCATGGAATTAGTGTCTGCTCAACACCAGTGGGGATGGAGTTAAGCTGGGGTGTGGTGTGACTCGGGTGCGCGCGTCGGGGCGGATAGAACCATGGGGATCGATTTTTAAAAAAAGGAGGTACCGGGTGTTAATTGGATTTAATTATAAGATTATAGGTTGGGCCTAGTTTGTGGTCATTCGGCGTGTTCCGGGAGCAGAGATGATTCGATGTGACATTTCGCCCAATACCGTATCGACTAGATAGATCCATGGGATGGGGTCCTCGACGTTTAATGAACAGGGTTGGGAGTTAGAAACTGGGTGTTTGTTCGCTGTCATTCGCGACGGGAGCACGGGCGTGTCAGAAATGTATGGTCCATATATAGCAAGCAGCATAGCGACGGTACCTTCAGTAAGGTTCGAGGCTGACCATTAGAGAATAGGTTAATGAAGGGTTTTTTTTTCTGTTTTTTGTTCCCCTATTTCGCGAGAATAAAACGCGCAGTTAGTTTTAATCGGTTGTGTGCCGACCGTTTGTTGAAGTTATCTAAGAAAGTGATGGTGGCCCGAAAGTGTAACATACCGGGAATTTTTGGGAAGTGGTCGAGCACGGAGAACGTGTGTGAGCAAGAGCGAATTTATGTGGTAGATTTTGCAGGAGATATTGGCGAGAAACGCCTGATGTCGATTTATGACAGGGGATGGCTTTTTTTAGCCGGTAACGACCGTAGGGAGCAAACTCTCCCACATCCCGGAAACATTGTCATGTGGTGCCGAAGAAAATTCTGGCAGGGGTGAAATGATGGTAACCCCAGGAGTGCTCAGGCTCGGATGTTTACCAGTCCCAGGGAGGGGTTGGTTTTTAAAAAAAAAGAGAAAATCTTGGGATTTTTTGTTTTTTTTGTTTATAGGGACGGAAGGAGTGTTACAGTACTGTAGGGCCCCATTATGCAAGGCACAGTAGGTTAACTAGTATCAAATAGCTAATTTTGTTATTGAAAAATAGGTTTTGTTTCTGGACTCAGAAGTGAGTTCAGAGAAGAGTTTGATCCAAGAATAGTCATAATAAATTTAGACACCTGACGTGACCTTTGAGTCAGAGATCAGAGTGAGTCGTTTTTGTCCCCATCTCGTGCGTGGGAATGATGATTACGTCACCACGGAGGACAAGAACTTAGCTTTTTAGAATCAGTCTGCCATGGGAGCTCGAAGCGACAACGTCGTTTCGAAAAAGCGAGCGAAGTTTTCCCAAGAATGTAATCGCTAGCGATAAGGGCTGTACCTCTAAGAGATCACTATGGAAGCTTGCGGTGAGCGCACGCAGATGAGGTAGCTCTCGAATGCAAGAGTTTGGGTGTGAATTAAAGAGATATGGGCCAAAGCTACTAAAGAAATTACTAACAGCGTCTAACGTCCCACACAGTACGAACTTAAGAAGATGTGAATGAAGAACCAATAATGGAAACCTCTCCACTCGAATGAAAGCATGAAATAAAAAGAACAAAAGAAATCTCTCAGAAAATCCGACTTCGAGTGTCTTTGTCCTCTGCTTAAAGATAGAATTTGCCCACAAAAACAGGTGCCGCGCGACGATCACAGCCCAACAACAAGATGAGGGCCAGCGACGAACGAGAACTACAAAGGTAACTTTCTTATAATGTAAAATATCTGGAAACTGTGTTTCAAAGTGACTTTTGGACTCTTGAAAAATGTGTTTAGAAATCTGTTTAAATGACTCTTAAGAAAAGTGTGTTTAAGGTCCCTGTTGAAAAATGACTCTCCAAAATGGGTTAAAATTACTGAGAAACATGTTTGCTTAAAGAATGACTATGAAAGTGCCTATGAAAATTGTATCATCAGAAGTATTAAGAAAAAAGATTGAAATCACTATTAATCCTCTCGTGAACATTTCGCGTTATTTTCGTCCGGAGAGGATGTAATAGCGAACTGGTGAGGTGGTTTTGGAGAACTGCCTCAGTCGGAAGGATTTCTGCCTGTAGTAATAAATAAGCTCTTCCCCCCCCCTTGCTTCTCGTGACGTTTAATTTCAGTAGTTATGCAACAGTAGTAGTAGTAGTAGTAGTAGTAGTAGTAGTAGTATTGTTTTGTACTCACTAGGAGTTCTCACACAAGTCATCGTCAGTGATTGCGCACTGATAATATCCGGTGGTGTTCTCTTGAGTCTGAGTTACAACAAGCCTCCTCAGATTCCAGTACCTTCCACTTCTTTTCGATAACCATTGAAAATGACATTGCGGTATCGCAACAGCCGTTTACCATTGATTTCTCGCCGGTAACGACCATTGGTCTCCTCTAGCATTTGGTTGGAAATAACTCTCCCCTTGGTCCAAGTACTCTCCGCACTCTTCCAGTAAGGGTTTGGTTAGTGCTATGTGTCATCAGTCTTTCAATCCTCTAGGACCCTTCACAACTATTTTTTGACGTATCAGTGTTGCATAATGCAAGGCCATATATCGATGAGGAGTACTTCAACTAGTATGAATTGTTACAAGGGTCAAGATTAGTATAGCCCAGTGCCGGTCAGACGGACTTTCGGGGAAATGAATATTTTTCCCACAAGTGATTAGTCGGGTAAGTGAACTGGAGGAGAAAAAGCAAAGCATTGAGTGCAATAAGGGCTAGACAGGAAAGAAAATCTTTTGATAACACGATGACGTCACTTGTTTGTCGCGAACAAATACATGAGTGTATGAAAGAAGTCTGTTCATGGATTTGAAGCGAGACAAACGTTGAAAATGATGCTCTAAAACTCTGAGTTAAGTTGAGAGCGCCGAAGGCGAAAACCCCCCACCCTGTTCGTCCAGTTCCGTATTTGTCCTTTAATAAGTTAACATGCCCCTAACATGCTGAACTTAGTTATAGCATCGACGGTATTTCTTTCATGTGTTCTATCCAAAGACAATACAAACCTTTAACCGCTCAAAAGAAGTCTTGAAACTTCCTTCTGTCGTGGAAAAGGTTTTGTTTCACTAGACACACTGATGAGATGGCGACCACAATGACGACGCAGCAGAGAGAAAAAAGAAATATACGTAGCGAAAAACAATCGACGGAGAATATGAATCACGACAGTGATGAAAAAATAACGCAAATGGAAAATTAAATTATGTTTGAATTTTAAATGAAGATCTGTACAATGAGAAAAGAAAAAAAGTACGAGACTAAAAAGCACGGTGTCATCATGCACACACACATATACACGTAAAATATAGTTTAACGTGTACAAATATAATTATATGCACATATACACATATAGAGAGCACGCCCATGTCCGTTAAAAGTAAAATAATGTAAAATACGCAAAAGCCGCGTATGTAACAAAGAACTAAGTGAAAACAGTTACTTTTGGTCATGTTTAAACGTCTCCTTATCATCAGCCTAATTATTATTATTATTATTATTATTATTATTATTATTATTATTATTATTATTATTGTTGTTGTTGTTGTTTTTTTTATTATTATTAATGATGATATTAATAATAATAATTATGTTGTAAAATTAATTTTCAATTTATTCCCAGAAAAATATTTTCCGTTTCAAATTTCCAATCGTTGGCAGATTATTTTACTTCGTGACAGATCGGTTCTGAATGAATTTTGGTGTTCGTTATTGTGTTAAGTGATCTAATTCGTTTCGAGTCTCAGAAACTGTCTAATCTCAGCGTTCAACGTTTGCAATTCTTTTTCGATTCTTTAGCCAATTCCAATTAAATGATATTCAATCCGAATTGGAAATCCCAAGTTCCATTTGAATAGTTATTTCGGAACTGCTCCAATAATTACCTTTCACCTTATGCGGATTGGATGTTATCAGGTTGTTTTTCTTACATCCGTCTTCAAATGTATGTGAGAATTTTATTTATCGATCGGACGGTCTATCATTCTTCAATTAAAAATCGCATTTTCGTTGGTTTTTCATGCTTCAATTTGAAACAATAGTTTGGTTGGTCTTCTATGCTTCAGTTTGGAATAGTGTTTTCGTCGGTCTGTCATATTTCGCTTTAAACTAGTGTTTTCGTTGTTCCGTATGCTTCAGTTTGAAATAGCATTTTCGTTAGGCTGTCCTGCTTCAGGTTTAAATATCAATTTCGTTTGTCTGTCCTGCTTCAGGTTTAAATATCATTTTCGTTTCTCTATCATGATTTAGTGTCAAATAGCATTTTCGTTGGTATCTCATTTTCTTTTCAAAATAGCGTTTTAATCGCGAACCTACATATCAAATGGATGCATCTGATTTTAGAAGCGTACAGATTTCTCATCTCTATTAGGGATTTTCTCCGTCGGCTTCTGTCACGCTTAACTTTGAAAAAGTATTTTCGTCGGTCTTAAGGTTTTCGGCTTGAAACTGAATTTCCTTTGTCTTTAATGCTTAAGTTTGAAATAGCATATTCGATTCATTGCCGCATAAGAATATATCTTCGCCCGTAGGACTGCCCGTTTTTCTGTCACACTTCAGTTCTAAAAAGCATTTTCATTTCTAAAACAACAGTTTTAATTAGAGCATATGAACATAACCCTTTCTAGCATTTTTTAATATTTCCAGTTTTATTCATTTGGGAAATCCATTAAAATCTAAATTTTAAAAGTGTAGAATTACATAAACTAATTGAATTGTATTCAACATGAAATTCTATTCCTAAATAATTAAGCTAAAGTATTATCTCCGTGATTCTCATTGAAAAAATTACGTAAACCACGTGAGCTTGATTGATGTAAGGGATACACTTTTAGATTATGAGATCAGATGACCCGAGATCAAATCCACTCGGTTCTATTGCATTCAGTTACTTGTGATTGTAACGGCGTTCATCATGGTCGAGTAAAATCGGGGGGTTCCCTGTTCTGTACTACACCTCGCATCATGGCTGCCGACGACCAACGGTCCCGGGCGTGGTCGCAAGACATTGTTTCCATCGTCTAACACTGAGCACTTATAGACCTTTGAGAACTGCCAAGTCCTTTTTATGCTTGTCGCTCACGTACTCAGCTCCCCACTGTCACGCTTGCGCTAACCAGGAGGAAGGATATTTATTTAGCTCCTCTCCAGGAGGTTAGGCACAAGGCCAGTTTTATCTTACTCGCACAAGTAAGATGTGACCCAAGGTCGGGTCGGGAAAGTGAGGTTTGAAAAGTCAGCGCACGAGAAAGTTAAGACTGGCCATTAAAAATTGCCTGGTCAGCCCCGTCGGCATTCCCCGGTAGGGGCACATCAGGCAGTAAGCAATAAACTTACTTCTCCCCAAAGAGGGGAGGCAACTCCTGGGAGAGCGGACCTGCTAGAACTGTACAGGACCGACCCATAGACCGGCGTAAATCAAGCCCCGAAGGCCAAGACAATACCAGTTTATGGGGTGTAGTATACACCGGAACAGATACTACACTTTGATCTTAGCCAAAAGGCCAAGTAAAACAAGGATAGGGAGGATTGTGTAGGGATTAATTCGTCCAGTAATCTAATGGAGAAAGGTATTTACACCCGTAGTCGCAACATGTGTTCAAGGAATTGTGTTCAATTATTATTGTGTATCGGCAGTGTATAACCTAATACTGGTTGATATTCTATTAAACATAGCATGCAAACTTACATATTATGAATATTGTAAACCTATATATCATGGATAGTGTACAAGGCCTTACGCGGAAGCTCTATTTTCATATGTGAATAACGTAGAATGTGCAGGGTGTGATGGTGGCTAAGTGGTTAGCGACACGGATTGAACACCTTAGGTGTGCCAAGTTCGAACTCAGTTTGTTCCGCAAAAACAGTTTCATCAAACCTACACATGACCTTGTGTCTAACCTCCCACGAAAGAAGTAAATAAAATAACGTAAAATATAAAGACTCATAAATGACAGGATTGTGTTTGTATGCGGAAGAGAACTAAATTATGAATACTTGCTGGCGTCCAATAGAGCTAGTGTGATGTAAGCGGCAGTTGACACAAGGTTAATAATAAATATGTAATTCACAGACAGTCGCTTACTAGATATTTACCCACACATTTTCCCAGATATTTGCGACACATAGTTCTTACTTGTATTTATCCATATCCATCCACGGGAACACGCGCTAAAATGCATAACTATCTCTTGCAGATACATTTATATAAAAAAGAAAACGTACGAGACCGTATAAAGACTTAGTATAAATATTTTTAAAAACCGTTGAATAAAATTAAAATAAAACATTTATTTAATAAAAATGTAAATTGATAATAGCTTAAATTACTCTTGCACATATATTTATAAAAAAAGAAAAAAAACACGTCTTTTAACGTGCAAGACCGGATAAAGACCTAGTTAGTATAAGTATTTTTAAAACTGTTAAATAAAAATAAGACATTAGTATTAATTTTATAAAAATGTAAATTCATTAGATTTATTAATATCGTGAGATATAGAAAAAGCTAATATCTCATGTAAGAGATAGCAAAGCATAGAAAAGAGGATTATCATAGCAGAGCTTTATTTCAGAGCATAACCCATTTACTATGTGAATCGACCCGAATTGACCTGAGTAGACACTTGTATAACAATCTTAATCAGCGAGACAAATATCTATAAAATAAGTGTGTTCCACTGGCTTTAATTATTACGTATGCACATTTATTTTTATTTTTATTTTTATTCACAATGAAAGGGCGGTTTAATATTAATCCTTATAATAACCGATAATAATAAATAAATAAAATAATAATCACGTATGTAAGTTTACTTTTCATGAGAAAAAACATAAGGATTAATCTTAATAAATAATTATTAAATTAAAACAAAATAATTTCTTTTACTTTTAATAGACATTAAAAATGTTCCCTTGTTCTAAATATTTTTGTGACTAACATAGTAATTTTTCTACAGGCACACATATGGTTTATTTACAAGTTCCGGAAAGATATTGGATTAGTTTAGTATTATTAGTAAAACCTATCTCGCGTATTTAAAAGATATGTTACTCGTGTATTTGTTCTTTAAGTAATATTTAACTTACGTATTTGCTGTTGTATTTTTTGTAAGTTTTCTCTCGGTTAGTTGTTTCAGTTTATACAATAAATTTACTTCTCGTGTGACAACAGGAAATCAATTGTTATTGATGAAATAAATTACATTCCACTCCTTCATGCTAAACCGGGTAGCTCTGCTATTAGTTATATAAAACACCAGTAAAATCGAAACATCCAATATTAAGCGGATAATACAATCGCTAAATGTACGTTTCATTTTCCGAAACTGGGCTTTTATTTAATCAATCGCCGTATGTGAGCAAATAAAAAGTACACTCGATTTGAAATAAATAATAATTAAATGTTTCTTATCAGTAAATATACGTGTTTTTCTGAAAGCTGGCATAGGTAGAGCAACATAGAATTGTTGTATTAATATCATAAACTGCTGCTGTTGTTTAGATGAATATACGAAAATGTCTCCATTTTAACGATGTTCCGTGCCGTATTTTATCAAATAAACATAGTGCAACGACAAATCATTTACTTGTCAGTATCAAATATTGATTTCTCGGATTCAACACTATCGGTGACGAAAACTGACAGACACTCTGCCACTATTTAATTCATATATGTATAATTGTCTGGTTAACTCAATTAAACTTGATATAATCAGATTTTACTTTGTCAAGAGAAAAATACAGGTTTTCCCCGATGACTGTACATAAGAAAAATTATATTAATGCGGGTGTGTCTCAGGGGTCAAACACTGGATCTTATTATTCTTGATATTCATAAACGACCTCCCTGATGAAATTGTATCCGAGATGGGTATATTTGCTAATGACACCACGCTCTAAAAAATATATGTGAGTAAAGCGAATGTACACTTCTCTAAAGCAATGACTGAAACCTTAGAAAATGACTTACAGTCTGTAGTGGAATGGGGACGTAAATGAAAGGTAATATTTAATGCTATTAAGATTAAGGTTCTTTCCTTTAACAATTACAAAAAAACTTCTCAACCACAGATTGCCGTGGCTTACAAGACTGCACATGAGAGATCATTCAACCTTCTTGGTCTAACATTCACATGCACCATGAATTGAAACAAATACATAGGAGACATTGCCAAGGCTGCTGCAAAGAACGTGGTTTCCTTCTACCGTGCTAGAAAACTACTCACACCTGCCAGTATCCTGCATCTATACAAAGCCACCATTCGTCCATACATCGAGTATTGTTGTCACATCTGGTCTGGTGCATCAACCACTAGTCTCCCTCTCTTAGACAGGGTCCCAAAAAGAGTCTCCAATCGAATAGGTTCCGCATTGTCAACCAAGCTCCAATCCCTGCCCCATCGCCGCAATGTTGCATACCTGTGTTTGTTTTACAAGTACTTTAATGAAATATGCTCTGACGAACTCGTAGAACTTGGGTTCCTTCGATGCAAATAACAACGATTTACCCGACCAGCAGTAAAATCCCATCGTTTCACTGTAGAGGTCCCTAGATACCGGAAAGTTTTCTACTCTAATAGTTTTTTTCCTTCGAACTGCTAGACTTTTAAATTTCGCTCCCTGTTC
Source organism: Sepiola atlantica (assembly GCA_963556195.1). Lineage (NCBI taxonomy): Eukaryota > Metazoa > Mollusca > Cephalopoda > Sepiida > Sepiolidae > Sepiola > Sepiola atlantica. The sequence goes on along the minus strand of OY744533.1, from coordinate 74,210,129 downwards.
CCTGCTTCAATGACTCTACTAACATTCAGACATTTAAACAGCAAACAGAGATCTCGCTCCTCAACTCCCTACTTAGAGTGCCCCTGTAGGCATGCCCCCTAATAGTAGCATCTTATGTAGCAATGGCAATATATCTTGTTTTGCGGTAAATAGGAGTAAAAATTAAAACAAACTAAATCATAATGAAATATATGCTAAAATGATAATGAGATCCAACTGCGTTACTTATTAACATTATTTAATTAAATATCGTTAAAGATAAAATCCCTTTCTTATAAACTATATTCACATATCTTAATGATTACGATGTATTTTTTAAACATTATCGACAAAATGTGAATCGCAATTTAATACATGCATGAATTGAAATAAGATAACATTTTCTAAATATCTTTACTTTTACGTAATGGAAAAATCTCATTGAATTTAGCGGTCGTATTGGAGATGAAGAAGGCAAATTATTTTCAAGTGCTTTTCAACCTTTATGGGAAATAATTTGCATGTGTGTATTTTTATTCTTATTTCACATCTAATGTGATTTATCTTTTCAGATTATTTTTTTGTAAACTCATGAGAATGTGGCATGTTCTTCTTGACATTTCAAATGAATATTTGCACATCTAAATGTTGCATTGATGGAAAAGCTTAGCTGAAAATGTGTCTTGTTTTGGGTGAATCACAATATTTTTTAATTGATCAATATTGTCAGAAAATACGTGTTCTACTTGTTTTAGTGTTGTTAACTAATGTGATCTTCAAATCCGACGGGAAAAAAGTATCTATTTTGTTTTAATATGACTTAAACCTGATCTTCATGACGGATTTTGAAAATAGCGTAATGTGTAATTTAATATACAAATAACAATAACATTCGGTACATAATAGCCCGTTTTCCTGATGTTCCACATAATTTTACTGTTTCTGTGTGTTACTTTTTATATTCCACCATATATTTTCCATCTTGCGAAAGTGAGTAGAACAGTATACACGTTCATTTATGAAATTAGAATAACACTCAAAATTACCCTGATGACCTTCTTTGGGAATGAAACAAATATTTCAGTGTAGCTTATTGCCTTAAGTTATACAATAAATATATATATTGTTATATTTATATATATATATATATATATATATATATATATATATATATATATGTATATGGAGAAGAATGGAAAGGAATTAGAGAAGCAAAAGCCAAATCAAATTTCAATTCAATTGCTCAGAGCAAGGTATATTCGGCAAAAAAGCAATTTATTCAAGTTAGATTTTCCTTAAGCCAGGCTTTTCAAAGATCGAAATCTTATCATCGGAGGAAGTCGCTGGGATAGATAAGTTGACAAAGGCCAAGATTTAAAATTTGAAAAAATAAAATAAAAGTTGTAGGGAAAGAAACACAGGGCAAAACTCTGCCCGAATGCAAGCAAATGTCCGATTGCTAAAACGTCCGGTGTCGAAAAGTCCAGCAGAGAGAATGAAATGTAGATAAGTAGGTCGATAAAAGGCACGAGAGGTTGTGAGAGGATTCAAAGTAAAATTCCAAGAAGCCACAACTTCAGGTGCGGCGAAGATAGAATGAATCCAAAGGGTAAAAAGTCCAATAAGAGGTACGTTCGTGGTTGCAGGCAAGGCTCAGTATAACGTGAGGTGGAAAATATTCGCCATTAAAAAACTTCCTGGGCTGAAATATCATGGAAAGTGTTTTAAAATGGGAAAAAAAGACAGCGAAAATATTTTAAAGCTAGCCCGTTGAGAAAGCCGACTTGAAATGAAGAAAGGCAGTAATTCATATGCGACCAGTAGGCAGGGATGGAACGAGTAAGGGGTGTGGGGGAGGAGAGAGGAACGGGTGCGAAGGAGGAGAAAGGGAACGGGTGCGGTTAATGAGTGCGGTTAAAACTAAGAGTGTGATTGTGGGGGGGGGGGGTAAGTCGCTTAAAGTTGAAATTGGATGTTAGCGCGAATTAGGGTTAAACTAGAAAAGGGAAAGGATGGAGTGGGGGTAAGTCAGCGAGTGCTGGGAAGGAGAGTTAAAATACCAGAATGTGTCTATCTATCGGGGTTTAGTTGTTTAATCAGATGACCTTACTTATAAACAATGAGGCAAAATATAATTGAAGGGTAGAGCTAGAAAAATAAATAGTAAGAATAAAGATTAAAAATTTAAAAATTTAAAAAGTAAAATTAAAAAAAGAAATAAAAAAATAAAAAATGAAAAAGAAATAATAAAATTAGTCTTAGGCTCGCAAGGAAAATTATGGATTGACCGATAAAAAAATAATATAAATGAGGGGAAAGTCGATAAAATTGGAGCTCGAGAGTGAGTATTAAAATAAGAAAAAGTTAAATTTGACCTCGAGAGAATATCCGAAATGGGAATCCCCAAGGTAGTTAAAGATAAGGGTTGAAATAAAATATGTTGTTACGGGATGCTAGTGCTTTATGGATGTGGGAAAATTAAACTTTGAAACAAACAAATTTAAAAAAAAAGGTATATGGAGGCTGATTAAGAAAATTATTAAATAGGTTAATGATGGCAGAAAGAAATAAGAGACATACAAGGTTAAAGTAGTGACAATAGATTAAACCAGAGTAAGAATGGATATCCCAGTTAAAAGTAAATATTATGGGGGTTAAAAGATGTAGAATGAGGGCGGGTTGGGGGTTGAGCATAGTCTGAGAGAAGTGAGCGAAGGGCAAGGTAAACTAGGGGGAATAATCGAGGCTATTAAAAGAGTGAGAAGAATTATTTAGAAGTAATAACAGGAGGGGAAAAACAGTAATTAGAATGCACAGAGAAAACGGTAAGGAGTTCGATATCGAAGTGTGCAAAGGGGATTAAGAGTAGATTAGGCGAATCATCAAGTAAATAAAAGGGCTAGGGTATAATGTGAATAAGGTTGGTTAGTTATCAGGTTGAGAGGGAAGGATAGAAGTTTGGAAGTGTTGATGGGAAGCGGACGAGTGTATTAAAGGAAGTTAAATGGGAAAGTAATGGAAGTCATATAAAGGTTATACGGTTAAGGAAGTTAAGTACAATGATTTAGGGGGTAGTGGGAGAAAGGTATTAAAGCTAAGGGAATTGTGAAGCTAATGGAGTTTATGGGTAATTTTTTAAGTTAAGAGAAAGGCTAAAGGGATGAGGGAGATATATGCAGAGATTATAGAACAACAGGAATTAGAACTATCGGAAAGGAAATTCGAAATGTAGGGAGGGAAGATCCGAGATGATGGGAGGGTATTTAATCAAATGGGGGAGGGGTGTCTGGGGGATTACTATGGTTGCTATACTTGAATTTACGTTTATGCCTGCAACTGGAGATAAGTTCATTCTTAGAATTAATAATATTTTTAGATTTAGTAGCAGTAGCTATCATAAAGGTTTCGAATTTACAAAGTTGGCAGTGGGATGCACCCGGGGTATATGATTTCGACTTTTTAAGTATTGACCAGTGAAGTAAATAGGGAGTATTTTTAAGATTGAGGTTTCTAATTAGATTGGAAAGTGAAGTGCCAGTGCTATTATCTTGCTATTTTTAAAGGAATAGATATGGTTAGAGATCCGTGTCTTAATGGGGAAAGAGGACGCCCCAATATATGTGTGTATCTTGAAGGGTGGTGCTATATTAGCATTGAGATTACTAGTGGTATTAGATGAGATTTGGGTTTGGAGATTCAAGTTATGTGAGGGAGGTTGATTGAAGAAGTAGGGCGGAGCGAATATGGGGGAAATGTCAGTTAGCCCATGGGCACTATCTATTATTGGGGGTGCTTGGTTAGAGGTATGGCTGTATATGTGGGAGGAAAATTTAACTTGAATAAATTGCCTTTTTGCGGAATATACCTTGCTCTGAGCAATTGAATTGAAATTTGATTTGGCTTTAGCTTCTCTAATTCCTTTCAATTCTTCTTCATATCTACCCGCTCTATCCTGGATATTGAGCTGTATACTCTTCACAATAGGTTTTACCTTTCCTAAAAGTTCGCTTTTAGTACACCACTTTATATATTTATATATATATATATATATATATATATATATATATATATATATATATATTAATCCAATTAAAGTAAACATCCACAGGATAAATATCCAAAGAATTTCAATCGAGCTTATATAATAGTGATAAACAGTAAATATATCGATTTATATTAATATTTTTTATAGTGACATGTAGATAAATCCGCCACACTGGCATGTCGATGTTATCACTCATTAGTTATTAGAAATAAGGCTTATTTTTCAATATGAATATCTAAGTGAATGATCAGATTTTCTCCCTGAAGAGATCAAAGTTTCTAATAAGTAATGATCAATAACATCGGCACGCCAGTGTAACGGCCATTTTTACATGTCTGTATAAATCACATATTAATATGATGTGTGTGTGTTCCCCATAGAAAGAAAGGTTAGAGAAAGTGTATTCTTATGTAAAAATGTACCGAAGAAGATAATAGAAAGGTTCCATGGACTCTATGTGCGCCCTTAATAGGGCTATGAGTGTATAACCCCCTTTAAAACTAGAAATGTATCCTATTATAATTTAATTTTCATCCTATTTATAAAATTCTCTTTGAAAGACAATGGAAGCGGTCCCAAATCATAAAGTGCCCCCTAGCCTAACGGAGCTATGGAGGTCGAACCGCCTTTAAAACTTCAAATACATCCTATTTTAATGAAATTTATATCATCAGTATAAAACTCTGGGGTGAATACAGTGTAAGTGATCACGTATCTCTACGTTATTCTCTATGTGCCGAATATCTACGTACCCCAACCTCTACGTGACTCATAGGGGCATAACTCCCGGTCGGATACGTATATCCGATTTTTGTTATGAGTGTTATTTTAAAAGTCTCATAAAAATGTCTAAATTGGTCAGTGGAGAAAATATCAGACTGAAAACATCGAGTGTTCGGTTTCGATCTGTCATTTCCCGATTTAAAAAAATTAAAATCAAAGAATACATTTCCCTTTTTTATATATAATGAAATGTAAGTGAAGAATGTTCGTATATTAAGTACGTGACGCCGCTCCGTTTGTCTGGCTATCTGCCTGTCTGCCTCTCTCTATTTATCTTTCTCTTTTTACCGCTCTCTATATATCTAGGAGGGCCTGTGGACGAGTGATTATAGCACTTGTCTGGACGACCCGGGTTCGATCCCACTCACGGCATGCGAATTTTCGGGGCTGTAAACCCCCTCTGTCCACCCAGCAGTAAATGGGTACCTGACTAAAACTCACGGAAGGTTCAAGGCAGCGGAGGGAGAGGGATAGGCTCCGCCTTCTATATGCTGTGCACTAGACACGGTGATTCTTAACAAATCACCGCCGCTACGGACATGGGCAGTGTGCGATGTCGGCAACGACACTCGTGCGCGTCCAAACTATGCGACCTTTACCTTTACCTTTTACCTATATATCTAGATCTATGTACATATTTTATATCTTCAATATTTTCTATATGTATTTATATAATGTTTTCCTACGAACACAACAGAACAAATATATAGTACCTATATTGGCCACAAAACAACTCTCTCCCGAAATCTAACCTATCATCTATTCGACACTAGCGCCATTAAACGCCACATCACTTCACATAAAACACAACAGTCGGCCGATATGCGAAAAATACTAACAACTAACATCAAAATCATACATCAAGATAATTGTATACATCGACTAAAATACTAAAAACAATATTTGTTAAATTGAAATAACCCAATATTAACAAAATAGCTTTTAATACTGATACTAATATATTAAAATTAATTCTATAATTAACAATTATTAATTAATAAGTATACAAATATAAATAAAGAAAAGAAAAGAAAATACAGAAAATAAAATAATATAACTAAACAAACGTAATTAATACACAAATAAAAAGAAAAGAATCGACTCGACCGCACCTTTTTTTTCTTTAACTCTCCCTCTCTACCTATCAAAATCCTTCAGGAAAATTATAAAATAACTCTAGTTCGCTTAAAATTAAAACTAACTCCTGATGACGACGACGAAGGTCGAAAGCGCTCGAGTGATAGCCGAATCAAGGAGACTCGGAAAAATATTATAACGGCTTCCACTGGAGACCACAAAGCTTGCTCGAAGCATCGAGAATGTCCCTAAAAAATCCGTCCCACTTGACAACGCCTGCATAAATATATAAACTAATGTACGTGTGTATGTGTATTCCATGCAAGAAGAATGGTTTAAGAATCTGTATAAATCTGTATAAAAAGTTTATTCTTACGCAAAATTTACCGGGAAGATAATAGAAGATTTATAATTTAATTTTTTTTTTACTTAGTTCACCCCAAACAAGGCAAGTTGCCACTGTAGACGTAAGGGGCTGCTGAGAATTAGGGTGAAATTTTAGGGGATCATCCTAAATTAAGAGCTGTGCAGCTAGATGTTTGTTCACATTAGTTTAAAATTCCTGCATGTCGCTACAATTGGGGAAACAATGAGCAGGAAGTGTTCCGAAATCTCTTAGTGTGCGATTTCGATTTAAGCCCCTATTTTTTAAAATACAATTGTATGAAATAATAGAATATATTTTTCGTTTTTTAATATAATAAAATGTAAGTGAAAAATGTGAGCAGTTTAGTACGTAATATCTCTCGGTCTGTTTTGTCTCTGTATACCTAGATGTGTCTATATATGTATATATATGTATATATATGTATGTATGTATGTATATATATATATATATATAACATTTTTTCTTTTATATTTTTCTCTTATGCAATTCTCATTCTAGATTCATCCTATATGGTGAATGCTTTAGACGTATTAAATATTTTATTTGTTATTGAATTTGCTGTCTTTTGGCCATTTCTGAAGTCTTTTCACATGTGTCGCATTTTAGTACTTAAATCTGATGTTTTTCCTCTCAAGAAACTTCTGCATACGATGTTATAAAAGGTGCTGACGGAAATTTTTATTTAAAAAAAAATGCATACTTAGGCTTCAAACAATTTTCTTACATTTCAATATTGAATGCTTTCTAATAGGAGACCAACATATCTTCTTATCTTTAATGCGTGTCCGCGCATCTTTCCCTAAAACACTTCGACATTTGAACTATTACCGAATATACATCTTACGGATTCTACCTTCTACTAGCGATAAACATCTCGCTATGAAAGAAAAATGTCTTGTACCCCGGACGAGGACGTATTACGTCGAGAATTTGGGACTACTTTTAAGTAAATTACTTTTTTTTTTTAATGCATTCTTAGGCTTCAAAAATGTTTCTTACATTTCAATATTGAATGCTTTCTAATGGGAGACCAACATATCTTCTTATCTTTAATGCGTGTCCGCGCATCTTTCCCTAAAAGACTTCGACATTGGAACTATTACCGAATCAACATCTTACGGATTCTACCTTCTACTAGCGATAAACATCTCGCTATGAAAAAAATGTCTTGTACCCCTGACGAGGACGTATTACGTCGAAAATTTGGGACTACTTTTAAATAAATTACTATTTATTTAAAAAGAAAATGCATTCTTAGGCTTCGAACAATTTTCTTATATATATATATATATATATATATTTACCGAACACCTTTCTGTCTGTGTGCATGTGTCTGTACCTAAAAAAAAAATACACTTAAGAGTGTACCTTAAATATTTTTTGGACCTATAAAGGAGCTAATGACACTTTTCTAATATGATACAAAAATCAAATAATTATACTTGTAAGCATTTGTTTAAGAGTATTGATATATATCTGAATAGCTAAGTCGGTAATATAACATTATTTATAATCTACAGTGCCAGCGTTTCCAGCCTATTGCTCTCATACGTGCAGACTATATATATATATATATATATATATATATATATATATATTCATGTGTGTGGGGGGAGTATTATATATTCAAGAAGTTAAATATGTTTTTATATTATATATTTGTATGTACAGCATTCACTTTCAAAATATAGATCACTATAAATTTCGGAACACAGCTGCTAAGCATAAATGGTTCGAGTGTTGGCTATATTTTGTTCAATTTTGTTTCATGCAAAGGGAGTAAAAATGGAGTGGAAGCCCTTAGTGAAAATTTAGATACCTCAGATTCTTTGTTGAATTTCGACCATAGGTAGTAGATATCATTCGTCAATTAATTCATTATTCTCCAACCGGAACGTGAGGTCGTTTTACTATTCAGAATGTCCCAGATGTGAGTTCTGCACTGGATGACCTGCAAAGTTAAAGCCTACTTTAAAGATCAATATGATCTCGTTTAATTATTCGTGTCACACCTGCGTAAGACAATCTGACACAAGTTAGCTAAACTTGGGCACATTTTTCGCATTTTATAACGCATATTAAAAGGATCCGTAAACCGAGTTTTGTCAAATAAATTGTATCGTAGTTAAAACTATGTAATCTGGTTCTTTGAGACAGATGATGCTTGTGTGCGTTAGGACTTGTATATGCAACCACGAACAAGAGGGTGGTGAAAAGAGAGTTGGGAAGATAAGAGCTGGTATTAATACAATAAGTGCTACTATAATCTGATAATTGCAAGGTTAGTTTGAAGGTATTGAAATGCTATGACTTTATAAGCCCCCCTCTACGATACGTCACGCGTGCTGAACTGATTCGATTTTAGCTTTGAAAAAGGAACGTCTTTACCTGATCACGTGGATTACACGAAGGTGAGTTTTATTTTTTATTTTTATTTTGTCAGAAAAAATGAATGCATTTATTACTTGGTGCAAGAATCAATATTCTGCCAACAGTTACTATTGATTTGTCGAAACTTGATTCGCAGTATTTAAATAGTAATTTGATTACGATACACTAATGAGAACTTCACCCGGACTCAAGAGGAACTTTTTACATTCACGTTTAATTAGATTACCCTGCGGTAATATGAGCGTGTGTGTGCGTGTTTGTGGATGTTTACGATGATGTGTCTGCGTGATGGCGGTGTGGTTAGTTAGTGAAATTAATGAATGAGTGGATTTAAGATGGGACAGTCATGTTTGTATACGCCATGTTACTTGGCCCCTCGAGATCTATAGTAGTTCGACCTTTTTTAATGATGGCCGTAGCGAAAAACATTCTAAAACTTTTTTTTTTTCATTAGTATCTTCATTATCAATTACTCTTCAACAAATCCAGTTTACCTGCCTTTTCTTATACTTCTACAAAAAGTACATATCCGCTCACATGTTTTGCATAGGTAAAAGGATAACCAAGTGCAAGCTAGTTCCAAGTTTTGATTCGACTCTTGTTTAACCACTACCATAGTTATGACGATCGCTCTCTCTCTCTCTCTCTCTCTCTCTCTCGTCGTCGTCTAGTGGTTGTTAGTTTTTATATTCAGTCCTCTTAAATTGGCTGGAATAAAGCTTAGCAAATACAACGGCACCTTTTTTATTGTCCACGTGTTTATTTTTATTTCTTGAAAGCAAAATGTGTCCTCTACCTTTTTTTCTTTTTTCACCTCTACAGCTGCGGGACAAATATTATTACTTGACTAGCAATATTCTCTCTCTGTTATGATAGACTAATCCAATATATTTATTCTATTCTTTCTTTATAAACTTTGAACGTTAATAAACAGAGAGAAGGGGGAAGAGAAAAGAGTGATAGGAGTACGTGATAACTACCGTATTAATACAGTTCGATGGCGTCTAACAAGATGTAGTGAAGAGTTAGTTCTTGCATTTGCATGTTGGAATGAAATAAACGCTTGTTATGAATGAATTTGACAATTTTGAAATGCTGGTACAGTGTCCATTGCTGCCATCTATTGACAAAACTTCAATTATGTCTATAAACAAGCAGATAAGCAGAGCATATGTGGTATATACTATACCTTTGTACTAATCTAAGCATTGATAAACACTATTAATTACCGCACTATATTATTTATTAAACCGATATAGTCTAAAGTAAAATAACACAGGAAAAGCATGTGTGGTCGTGCGGCGACAACCATTACTTTAATAATGTACTCAAAGGTGACAACTTAGCGTAATCATATATATAAAAACTAATGTGGCATTGTAAACCACAGTAATGGGATAAAAGATTTTACGAAACAAAAGAAGCTGACGAAAATAATCTCAGAAACATATGTATATCAATAGGCTCTCTATGAAGCGTTCTTGCTCAAGCTGGATGTAATGATCTTTCAAATATATATAAACTATATTGACTTATAATTACATAAAATGCTCTGTCTTATTTTAATGGTAAGCTGTTGAGCTTAAACTAATTGCAAATTTGAGACAATTCACATAGAAAACTAATAAGTGTTTTTATTTCTTATTCGATTCGAAATTAAAACGTTTAAAAACTTACATAATGTATTTATATATATATATATATAAATAAATATATATATATATATATATATATATATATATACATTCACATACAGTGCCTCAAGCCAGGATCGAAACGCAACCGTCGAGCGGATAGTCGGCGCTTCTAACCCCTATGCTATCATATGACTGAATGTAAGATGTATCTCAATGTAAACATTGCAAATTCCGGGAGCTCGAATTAGTTTTACCTGTTTCGCTGTTTCACAGCTCATCATATATATATATATATATATATATATATATATATATATATATATATATATATATATATATATATAATGTATATATTTATTTATTTTGGTACAGAAAAATATTTATTTATTTTGGTACAGAAATATTAGTACAACATTCGTACCGTCGGTTTCAAGCACAGAAGGACTCTCAGCTTCTGTTGTCATCTGTTTTTGAACTGACAAAAAAATAATAATATTACGCTCTTAATTTTTAATTTTTAACTTTAATTAATTGAGCACTCTGTTGGGATTTGTCCTGCTATATTACAAAGAAGTTATATATATATATATATATATATATATATATATATATATATATATATATATATATATATATATAATGGGGTAAGGTAAACGATAGGTCATGAAAATGAAATGCCGTGGAGACAAAATGTAGGAAAAATTACAAACGGAAAACAGGTTAAATGCAGGAAAAAAACAAAAACAAGAGATTCGACCTGTTTCGTTCGTGCTAGCGAACATCTTCAGAAAAAGTGAAAATTTGAAAACAATTTTATTGTGAAGGCACACACATGGGAGAAGGAAAAGATAATCCGATTAGACCATATGAGAAGAATTTTAGTTAGATTGAAATATGTTTTGACAAGTGGGTGACATATTCTTCTTTATTTCTTATTCTTTTTTTATATTTTTATTTTCTTTTCACTTTCACACCTACTGAGCTAGTATAGGCGATAAGAGGGAAGAAGAGAGAGAAACTAACCAGGATAAACACACATAGAGTGGAAGATATATATATATATATATATATATATATATATATATATATACATACACACACACATGCATGCGAATATGTATGTAAATATATATAAGTATA
>OY744533.1:74111189-74193689 GCA_963556195.1 Sepiola atlantica | reverse complement strand
CAAGCGGCTCCTGCTAAAGCTCCTTCCTGTAACACTTGCACTAACTCCTTCCTACACCCCCTTTCAGAGGTTCCTGCTCTAAGTCCTTCCAGCGATTCCTGCTCCAACTCCTTCCTGCAGAATCTGCATCAGCTCCTTTCCTGCAGCTAATTCCTGCAACCACTTCTCCAGCTTCTGTTCCTTTTTCCAGCTGCTCCTGTCCCTGTCGATCCCGCCATTATTACCGCCCACACGGACCGAACCTACCTAAGGTATCTCATTACACCTGAAGGAGGTCAACTGCAAACTCCAGGTTCCAGTATCCTGTTCTCTATCGATCTAGCTATTCATGCTGCCACGTTTCGAAAACGTCCTTCCTGCTTTTCTAGCTTCCACACTCCTGTTGATCCAGCCCTCCTTTCTCTCCAGATGACAGCTTTCTCATTCGTATTGATCCAGCCTTTCCTGCTGTCCATGTTCCATCTTCTTCATTCCTGTTGACCCAGCCCTTCCTGCTGTCCAGATTCCAGCTTTCTTCATTCTAAGTAGTCATTCCTGTCCTTTCCCGTCTTCCTGCTTCCATAGACACCCTAATCATATTTCCTCCAGTGTTACTCCGTTATTTTCTTCTTTAATTTATGGTGCCATAAATGCTATCTCAACTTTACAATTGTTCAGCTGCGTTTGTCCTCTCTTCTTTTGCCATTGCCGTATATCTGCCTGTGTATACTTTCTTAGGTGTAATTCTGAACATCAAGGTAACCGCCTTTGCAACACTAGTTATAATCGGAAAGGTTTAGTAACGATCGTGCACATACATCTTGTCTGTGCAATAAGAACACGTCGTTCATTGATGTCTCGTTTACTTGATAATTTTTTCTCTATTATCTTTTCATTCATGTATTGTTTGACATGGTCTTATCTAACTATTCGATAAGTTTATGTAAATGTCTATTGACTATATAAAAATGAAACGGTGCATTGTTACTGCAATTGTAAAAATGGACTATAAAGAAAATGACGAATTAAGTGTTTAATTGAAAGAGGCCATTTTTACTCACGAACAAAATATAGCTAACTGAGTTTTGTTCATTCTTTAAGAGCTGTTATTTAATTAAAACTTAATTATTGAATTAATTTTATGACATCATAATTTACAACATATGCACACAAAAAAGGATTAAGTGTTCACAGATATTTTTTAAATTAAAATTTGAAGTTATAAATAAATCAAAATGTATCTAAGTTGGTAGAACAAGAAAGCAACACAATTGTATTTTAAAATATCTTTTTTTGTAAAAAGAAATAATGATTGTATTTCGTCAGACAAAATGGATATTACATAAAATTTTAAAAAGATTGACGTAATTAAAACTAAGATGAGAAATACTTATATTATCTCCGAATCCAGAGAGATATTAACGTGGCCTAAGTGGCCAATAACAGTTAAATAATTATAATTACCAGGCATAAGTGATTTATTTCGAGCGTCTCGATGATCCCATAACGGTAGTGATTTTCGTGTCGGGGACAATCTCTTTCTAGGGTCAACGTCTGATAAAGAAAACGCGAAGGAAGTTTATAAATAACACATTCGGAACAGAAGGAGATATACTATATGTAGAAATCAAAAGTGTATGGAGTATTCTGTAATATATTCACATGAGGAAAAATTATTAGGTATGCGTTGTCATCAATGCAATATTTAGAAGTGCGAATACTCATTTGAAATGTCAGGAAGAGCGTGACACGTTCTCATGAGGTTACAAAAAATAATATGAAATGATAAATGAGATTTTTCAAGGAATAGATTAGATATCAAATAAGAAAGAAATAACGCACGCAACTTATTTCAATAAAAGTTGAAAAGCACTTTAGCATGAGTTGCCTCCTTCATCCCCAATGCGACCGCTGAATTCAAGGACATTTTTTCCATCAAATCCAAGTAAAGCTATTTAGAAAACGTTATCTTATTTCAATTCATGCATGTATTGAACCGCGATTCACATTTTCTTTGATAAAGTTTTCGGTTTGAACGGTTAAGAAATACATCGTTATTAATATTGTTGCAGATATGTGAATATAGTAGGTAATAAATTGATTTTTCTTCACTGATATTTAATTATATACTGTCAATAAGTATGGAAATTTGATCTTATCATTTAAGCATGCATTTAATTATTAGTTAGTTTGTTCTCTTTGGTAAACGTTTTTTTTTTTCAGAGGATGAGTAAAACAGATCGCAATTATGACAGCCCCCAGTACTGCATGCGGTCTGTTAAAAAATAACCGCACAACACAAATCAGCCCCATAGTCTCAAGCTTAAAGAGACGCCTCTACAAAATCCCCTTGCTACTCTTACAACTGATCAATCCCCTGCTCCCACCTGCAACTCAACAGATACGCCTTTAGCCTCGATGTTGTCTCTCTCTACACGTCCATACAGGCAAACCCATCTTTACACTTCATCACAGACTGTATTTTCTCCAACGACTTCTACTGCTTCGGTCTAACTGCTACAGACATACACCAACCACTATGCATAATAAACCCATCTTTACATTTCATCACAGACTGCATTTTCTCCAACTTCTACTGCTTCGGTCTAACTGCTACCGACATACACCAACTACTATGCATAATAAACCCATCTTTATACTTCATCACAGACTGCATTTTCTCCAACGACTTCTACTGCTTCGGCTTAACTGCTACCGACATACACCAACTACTATGCATAATAAACCCATCTTTACACTCCATCACAGACTGCATTTTCTCCAACGACTTCTACTGCTTCGGTCTAACTGCTACAGACATACACCAACCACTATGCATAATAAACCCATCTTTACATTTCATCACAGACTGCATTTTCTCCAACTTCTACTGCTTCGGTCTAACTGCTACCGACATACACCAACTACTATGCATAATAAACCCATCTTTATACTTCATCACAGACTGCATTTTCTCCAACGACTTCTACTGCTTCGGCTTAACTGCTACCGACATACACCAACTACTATGCATAATACACCCATCTTTACACTTCATCACAGACTGCATTTTCTTCAACGACTTCTACTGCTTCGGCTTAACTGCTACCGACATACACCAACTAGTATGTATAATAGTCGACAACATACACTTCACATACAAGCAGCAAACCTACAAACAAATAACAAGCTTATCCATTGGATCCAGCCTATCATACATGAACAGATTCAAACAGCGCGCATCGCATACCTACAACTCCATCCTCTTCTTTACAAGATATGCTGACGACATTCTCATACTCACACCATCTAGCGAGAAATCTAACAATATATTCACTGCCTTTAAAAACTCACACCCTAACATGCAATTCACTATTGAGCATCCCGACACATCTGGATTCCTCTCACTATTAGATTTAACCCTCCACATTAACAAGGCAGGACACATGCACACCAACTTCTATAGAAGAACCGCAGGTAGAGATTTTTATATAAACTACAGATTAGCCATCTCCATTAAAGCCACAATAGTATAAGCTATGAATCAGACAAACCGCATCCGTAGTCAATGCACTAAAGAAATAGACAAGATCACATATATTAGACACTTCCAACAAGTACTCAAGTGGAATGGATACAATACAAACGCCAAATACCACCCTGGAACATCTGGAAAACAACCACAATACACACTCTCTAACACCTGCTTCCTAAAATTGACGCATTTTAACGATAGAATCATATCGGCCATCCGCAAAGTCATCCGAAGAGAACATTTAGACATAAAACTGACACGCTCTGAACAAACACTGAGGCAACACCTATCCAAACGTAGAACCCCCACTCAACAACAACTCATGCACTCTACAAAATTACCTTATCTACAACACGGGTTTATTCAGTCGCGTATATGCAGTATATCGAAAACAATGTGCGATATGCAGTGAGTTCTCCATCGGTAGACAATTAAACTACTGCATATACGCATAAAAAACAATTACCAACTAAGGCATCTTAATTCTAAAAACATGATCTCATTAAAGACATACGCTTAAAAATACTAGATATCGACAAGCATTCAGGCAAACTCAGAATTGATACGTAAATTCTACCCCAAAATAAACAACATAGCGGAGTCGTGTTGAAGCCGATCCTGAAATAAAAAGGTATACACGACAAAATATTATCTTTAGTATATAAATATATGTATATGAAACAGTAATACATATATTGAGAAAGAAAGAGATAGAAGACGTTACTCTATAGCTGACTTGCCATAAGTATATTTAATACTGCTATTAAGATCTACTTATTAATTAAGCAGTGTTGAAGTAAATCCTAGAATAAAAATATATACAGAAACTATTATCTTAGAATATAAAATATATGCACAGTAAAAAGTAATATATATATATATATATATATATATATATATATCACTTGTTTTTGTCTTACTTCCCAACGCCGACATATTTCCATTTCTTGCATTGTGATAGTCTTCTAATACTATTCTCTCTATATATATTTATTTATATATATATGTATATATATTTACATATATATATATATATATATATATATATATATATATATATATATATATATATATAAAATATATGCATATATATATATTTATATATATGCATATATATATATATATTCATATATATTCATATATTTTCATATATTTATATATATTTATATATTTTTATCTATATATATTTATATATATATAACTATATCTACATATATATAAATATATCTACATATATATAAATATAAATATATCTACATATATATATATAACTATATCTACAAATATATATAAATATATCTACATATATATATATATATATATATATATATATACATATATATATATATATATATATATATATACATATACATATACATATATATATATATATATATATATATATATATATATATATATATATATATATATATATGTATATATATATGTCTGTATTGCGGAATTGATTATATTGCTTGTCGCATCTCAGTTTGGCGTTGTGACCTCCTCAATCAAAACGGATACCGGACATTTATCCGCCATTCCATTTGTCTTGAGCTAGTGACTCTATAGCTTTGTCTAGTTTCATGATTCTTCCTATGAATTGTTATCCGGTCGACTGTCATCTGTTTTTCCGCCCATGGCGATGTTGATCCGAGCAATTTAATCCTCGCTGACAGGCGTCGAATGGATTCCAGAGATGATTATTCAGAAACACACCAACACAAAGTGGCACTGCGAGCAACGGTAGCGACAATTAAAGACAAAACTCAGTTCATCAAAAGAAACGAATGTGTCAGTTGCCATGAAGCAGGGCAGTTATTGCGTCAGTTGGCGAATTTCTTTTAATGCAAAACATCATGGCAAAAAATAGCCAGTATGTTTTCTCTTATAATTCGAATAAATGTTAGAAACAAAAATCACATTAGCTTTCACTCTGGAATGTTAAGATACGTCCGAACATCATTATGGAGGCTCTGTCCGTCTAGTGAGTGATTACTCAGTTTTATCGCACCTTACGAATGTTCTTGAATTGACATCTGAAAGCTTTATATTTTTTTAGCATTTCATTGTAGCCGTAAGTTAATTATTTATTAAAATGAAAAATATAGACAAATAAATAGGCAATTCATGTCGGGCACTATAGTTCAGTGTCCTTATTCACTTGCCACTCCACGAAATCAGAGTTAGATACAAGATCGGTTTCTCATGTGGGGAAAATCCAACTCCCCAAAAGTAGCCGTCTTGATTGGGACAATGTGGTTAGCAAAGTATGACTTACCCCAGCCAGGAATGGATTCATAAAGAAACAGACCTGGGTGAAATGGCTAGTTATAGCAAAGACCTCCCATTACTTCCTGATCTCTCTGGCAGAAGAGCTCACTGCTCATTTGCATGCTCATTTGTAATGTCACTGGCAATAAAAGGGGAATGTTTTGAAGGAAGAGGGACGATGAGTTGGTGATTCGAGTTGGTGACTACGTTGGTGTGTGCGCTGGATGAAAGACTGTTCGGAGAGATATCATTTGGCGGAGCAAGACCGTGGTAACATTTTGTTGCGATAAGGAGTACGGACACGAGGAAATCAGGAGAAAGAAAAATATAATTAGACAAAAATAAAAATTGCCTCAGTCTAAAAAGATTTCATCTTAACTGACTTATGTATACTATCACAACGAATACTACACTGTTATATTAGCCAAAAGACGAGTCAGTGTCGTGTCATCGCAGTGGTAGATTTTATGCAGTTGTTTTATATTATATTTAAAACAAACACATCCTTATATACTGTTTCAGAAAGGATTCCGCTAAGGTCATTAATTTTAGTTATGTAATATTCTAATTCGTGTGCGTTAGATTCCCTTTGTACCTACCTGGAATTACTGTGGATATAATTCTGGTTTAATCTAATCGGATTCTAACACCGCTCCAATATCCACTTCCATGATCTAAATGACGTCTGATGTAAGCTTATCTGCTTTTCTTGCTGTTTAGTTTAAAGCAAAAAAATTGCCTTTCGGTGATGAACTGCCAGATGATGGCTACAAGTTAGTGTATTCGTCGATACATTCATCATTGCTCTTTATACGTATATAAATAACATCCTTAAAAGTATATCCCTTTGTTATTTTGACGTTATATTGTTCCATCTTTTATTCACGTATATTTAATTTCTATACATTTCATTTCCTCTTTTTGCTCTAAATCAATTTTATCTGAGAGTTATTTCAATAAACTTACTCTAAAGATCAGTAATACTTTATTGGCAATTCTAGAGATATTATTAAAGTTACCATAGCGGACGGAATTGCACCACGTAAGAAAAAAGCGGACGTACAGGTCGAATGGAAAATAACTCCCTATTAGTTATTGCTCGTAACTATTGCTGAAATATTATTTTTACAATAAACGAATATGATAAAAAAGTGTATAGCATAGGGTTTTATTCAAAATTCGATATGGGTGCCAGCAATCGCCACCAGCTTCTAAATCTGCCTGGAAACTGCATCAAGTGATTTTACAAGGAACCTTTGTTTCTTTTTTAACTAATGAGTAAACACTTATCAAGGCTAAAATTCAACTCGAAGATTAGGGTCTGCAAGATGGATAGATTGACAGATGAATGCTTATGAATACTATTAGACTACTGAAAACAGCAATTTTTTCTCCTTTGTCAAAAACATCGGTCGTGGAATGTGAGGACTAAAGGAAAAAATAAGGCATAATTCATAACTGTTGCTCACCCATTTATTTTTTATAAGAATTATATTTCAGTATTAACTTACGAGTATAACTTACAAGTATATTGCGTTACTTTTTAACCACCCTGTATATATCGTGTAATAGTAAAGCACAAAACATGTACTACAACTCTCTATTGATCGTCTGTGTCTAAATCATAAGACGTTTGTCTGCGTTTTTATACGAACGCTTCAACACTTACAAAGGCAAAACGCAACTCGACAATAAGGGTAAGTGAGAATTTAAGTTGGATGACTGAGCAGTACTATTAAATAATAGAAAACTATAATTAATTCACAGTATGAATCAACAGATATCGATTAAATAATAGAAAACTATAATTAATGCACAGTATGAATCAACAGATATCTATTAAATAATAGAAAACTATAATTAATGCACAGTATGAATCAACAGATATAGAAAACTATAATTAATTAACAGTATGAATCAACAGATATCTATTAAATAATAGAAAACTATAATTAATTAACAGTATGAATCAACAGATATCTATTAAATAATAGAAAACTATAATTAATTAACAGTATGAATCAACAAGAATCTATTAAATAATAGAAAACTATAATTAATTAACAGTATGAATCAACAGATATCTATTAAATAATAGAAAACTATAATTAATTAACAGTATGAATCAACAAGAATCTATTAAATAATAGAAAACTATAATTAATGCACAGTATGAATCAACATATATCTATTAAATAATAGAAAACTATAATTAATGCACAGTATGAATCAACAGATATAGAAAACTATAATTAATTAACAGTATGAATCAACAGATATCTATTAAATAATAGAAAACTATAATTAATTAACAGTATGAATCAACAAGAATCTATTAAATAATAGAAAACTATAATTAATTCACAGTATGAATCAACCGATATCTATTAAATAATAGAAAACTATAATTAATTCACAGTATGAATCAACAGATAGCTATTAAATAATAGAAAACTATAATTAATTAACAGTATGAATCAACAAGAATCTATTAAATAATAGAAAACTATAATTAATTAACAGTATGAATCAACCGATATCTATTAAATAATAGAAAACTATAATTAATTCACAGTATGAATCAACAGATAGCTGTTAACACTGTACCTGGAAAGAAACTATGTTCAAGTAAGTTAAGTTTGATTTTAGGTACATAGAGGAAAAAAGTAGGTCACAACTTAATTACTCATTGTATTCATAGTAAGTAAAGTTGTGTCTCGCTTTCTTGTGATATTGTTCGTAGAGATATTTGTGCATCTCTCTTTCTTGTAGCTATTAGTCGTAGTCGAAATGAGAATAGGTTTGCTGGACATGAAGACTACCCAGCATCACTCTTACCGATAGGACGGTCACCAAAATGTACTTTGTATAGTTTCTATGTCATCGTCGTTTAATAAAATGACGATGAAATAGAAACAACAGGGTGTCTCAAAAAAATGTACTCACTCGTAGAATGACGAGAAAACTTTGCTTCATCGCTCCACACAATTTTGTGTGCAAACCCGACATCTTCTGCACATTTTGCCATTCTAAGAGTGAGTACATTGTTTTGAGACACCCTGTATTAGCCATTTCTGTCTGAATCTTGTTGACAATTGAGATATAAATGGAAGTTTATTTATACTAAATAAGATTGGGTTTGTTAATTTTATTAGCGATTCAATGGAAGAAATCTTTAGTAATGAGATAAAAAAAATGGGTGTATTATTGACCGGACGTTAAACTTCCAATATTTTCATCAGTGAGGGTTATCTCAAAGACAATAGCTACCAAAAAAATCCCGGAGTCTTTCTAAAGTTAAGAAACCCTATAACAACCCAAAGCAGAACAACGCATAAGGATAAGTGTGTCAGAGATATTGATGACTCTACATGTTGTATCAAGGTCGGCTTATCATTGAACGAAGATAAATCAAATATTGTTGGACATCATTATGGAATTTTTGCTGAAGGACATCATAATGCAAAAAAAAAAAATTAATCTTGAAATCATCTATATACAAAACATTTAAATCATGATATAAATATTTTAATATATTCGACGCCAACAGGTGTGTATTTAATTACAAATTACTTTATACACCATTCGTCTTTCACTGGCCCGTCATCCGTAAGGGGGCGAGGATGTAACTTCCGCAAGATAACCAAATCAAACATCTTTTCTTTCCCATTCTGCCGCCTCTCACCATAATTCCTCATGTCCTGTGCGCTACCTCTTTCCTTGCCACATTCATTGACACATTTTCGTAACTTTATATTTTCCAAATGTAATTTAAAGACCATACTTACATTCACACTTATTCCATCGCCCCTACCAGATAAAAGTAGATTTATGCTAAATAAATGAATTACAAAAAAATAATACGATCAAATAATAGACACAATGTCTTCTCTGATTTCCTCATCAATCAAAAGGATAGGCGAACAGTGATGTCTGCAAACCTACTATGAAATTATCATCAATGATCTCCCATCAATCGTCCACCGCGAGTCTTAACTAATACTACACCAACTCGCCCCTTATAACATACTAGAAACTAATTTAAATAGCAGTTACTTCGCTATTATTTAAATATTTTTAAATGCTGCATATATAATGTATCGCGTGTCTTGTTTATCTCTTTTAAAAAACTATCTCTCCCTCTCTCATTCTCTCCCTCTCACCTTCTCTCCCTCTCTCCTTCTCTCTCTCTCTTTCTCTCTCTCTCCCTCTCTCTCTCTCTCTCTCTCTGCATAACTTATCACATAAAAACACAACATATATGATTCAGTCCTTTTGATTTACGCTTCATTTGAAATAAAAATTTTGATATTTTCGTCACGGCTATTTTGCGCCCCATCTAACATATTGCGATCAATTAAAATTCCTCAGCTGTACCCCGGACCTCTTTTCGTTAGATATATCTAGCATACTCCTTCCCCGCGAATCAATTCAAATACTCAAAACAAAATTACGATAAAAAACACGGTTATATAAAAAAAATGTCCTCTCAACATGGGACTGCTTGTCTCACACAGCAGATAAACCAGCAAAATAAATTAATAATGTTCTGTGTGACCTGTTTGACTTTTAGCCTCCTAATGCCGCTTTATCCTACTACACACGCCTCTTTGGGCAAAAATCTACCGAAAAGTTATAAAATATATACAACTTAACTTATAAATACAATAATTTAATTTGATAGAATAATAGAAAAGTTGGGCGGCCTCCATAATAAATTCCGTTTTCTTATATACTAGGGATTCTATCCGTCTGTCTGTCTGTTCGTCAGTCACAAACGTAATAAATACATTGCGAACTAATGGAGAATACAGCATTTACCTAATCTAATATTCCAATCTAATTTAATCTAATCTAAATATGGATAAATGCAAATACTTCCTAAGTATATTAACATAAAAACCTTCAAGTTTTACTTAAATATAATGATAGTCTAAACTTTTTACAAGTCGTTTGCATATTCGCCTATTTATTTTCTTTTTAAATTTCTAATAAATTAACATTCTGTAACATACATTTATAATTGGTATTGTCTAAGTTTATTATATATTTATATTTGCCTCGTTAGTTATAACATGATTGAAATTAATTAAAGAGATTTTATAAAAAAGTGATATCGTTTTAAAAACATTTTACAACTTCCAGTTTCAAGAAAGATAATTACATGGAAACCTCCGGCGCTCATGTTAAAGAACAGATACTACATTTTGATCTTTGTCAAAATATCCAAGTTTAGTATCTGTTATTAAACATGAACACCAGACGTGTTCATGTAATTATAATTATCTCTCTTGAAACTTGAAGTTTTCAAATGTGATGAATGAAAAAAATCGATTTACTCGGAATTAATAAGTATCAGTTGTCATAAACCGTCCTCGCAGGAATTGCCTCCTCCGTTTTAAAAGGGGTGGGAGAATCCTCCCATGCATTACATCCTCCTTTATATCTAAAACTTTTTTTTTCAAATTACAAAATAGTCATTATAAAAACTGAAGGGATAAATAGACATTTCCATTCGGCGTTCAATTGTACTATAAATATTATTTGAATATCTCGTTTATTTTTTTTTATTTACGCTCATATTTAAGATGAACTACATCAATTAGTCGTAAATTGCATTTTTATCCCAAAATAACATTCGAAATTATTTTTTACATACTTGAAAATCTATCTTTCATGCAATGCCTTGATGGATGTTGTAATTTCCTATTATATTCTTTCATGTTTGACATCTATCAAATGTAAAACAAATATAAGTGTTCTGAATGTTTACGTTCTATTGTTTTAATACATAAATGTATTTAACTTTCTAATCACATTTATCTCATTTTTTTGTTTGTTACAGTGTGAGTATTTCTTCATTTTGTTCTTGTAGATGAGTGAACTTGGAAGTTTTTACTTACATAATTAGTTTTCCGTCTTTTAATGTTTGTGGCACGAATTTTCCTAGAATCCTACCTGATAAGATTTAGTTGATGGTCAGTCTTTCTGGACGTTGTGTTCATTTTGGAAATACCAGCCGTATTTGGTTAAATTGACAAAATACGATCGTGAAGATTTTTTTAATAATTGTTTAAATTAGCTCATTTGATATACACATTAAAGAAGACCTTGAATAAAACCAATTAATGATCCTTGGAATATAGTGAAGTCAAAATCATTTTTGTTAAGAATCTATAACGAGGGTATTTTGTTTTTCACCAATCTAACTCAGTAAGAAAAGTACCATATACATATTATCTCCGTATAATATAACATTATTTACCCTTTTATATTTCCCTTTCGATAATTAATTTCCTTAATTAAAATTATGATGAGAAGCATCTGATCTAAAAAAGAGTTCATAAAGTACATTACTTGTAATATCCCTTTAAAATCGCATTAAATCTGATATCAAATAAAACATAGAAAATGTATAAAATTAGTCTAATTAATCTAAGAGAATCTGTATAACATAAAAACCCTGATAACCTACTATGTATATTATATATTCTAGAAGGATCTTTTACTAATAATTCGAATCTTGGTAATGCATTGACTATCTCCCTTGGCTCACTAAAATGTGTCTTTAAAAGATATTACGATGTGCCTCAACTAATTCATCTTACTAAACTGCAATAAGCCATGTTAAATACGGACTGAAGCTCGCAATGTTACTAGGTGTTTTTGTTATCTTTTTACGTATCCAAATTACTGTGTTTTATCCTGTAGATTTTTATAATTATTACATTTGTCATCCAGATGTGATTTTGCTTAAGCAGATATTTATTTATGAATGAGCATGTCTTAATTTTCTTATGTTAACATTTTAATATTTGAAACAAGTCATCAGGAGTGCACATGCTAGAATAAAGCTGATTATCCTTTAGCTTTCTACTAACCTTGAACAAATACTCCGAAACGTGCGTATACGAATCACTCTTTATGAAACTTTATGTAAATATGCTTAAATCTATCTAAAATTGCATACACACACACACACACACACACATATATATATATATATATATATATATATATATATATATATATATATATATATATATATATATATATATATATATATAGTTCTTTAATTATTCGTACCTTTTCTTCTTCGTCGTGGAAGTGTGTCGGCTCGATGCCGTCCAGCTGTTGAGTTTTCTCCTGGTTTTGGATTGCTGTGGAACATCGCCGCCATTATCGCCACACGCCGCGCGCCAAGTATCATCATCGTTGTATTGTGCTGTAACAAAGATTCTAATACACATCAAAAGATAAGGCAGCATCTCTCTTTTAAATTTGATTACTTTTATTTAGGCGTCAAGTTTCTGGCGTTCTTAGAAATGTTATACTAACGAAGACAGAGATCAACTTACCACTTTTATAGTAGTTAATTCCTAGCTGTCTATGGTCCATTAAGTCCTTATCCATTCGACGAGGGGGAGGGAGGCATCTCTTCACGCCTGTATTTTTTTTAAATTCCCTTTTCATTTGCGGACTACATGGAGAGATACGTCTGTTCAGCTTGTTTCTAAAAACCAGACTGACAAAACTCAGTTTCCCACACAAGAGCCCGTGAGGTCACAGAACCCTTATGCGCAGGTGCACCTTGACCTCTTGACCTAAGGTCTCGTCAACGTTGTGATCTTGTCAACGTTTGTGAGCTCCGACTGTGAGAACAGCCCTATTTTGGACTCGGTTGTACGGGTTCACCCGCACTGAATAGCGCAAGCCAAACCAAACGATCCGCCACACATACGTCCACTCAACATGCGTCCGGCTTCACAGGGTCATTATCCAACATGTATATAATATAATATATAATATTTATATATATATATATATATATATATATATATATATATATATATATATATATATATATATATATATATATCAGGTTGGAAAGAAAGTAATGTCGTGTTTGTCCAACACATTTATGTTATCTGAAACATTCACATTAGGACATTTTTAATCTTTACAATAATTTCCTTCATTTTCTATGACTTCTGTCCTACGATCAACTAGCTTCTTGATGCCTTCTTCAAAAAATCTTTCTGATTATTTAGAAAAAAAACAAATTTCGATCATTTTTTAGTTGGTCGTCATTTTCATAAATTTCATTGTTTCAGTGATGCTGCACCGACCGGATTGTAGTCGGATGGAGTAATGTAAGGCAATAAGGCGAATGATGCAAAACTTCCCAATTGAAACTCATAACCTTTTCCTGAGTGATTTTTGCTGTGTAAGGTCTCGCGTTATCATGCTGAAGCACTACACCCTTCCTATTGAGTAATGCTGGTCGTTTTTTTTTTGATAGAGCAATTCTTAGATAATCCAGCTGCGAACAATATGTTACTGTTGTGATTGTTTTATTAGGCTCTATTAACTCATAATAAATCAGTCCTCTCATGTTTCACAATGAGTGTAGTCCTTGTTTTTGAACAGGCTGTGGACTTTGGTTTCGGTCTAACCATTGTCTTTTGCGTTGAGTTTTCATCTCCAGTCACAATTCTTTGCAAAAATAATTCACGATGATTCCTGAGAAGCAAAGATGTGCAAACAGTCAATCTTTGATTTCGTTGAGCATCGGTCAAATCGTAGGGAACCTAGAGTCCAAGTTTTGAATCTTTTCCTAATTCCTGAAGGCATGAAATAATTGCGGTATTGGTTGTATTGAATTGTTGAGCTAATTCTCTGCTGGTTAACTTTAGATTGGCCTCCACTGCGTCTTCAATGGCGTCTTTATCAAGTGATTTTGGTCTTCCCGAACGTCGCCAATCCGACAGGTTAAAGGCTCCAGAAGAAAATTTTGCAAACCACCGTTGATATTTTCGATCATTCAGAACATTTATCCCATAGACAGTTCAAATATTCCTTGTAGCTTCTAAAGCTGAGTTTCCTTTTTTGACTTCATAGATCAGGCAATGTCTAAGACGTTCATCACTAATATCAATTGTTGACGGCTTAGACTGTTCAACTAAATTTTTTCCAACTAATTACTATATCTGAAAGGCAAAGCAAGATATTAAGACACCGATTCACCAAAAAATCTCGAACTGTGTACAACATACAATGCTGCAAAGTGATGAAGTAAAAAAAATCGACATTACTTTTTTATCAACCTGATATATATATATATATATATATATATATATATATATATATATACAAATTTGGGAAAGTGCATTTTTGAAGCATCTTTAGAATTTTAAACATGAAGATAGAGGCAAAATGCCTTCATAAAAACCATGTGTTAGATGCAGATATTTTTTATTAAAATTAAAATTAAAAATCAAAACTTTTTTTCTTCTTCATCTTGACTTTTATTAATCTAATATTTCGCTTGATATAACAAGGCTCAAGAGAGTTTTAGACAAATAAAAGGTATTAATCTTTTTTTGTAATAATCCTTCCTGGTCTTGTAGAAGTGGCGTCAGATGTTGTGGACTAACAGGGCACATGTATGTTTTAAATTGAACTTAAATCGCGCATGGTCGGTGGTAGGTATAAATTTGGGAAAGTTCATTGTTTAAGCATATTTAGAATGTTAAACATCGAGATAGAGGCAAAATGCCTTCATAAAAAACATGTGTTAGATGCAGATATTTTGGATCAATATGATTTGAACATTGTTCCAAAAATTCAAAATCAACAAGCATTCGGCGTACAATCGTTTCCAAGACTTTCTGGGAAAATCTTATTGTTGATTTTTTGTTGTTGTCAGTTTTGATGATACCAATATATATATATATATAAATATATACATATATATATATATACATATATACATATATATATATATACATATATATATATATACATATATATATACATATATATATATACATATAAACATATATATATATATATACATATACATATATACATATATATATATAAATATATATATATATATATATATATATATATATATACATATATATATATATATATATACTGGTAGAATACTTGCCTCAGGACGGGTAAAATTAGTTTTAAATTTAAAAGATGTGTCTTTCTTTGTGGTGTGTTGTACGTTTTAATGGAACCTCCCTAAATGTTAAAGTTTAAACAATGAAAGAAAATGTGTCAACGTTACTTATCATGTAGCCTAGAATACATAATCCATAATTAGTTATGATGAGTTCTATAGTTTACGACTTTACCAAGCAAATACATGTTATTGGGGCTCACGGATGCGCACCGATCTTTTTTAAAAGTTATTACTTAATAAAACTCAAAATATAATTTACATAATGGTTTTCTCCATTTCTTTTTTCTATCTTACTTGTTTTAAAAGTTTTAGTGGTCGGGGTGAGTTAGGGTGAGCGCATACCTTAAAGTTTAAAATTTACAAAAAGATAATGAGCACATTTTCTCAAAGAGTTGTCGAGAATACATATTCTAAGATTTATAATAACCGGTTCATAATTTTTAATAAAACTGAAAAGTGTGTATATATATATATATATATATATATATATATATATATATATATATATATGTATATATATATATATATATATATATATGTATATATGTATATATATATGTATATATATATATATATATATATATATATATGCACCCAAACAAGATGTAAACATTTACAAAAAATAATCTACCCACCGTGTGCCGTAGCATATATATTCCCAAATACATCAAGATCTGTTTATTAGCTTATGATATTACCCTCTACGTAGATATATACATATATATATATATATATATATATATATATATATATATATACATATATATATATATATATATGAACATACTAAAATTTATATATATATATATATATATATATATATATATATATATATATATATATATATATAGTCATCCACAGTCAGACAGTGTCAACTGCCTCAAGCCGGGATCGGAACTCTTATAACTCCTAGGCCATTAGTCTGCTGTTAAATCACAATGATAAACATTGTCAACATGCCGGAAACTTTATTTGATTTACACAAAGAGTATTGTGTTATATATATATATATATATATATATATATATATATATATATATATATATATATATATATATATATATATATATCTATAACAGAATTAACGATAAGTGAAGTATTGTAAAGTGATCTATCGTGATAAAGTGTATATATATATATATAAATATATATGTGTGTATTTATATATATATATATATATATATATATATATATATATATATATATATATATATATATATATATATATATATAGGGCAAAAAAGAGAGCGAGAGAAAGAGATATAGAGATAGATTATATTTACATGTCTAACAATTGTTGGGAACACATCGTTGTTTTGATGCAGCATCAAACTTTATTCAGTCCAAGAAATCTATTGTTGGTTGATTAAAAAGGATCTGATAAAATATAAAATTTACTGTGTTCACGTCATATCATCTGAAATATCTTTCACAATTCTTAATTCATCAGATAAGCGCATTCCAATTATTTAATAATTACGTTTTCCATGTTTCGGTTAGATAATTATATTTCTCTGTGGAAATTAATTCGTATGATAAAAAACGTTTATAAAATGCGAGGCCTTGAGAGAGGAATTATACTTTTCTAACAATATTAATAATACTTAGAAATTAGATAAAACAATGCGTAGCACAGCAGGCATCAATGCAAATGGAAGAATAACTTATTGAATAGCATCATCAGAACTGTTCCTTATATAAATGTAGTGAATACAGTGTCGAGATAAACTAAGTAACAGAAATTCATAGAAAAATGTAGTTGGTTTCTTTGAATGGTCTTCCAAATTCTAAGGAAAAACATTGGTAAACTATTTTTTCGAATTTTTAATCATCATACAAAACAAGAATAAATAATTAATAACCCCCTCATTAGTCATTTGGGCGTTGTTTAGTTGGATGTCAAGAAATCCCGATCCCTTATATATATAATCGTATTGCAGTCAATACTTGTCTTCGAATGTCCGGCTGGCTTGGCAGGCCGAGAGCAAACTAAAGACGTTTCAACGAATAATGGCAATTAAAAGGCGCTCGTAAAGCCAAGACAATTCGCGATTGTTTCCGGTGTTGCACATCATTAATAGACCCAGGCAATCGGTTGAAATACAAATCTTTCGAAAAGATCGGCATCTTTTGACCGCTTGCGGCTCTCTGCTGACGCTGCTGCATGTCCAGGGTTTGTTGTCGATTCTATCACTGACGATAGCGCAAAAGTGTTGACACAAGTCGGATCCCATATCAGTGACTTACCGTTTGTAAAGGGAAACCCCGTTAGGCCATCAGGTCGTTTGCCATCCTCTCTGTCAAGGCCAACCGGATGGATGTGTAAAATTGACCGCAGTGATATACAGCATACTCATGTTGACACACCGGTCCCCGTTAGATCACCGAAGTTAAGCGACGTTGAGCCTGGTCAGTACTAAATGGGTAACCATTTAGATGTACTAGGTAATGTATGTGCTCTCCGCTTATCTTTGCATTGTTCCCAGTCGTCCTGAACTTCTCATTGCCACTGTAATCAAGCAGTGCTGATTCAGAAGAGATGTGTACTGGGATTGTGCAACCCTTGCTGAATAATTACACGCGCAGCTATTCTTACAGAAGGTATCAATTGTAGTAGTAAAGAGAAATGTCTGCCCAAACTACGCAAAGATATGTTTTATGGACTAAAACATATTTATATGGGAGTTTTCTTAAACAAGGCTGATGTGAAATTCTACATAAATGAATGTTTTTTGTTGAAAATAAACAACATTTATCAGTTAATTAACAACTATTTGTTCTAATAATGTAGTCCTGTTTTATAAGGAGTTAAACATAAATGACATCCAATCACACAAAAACATTTGACATAGCTAAGAATACAATGGAATGTTTCTGAATTATGAAGTAGGTGTAATAAAGATATTTGCGCGTGACGTTTTTGTTTTTGTAAGTACGAAATTATGCTAGAAGAAAATATTAATTAAATTTGTTTTAGGGTGTATATAATTGTCTTAGTGATCGTTGCACTTGAAAATAAGCTATTCATTTAAATTTCTTTTAGGGTGTAAATTGTTTAAATTTAAGGTTTAAATTTGGGTTTCATTTAGGATTTAAATTTGGATTTAGGGTTTTTCAAATTTAAATTTGAATTTGGAGTTAACAATAATTTAGTAGTTTATTTTAATTAATTTAGTTACTTAATAATTACTAATAATTACTCAATAATAATTACAAATAATTACTTATTAATTATAAATTAATATTAATTAGTTAATAATTACTTAATAATAAGTAGTTTATTTTAATTAATTTAGTTAACAAAACAGATTTAAATCTTAATTTGAATTTGAAATTGACATTTAAATTTGGATTTAGGGTTTTTCATTTAGAGTTTAAATTTGGATTTCATTTAAGGTTTAAATTTGTTTTAGGGTGTAACTAATTGTCTTGGTGATTGTTGCACTTGAAAATAAGCTATTCATTTAAATTGGTTTTAGGGTGTAAATTGTTTAAATTTAAAGTTTAAATTTAGGTTTTATTTAGGGTTTAAATTTAGATTTAGGGATTTTTGAATTTAAATTTGAATTTGGAGTTAACAATAATTTAATAGTTTATTTTAATTAATTTAGTCAGCTTAAAAGTCTTTACACGCGTCTATTTTATTCTCACTTCTCTTTTACGCGTCTTTCGCGTACATTAGTTCCTTTGTCCTCTACTTCTTTTTTTACTCGTCAAGTGGCAACCTCAAATGTTTATTATCGATATGTGTGTGTGTTATACATACCTTAATTAGTTAGTTTATTTTTTGTTTTCTTTTATGGCGCGGAAACGTAGACTGTTCATTATGATTATAGTGCGTGAATTACCTTTTTCTCTCTTTTTTTAATTGCTTACTGTTCTGCGTGAGACAATTCTTAGACTTTTTATCATCGACGTCGCCGCCGTATTGGTTCTGATCGTCTGGTAGTCGCTTTTCCATGTCTGTTGATTATTTCTTCAGTTTAGCTAGATGAATAAAACGTTTCCTTGCACAGAAAGGTAGACAACAGACGACTGAGTGTTTATTTTTTAGGGGAATATCTCACACATACGCGAGAGAGAGAGGGGCTCCAAATCTATGTAACTTCTAATTAATTATCTG
The DNA here is from genome assembly GCA_963556195.1 of Sepiola atlantica. Taxonomy (NCBI): domain Eukaryota; kingdom Metazoa; phylum Mollusca; class Cephalopoda; order Sepiida; family Sepiolidae; genus Sepiola; species Sepiola atlantica. The sequence goes on along the minus strand of OY744533.1, from coordinate 74,173,799 downwards.
GAGTATTAATAAACGGGTGGGCATAACGAACATACATCTCAACGGGAGGAGGCACATTAACGCCCTCTGGCGATTTAAACTTTTCTTTAGATATTATCTTATTATTAAAAGTCAGTCCAGCGTGGCTTCCGTACGGAACTGATTCTCAAAAACCTTTGTTTTCATTTCAACTCGAAAAATGTGACGTTATTCGTCATCTCGTCTAAGGTCATCTATCTATCATTTATTTTTGGAACCGGTCTTTTTTTTAAAGAGTTGGTGTCACCACGGTCTGCACTGTTCACCCGATTCAAAGATTTATACTAGCTCATTTACTTGGTATCCGACATAGGGCCAGTCATGATGTTACACTAAGAGATAGTAGCAACTATTAGAGAGTTGTTGAATGAACAGAGAAATGAGAGGGTGAGATATATATATATATATAGATAGGTGAGTAAGAGATGGGTGACTTGTTCAGTTAATTACGATTTATGGCTAATGGAAGGAATTAAAATAGAATTTCCTTTAAATATAACTCAATCAAAAAACTAAATATTATTTTAGAATGCAGTGTGTGTCATTAAAGTATATAGGACAAATGTCACACAGGAAAACGTTCATGTGCTCGCTATTTGTCACCTACAGCTATTAAGTGTGAGTAGACGAGCGCCGAGATTCGTATGTGAGTGATTAGTGAGCAGTCGGAGTTTGAAACGCCTATATAGTTAAACTCCGAAGGAAGGGACATTTTATCATGTCTATATATGTTTTTCGTATAGGTGTGTTATATTTATAAATGGCTATACAACATAGTTAAATGTTAGCCTGTATTCTCTCTAATACGACTGAGCAAATGTAGTCATCCGCAGACATCTTTTTTTCCGTAAAGGGTGTCTTCAGTGTCGTTAGACGAGCAGGTGTTTCAAGCTGAGATTCGAAACTGTATCGCTTTGTCAGCAATTGTTTATCGAAAGAGAGTACAACTGTATTGTATTGTACGCTATCTATGTATTATATTGTTTATTTTAATTGACGAGATGACCGTAAACATAGAGGGGTGTTTAGTTTACTTACCGCTGTTCTAGTTATAATACGTATTAATTAAGAAACTAAAATGAATCCACCAATGTAATTAACAATGTTTTCATGCTGCGTTGATCTCTATTGTTCTGGGACAAACGCTTTGGATGGAACGAGGGTCTGGTCGGTACGATGTAGGATGACATATTGAGAAATATCTTCGCGTGAATAACAAGACTTTTGCATTAAATTCTGATACGCCCACTTCGAAAACAGCCGAGTGGACCGGCCTGTCAGATCAGGGATAAACATGGTCTGAAGCAAAGAAACGCATCTATCGGCTTTTAGGGAAATTGTTCTAAAAGAAAAAAGACGAACGGATATTCTTAACGTGTGTCCTTTCAACTTAGGCGTTTCAAGATAAGCTTACTATTTGATACTTAAGCGTGACTGACTGACGAGCATGCTATTTCAAAATCCAGCGTGACAGAAGTAAATATTTCAAACTTTAGTGTGGCAGACTTACGGAAATGATTTTTCTAACTTAAGCGTCACAAATCAAAGAGAATCCTATTTAATAATTAAGCGTGTTGAACGAAAGAAAATATTTTTTTAACCTTCAAAGTTGCTAGACTGTCGAACATGTTACTTCAAACTAAGGCGTTTCAAACCAATAACATGTTTTTTTGTCTAAATTAAAATAGGACAGACCAAGTAAAATAGTGTTAACATTAATGTAACAGACTGACTGAAATACTAGTTCAAACTTGAACCTACCAAAAAAATTAAAATGCTATTTAAAAAATCAGCGTTACAGGAAATGTTTTCAAGTAAAATCTGACAGATTGACGAAAATTAAGTTTCTATCTTAAGCGTCACAAATTAAAAATAATGTAATTTAAAAATTAAGCATAAAAATGTAAAAGATAGTATTTTAAACTTCACTGTTAATAACTGACAACAATTTTCTTTCGAACTTAAGCTTCAAAAACAGAAAGTTCTATTTAAAACTTCAGAGGAACAAACTGAAATAAATGCTATTGAAAATGTAAACTAATACATATTATTTTAAACTTCAGTGTGATAGACTGACAAAAATGCTATTAAAAATTGAAACAAAAACATATTATTCCAAACTTCAGTGTGTGACAGACTGAAAAAATACTATTGAAAAATGTAAACAAAAACATATTATTAAAAACTGCAGTGTGACAAAGTGACAAAAATTCTATTGACAAATGTAAACAAAAAGATATTATTTAAAACTGCAGTGTGATAGACTGACGAAAATGTTATTGCAAAAATGTAAACAAAACATATTTAAAACTTCAGTGTGACAGACTGACAATATGTTATTGAAAAATGTTAACTAAAACATATTATTAAAAACTTCAGTGTGATAGACTGACAAAATGATATTGAAAAATGTAAACATAAACATATTATTTAAAACTTCAATTTGATAGACTGACAAAATGTTATTGCAAAAATGTAAAAAAAACATTATTTAAAACGTCAATGTGATAGACTGACGAAATGTTATTGAAAAATGTAAACAAAAACATATTATTTAAAACTTCAGTGTGATAGACTGACAAAATGCTATTGTAAAAATGTTAACAAAAACATACTATTAATAACTTCAGTGTGATAGACTGACAAAATGATATTGAAAAATGTAAACAAAAAGTTATTATTTATAACTGCAGTGTGATAGACTGACGAAATGATATTGAAAAATGTAAACAAAAACATATTATTTAAAACTTCAGTGTGACAGACTGACAAAATGTTATTCAAAAATGTTAACAAAAACATATTATTTAAAACTTCAGTGTGATTTACTGTCAAAATGCTATTGAAAACTGTAAACAGAAACATATTATTTAAAACCTCAGTGTGATAGACTGACACAAGGATATAGAAAAATGTAAACAAAAACATATTATTTAAAACTTCAATGTGATAGTCTGACAATATACTATCGAAAAATGTTAACAAAAACATATTATTTAAAACTTCAGTATGATAGACTGACAAAATGATCTTGAAAAATGCAAACAAAAACATACTATTTAAAACTTCAGTGTGATAGACTGACAAAATGATATTGAAAAATGTAAACTAAAACATATTATTTAAAACTTCAGTGTGATAGACTGACAAAATGATATTGAAAAATGTAAAAAAAAACATACTATTTAAAACTTCAGTGTTATAGACTGACAAAATGATATTGAAAAATGTAAACAAAAACATATTATTTAAAACTTCAGTGTGATAGACTGACAAAATGATATTGAAAAATGTAAAAAAAAACATACTATTTAAAACTTGAGTGTTATAGACTGACAAAATGATATTGAAAAATGTAAACAAAAACATATTATTTAAAACTTCAGTGTTCTAGAATAACAAAAATATTATCTTAAACTCATGCGTTGCAAGCCAATAAAACTCTGTTTACGATTTAAGCGTGGCAAAACAAAGAAAATATTTATTTTATATTTTTGTAAGACGAAAATACGACATCAAAGTTAAGCATCACTAACGTAAGAATATACTATTAAAAAATATAAGCGTGTTAATCCTAATATAATGCTATTTCAAACGTCAGTGTGACAGACTGACTGAAATTATTTTTTCAAACGTCATGCTATTTTCAAAATTAAGCGTAGAAGGCTAAAGAATAAATGTATTCCAAATGTCAGTGTGATAAACTGACAAAACTGCAATTTCAAACAGAATTCTGAGAGACGGATGAATGTGATAGACAGACAAAGCCTCAAATAGACGCGAAGAGACATGTTTAGAATATGCATCGTTTTCCTTTTAATTCAGATTGCATTGCTGAATTTACTATATTGACGGCCTTAATCGATAAATCGAGAAATATTTGACATGTGATTCATAAACATTTTATTGAGTTCCAAAATGAATGCAATCCTTTCGATTCTTCTTATTGCTAATCAATCCGTGCAAATAAAACTTGTTACTGCTCTTTCATGGCACAATTTCCGCCATGATGGACGTGGGACGAAACCTTCAAACTCTCCCGATATTCGGATTGCAGAATAGAAAGCTGACACCCTTTATATTTATTTGATTTTTTTTTAATATATCTATATTCTGAACAGTTTTAAATAGCTTTGACCTTTTTATTTACAACGGACCCATTCATTTCAGTAAATATTAAATATTGAATTTATTTTAATGATAATACGTATTAAAAGATAAAATAAATTGTTTTTGACTCTTAAAATAATTTCTTACGCTATTTATAATGTTTATCCATGAATTTATTTTTTTTATCATCGCTTATGTTTTAATTAGTTTTTAAATCATAAATCTATTCTGTCGCGCCAATACTATAATGATTTTGGTAAGAAAATCCCAAATAGGTCAGTTGGTAAAACCTAAGATTGAAGATTTCAACGTGTCAGTTTCGATTTCCGGTCATGGTATCCGCTTTATTTGATGCGAATTTATTATTTACCAATATGCAATATTCTTTTTTTCTCGAAAGTAGTTTAGATCTCTGATGTATTTTTTAATGAGACAAATTCTGAAATGAATTTATTATGTTTAAAATAAAATGTGACTAATGGACGACGGGAAAAAAACATCTATTTCATATGAGATAGAATATATTTCTTTTGCGTGTCGCATGCATATAGCGTCAACAACTAACAAATCGTGGTGTTTTAAATCTCGACTGATAAATATTCTTTTAGATACGCACATTGCATTTAAAATAACTGGCTATGAATGATGGCCTGTCAGTCCCATATAATCTGACACATAACTGTCAGAAACAAAGATGTATGTCAGTTTAATGTAGCCGCAAGAAAGTATTAATAATGGTCAAAGGGGAACTTCTATTGATCCGAAACCGTAATAACAGTGATACATTCCAAAACCATCGCTTTCTCTTAAATATTCTACATTGAACGACACGTGTGCTTTAATCCGTCTCTTGTTAGATCAATTATGCAGATTAGTTGGTCACGCATGAAAATTAGTTCCAACTATAGAAATCTGCACTTATGAACACATATTCTTTTTCATTCGAGGAAACGGTTGCCCGACACGCAAAAAATATTATCGGCTTTGAAGCTGGTAATTTTTGGCTTTCAACTATATTATTGCATTCATCTTTTACATTTAAATTCGAGAGAAGCTGTTGCTGTAATAAACAGAGAAGACGGTGTATAACTATTCGCTTCGTTGGTTTAGTCTATTGCAATTCAGTTACTTTAATATAGTCGTTAGTTTATGCGTCATCAATTTTTCATTCAAATGTCTAAATAGATTAATTTTTATTAGTAAACTTAATTTCTTATAAATCAGCATCGTACGACATTTGGCTGACTCTATTCTGTTGTTGGTAATCGTTTCCCACATTCTTTCTAAAAAGCGTGCACTTACAGGAGATAACGCATGAAGGTTGCCAACATGCATAATGGAAGGGGTGCAATGGAACTAACAGAATTCAAATATCGCACTTCCGGCCGCCAGTCCACATCAATATCCACTTCCGCATCGTAAACTATTATCTTGATTAGTGTTACAGGTTTTCTTCTATTCCATTTGATTAAAATTAGTCACTTTAACAAAGAATCGCAAATATTTTAAAAACAGAAACTATATATTTTTTTTTTTCAAATGTAAAACGTTGAACTTCAAATTAAGAAAAAATAGTGAATCTTAAATTAAAAACGGCCAGTATAAATTAAATGAACTGCATCAGAAATTGAAGAAAACCTAATTTAAAATTAAAATCTTATCAATCTTCAAGAGATACACGATTTATTAAGAAAGAAACAAGAAAAAAGACAATATAATAAAATACCGATGAGTTAGAAATTACTTAAGAAGTTTTCGCTAATTCCAAAAATTTACCGTCGTGAAAAAACTATAACTCACTTAGTTGAGCAAATTCACACAATTATGAATTATTTTTAAAAGTTGAAATTAAGATGAAAAACTGTTAATGTTTGTCCCTTCATAAATGTGCATTGTTTTTGTTTCATGATCGTCATTTGTGTTGGCTTTGTTTGCTCAGTGATTTATTTTCATGTTAAAAATAAAGTACTTATCCAGATTAGGACCGAAGCTAAACTCGGCTTAGCGTCGGTAGTTTCCGGATGTTTACGTAAACGACCGGAAAATTCCGATTACATGTTCAGTGAAAAAAAGAAACTTTTTTAATGCCGAAAAAGAATAATTTCATAACTCTAATCCTAACCCCTACATCGTTTTAACATTTGTTCAGTGATATTTATTTTAAAGAGTTACGTGTAAAAGAAAACATTCCATTATTTCTTTTTTCGATGTGTACATCTATCCTAGTTTTGTATTTTTTGGATGCAAGCAACCCACTTTTCATTGGCCTTTTTTGTCCGTCTATGTAAACATCCGGAAACTATCGACGCCAAGTCGATTTTAACCTGGGTCCTAATCTGGATGAGTACCAAAAATAACTTCTACAAGCGCCCATAAGAAACGAAAAATAATACATTAAAATAATAATTCATGGTGAGATGTAGAGCGAACAAGAAGAGAACAGGTGGGGAGAGGAAGATAGAAAAAGGGGATGTACTGGGAGACGATTATACAGAGCATATTAGTAGCTGCAGCGTAAGTGTATAAGAAGATGACGTAAATAAATAAATGACGTAAATAAAGAAAAATCGGAATAAAGCAGGAGTAGCAGCGGGACTAGTGCCCTCCTTATTTCTTACATGTTCTCACTGTGCTAGCGCATTTCTGGCAACTTGGTAGTGTCAGAGACAAATTGTTTGAAACTTCTATCCCTGTCAGAATCACCTACGGCGGACATATCTGAACTCTAGCGGTATCAAAGCCGAAGCTCAGCTAATAGGGTGCTAGTGAAAATGCAGGAGGAGTCGACGTCAGAATCTGTCCTCCTCTGGTCGTATTTGCCTCTGCGTGTAGCAAAAAAGGATGTTTGCAGGCTGGAGATCACAAATCAATGTAGTGAGAACTACAGCGTTGTTTCTGCGCAGGTTTACAACCGTCACTCTTTTATTTTTTTCATTGAACAAACCAACTCCGTATGCAAACGCCGACTTTTGCAGCTTTCTGTGTCTGGGTGAAACTACAATCTTTGTACGTCTAATTATTCTGAGATACAATCTTCGTGAGCTTTATACAGAAATCCGATCAGACCAAATAAATAAGTAAATGATTTAAATAAAAAGAACCAAGAAGTATTAAAAAAAACTACAGAATAGTATAAAAGGGATAATATAGTGTTTCTAAATTTTTTTAGATAAGGATTGATTATTTGTATAGTTTCGATTATTCTGACTACTGTTCTCATCTTGAGTGTTATCATCACAACAGTTCGACCGCTGTAACCTCCGGCCTTCTTCAGGCGTATCGTTTTCGAACTCAGGAATATTTCTGTCGAACTCGAGAATCTGGACGGAATTTCGAACGGAACCCTTTATTTAATCCACGAGGGTAGCATATTCTTGTTCCGTTGGCCATGACTTGGAGAAATCTTCAGTAATTAGCAATTCTTCGAAACCCCGCACCGAGGATTGAACTTTCCACCTTCAGATGACTATCACTTAGAACTGAATTTAACTTAGTACTATATCGACTGCTTCACGTGGGATAATATAGATTTAAAGGCTTACAGCAGGAGTAAACGGGGGTCCTCATTCGTTTCCGTTCAACAGCGGTGACCCTTCCAGTGTAAAATATCGATTAGATATTTTCCTGTGTCGATATGGCAAAAACAATCTTGTAAAACTTTACTGAAACTGTTGCTAGGAAAGGAAAGTTATTATTAATTTTGTAAGCTCTCACCCATCTACCAAAAATGTGTTAGCAAATTATATATGACTATACGGTGAGAATAAATAAACGATTATGATTTGGGAATAAAGAAAAATTTCATGAGGTGAAATCTATCCGATGATAAAAGGCTGTTCTTAGTTTGAGCACGTAAAGATAATATTCTGCTCGAAATATCTTAAACCGGATTTAAGTGTACCTGTCTATCGTAGGATGTGTATCTCTGTGACTGTCAATAATAGCGTATGTGAAAACTATTAGAAGTAGATGCGAGATGATGTTTACATAAATATGATGGAACGGGGAGAAGAAGAAAGGTTGACATCAGGTTCAAAGTACATTATTGCAAATGAACTATATAGCCCAAACAAGATTTTTTTGTTATGTAGCATACGTATTTATTTCAAAAATGGAGATAGAAATTGGACATTTAAGAATACCACTGTATGGTTCGCAATAAAAATTAGACATTCTAACAAAGCAATAACTGCTCCAATATAGGGATAGTGGAACAGTTATCGCTCGACTTAAGAGACCCTCATCACACATTCGCTTCAACAACAGACGAATTAAAAACACACCAAAAAAATGATGAGAAAAGAAAAGAAGGTATTTTTATATATCTCTTCTTTTTTTTAAATTCTGATGATGGAAGGCGGAGCGCATCCCTCTCCTTCTGCTGCCTTGAACCTTCCCTGAGTTTTAGTCAGGTACCCATTTACTGCTGGGTGGACAGAGAGAGTTTTCAGACATATATACATACACACACACATATATATATATATATATATATATATATATATATATATATATATATATATATATATACATGTATATATATATATATATATTAAATGGGAATTTAAAAACAAGACAGTATTTAATTTCATGGCTTCCCAGCAGAGTTGATCAGACCCCACTTCCCTTAAAAGACAAAAAAATAAACGTTCCTTATACTAAATCTACGTTTTGTTCCATATAAATGTTTTGCTAACTTATATTAGTTATTTAAAAAAAAATTCTTTACCTGTGCTGTTCGTCTGTCTGATAAAATTTATCCGTTACTTACAAAAATGTTGCTGCATTTTAAAGTGTTTGGACGAATCTATTACACTATTATTTAGGTGATTAATGTATTATTTTTAGTTTTATATTATAAATATAAAAATATCAACACATCAAAAAATAAATAAATAAATATGTATATATATATATATATATATATACTGTCTGGGTAAATTCAATACTGGAAAAATAAATGAAAATGGGCAGAGATTGCTTGAACTATGCACGCGCTTCGAACTGTGTGTTGCCAATTCATTCTTTGACACAAAGCCACAGCACAAGGTCTCTTGGAGGCACCCACGAAGTAAGCATTGGCACCAACTTGATCTTGTGCTCATCCGTCGCGCAAATCTCAACTCTGTCAGAGTTGTCAGATCCTACCACAGCGCTGACTGCGATACTGACCACTCGCTTGTCTGCTGCAAAATTAGGCTCTCACCTAAAAAAAAGATGCTCTTTTCTAAGGCTAAGGGAAAGCCCCGTCTGAATACTGCAAACATGCAGGATCCTGCGCTTGTATCGCAGTTTGCGGACCTATTTGAGAAGGAATATTCCACAATCAAGTCTGAATCGGCTGACACGCGATGGCAGTCTCTGAAGGGAGCAATGCACAACTGTGCTCTGGCCACCTTTGGAAGGAAAAAAGCTAAGTCAACTGACTGGTTTGAGGCGAAGTCCAAGGAACTCAGTCCTTATATCAACAGAAAGAGGCAGATGCAGTGCGAGTACAACAGGCTCTCTAGCAATCAAAATCTGTGCAAGCTCAGGCAAGCCAGAAAAGAGGCCAAACAGATGGCCAGGCGTTGTGCCAATGAATACTGGGTGGAGCTTAGCCATCGCATTGAAAATGCATCTGCCACAGGCAACATCAGGACCATGTATGAAGGCATAAGGGTTGCTACGGGCCCCACTCAGAGCAAGTGTGCCCCCTTGAAATCCTCCTCCGGAGAAATTATTACTGACAAGGGGAGGCAGATGGATCGCTGGAAGGAGCACTACGCTGACCTTTATGCAAGGACAAGTGAGGTCTCTGAGTCTGCACTTGCTACAATGGAACAACTCAGTGTCCTGCATGAGCTCGATGAAATGCCAACCATCTCTGAGCTAAACAAAGCTATAGATCAGATTGCCCCTGGCAAAGCCCCAGGTAATGACGAGATTCCTCCAGATCTCATCAAGCAGTGTAAGACAGTCCTCCTGAAACCCATATATGATATTCTTTGCTGTTGCTGGGCAGAAGGTGAAGTACCACAGGACATGAGAGACACCAAAATCATTACTCTCTATAAGAACAAAGGAGATCGGAGTGACTGCAACAATTACAGGGGCATATCTCTACTAAGTATTGTGGGCAAGGTTTATGCAAGGGTACTACTTGTAAGGGTACAGGCGCTTGCTGAGCGTGTGTATCCTGAGTCCCAGTGTGGTTTCAGGGCAGGGAGATCAACAGTAGACATGATATTTTCATTGAGACAACTTCAGGAGAAATGCAGGGAACAAAATATGCCGTTACAGATTGCTTTTGTGGATCTCACAAAAGCATTTGACACTGTCAGTCGCAGAGGGCTGTACTTGGCACTTTCTAAAATTGGCTGTCCTCCAAAGCTTCTGAGTCTCATCAGATCATTCCACCAGAATATGAAAGGAACAGTACAATTTGATGGGAACCTGTCTGAACCATTCGACATTTGTAATGGAGTGAAACAGGGCTGTGTTCTGGCCCCAACCCTCTTTGGGATCTTTTTCTCAATGCTTTTGAAGCATGCTTTTGGTGATGTGAATGAAGGCATCCTTCTTAGGACAAGATCTGATGGGTGCCTTTTTAACCTTTCCAGACTCAGAGCAAAGACCAAGGTAAGACAAGCAACGATGAGGGACATGCTATATGCTGATGATGCAGGCATTGCTACTCACACTGAGGGGGAGCTTCAATTACTTATGAACCGCCTCTCTATTGCCTGTAAAGATTTCGGCCTGACCATTAGCCTTCCAAAGACCAAAATACTGTCCCTGGGCTCAACAGGCAAGCCCTCTATCAAAATTGACAACTTTGAGCTAGGTGTTGTTGAAGACTTCCCATATCTTGGCTCAAACATCTCGGATTCTCTCTCGTTGGATACGGAAATCAACAAAAGGATTGGTAAAGCAGCAGGTACCTTGTCTAAGCTAAAGGGTCGAGTCTGGGAAAACTCCTTACTCAAAGCCAGCACAAAAATGTCAGTGTACAATGCTTGCATTATAAGCGTCCTGCTGTATGGCAGTGAGACATGGACACCCTATGCTAAACAAGAGGAAACGTTGCAGATATTTCATCTTAGAAGCCTGCGTTTCATCCTAGGTATCAGATGGGAAGACAAAAAGACAAACATTGAGGTGCTTGAAATAGCTGGTATGAAATCCATGTACACACTACTGAGGCAACGCCGACTGAGATGGCTTGGCCACGTTCACAGAATGGCTGATGGCAGAATTCCCAAAGATCTCCTTTATGGAGAGTTAAAAGAAGGAGAGAGAGACCATGGTCGCCCTCTTCTAAGATACAGGGATGTCTGCAAGAGAGACATGAAGGCCATTGACATCGATCCATCATCTTGGGAAAGCCTTGCCTCTGACAGGGATAAATGGAAAAAAGCCCTCAAACGACAGCTTGACATCGGGGAGGCAAAGTGGAAAATAAAAGCTGCTGAAAAGCGTGCAAGGAGGAAAGAAAGGGCAAAAGCAAGTGAGCTTCCTCATCAACCCTCCCACTTCATATGTGACAACTGTGGCAGAGACTGCAAGGCCCACATAGGCCTTCTCAGCCACAGCAAGAAATGCCCTGATCGAGCCAGTATGCCCCTTGGGATATTGACACCACTGACGGGATTCTAAAGACTGGAACTAGCCAACAAGATCTGCAAGTGCCATTCATGGTCGGACACGACCGACGAAGGCCGACTACTATATATATATATATATATATATATATATATATATATATACATACATACATATATATATATATACCTTTAGTCCCTCCTTCTCTCCCTCCTCCTCCTCCTTTGGTGTCCATCTCCCCGTTGTCGTCAACCTCAAATAAATAGTAGTCTTCCTTGTTCACTTACAGTTTTTTCTAATCTGCGTTCACAACTGTCGATTTTTTTTCCTTTTCTCAGTGTTTGAAATCAGCGTTTATAAGTTAACCGTTATTTTTTTCTCTTTTTCTTCTTTTTCTTCTTCTTCTTTGCCCACTCCCAGTGTTTAACATCGGCGTTCATAACTGTCGATTTTTCTCTTTCATCTTCTTCTTCCTCTTCTTTTTAAACATTTCTTTCTTTCTTTCTACTGTATTTTTATTGTTTTTCTTTTTCTCATTATAATTAGTAGATGTGTTATATATACGTTTATACATATTCTACATTATTTTTATTTATATATCCTATTATTTGTTCTATCAGTTTATTTTGATTAATTTGATAAAATTTAAAAGCATAAGGATGGCGTGTAATTGCCTTATTTCATTGTCCAAATATTTTATTTTGATCGCCACCTTGATTAATCATTCTTATTATTAGATCAGAAATTGGGGGCATGAAATCTACTAATTTTAAGGTAACACGAGCAATCCTCAGAAATTCAGACATAATACTCCCGTAAAATATATACGCAGGGCTAGTACTATTTTTATATGGCATTCGCACGATACGAAAAGGGAATGAATTTCTTTTATCAAACAGTTTATAGATAAATATTTTATCTTCAATTTTTATATCCAAATCAAGAAAAGTAGTTTGTGTTCCCTTATGTTCACAGTTTAATTTTAACTCTTTAGGATATATTAAATGTTTAGTATTTGCAAACTCTTCGCTATCATTAATGCAAACAAGGTCGTCAATATATCGCCTACATCCATGATAACTATACGCTCTAGATATGTAATTTTTTATTAATGATGACATATATATATATATTCCAGTCTATGCAAATATAGATTTGCCCAAAATGGAGACGGATCCAAACCCATTGGAATACCTATTGTTTGAGTAATAATTTATTCCCTATTTGAAAGTAACTCTCTTTTATAAGGTGACTTATAAGCATCATCAGACCAGTTTTGAACACACTCGTCTTACCATTTTTATTTTTACACCAAAAGGCTTTAGATTTTGAAAAGTCTATGTATTTACCTTTTCCTCCTGCAAAAGCTAAATCTACAGTATTACCTAATTCTTTAATAAGTTCTTTATGTGGTATTTTTGTATATAATGTACTAAAATCATATATATATATATATATATATATATATATATATATATATATATATATATATACCTGTTTTTTAATTGTATCTATATATTTATATAATCATATGATTGTGTATATACTAATTTTGAACACATCAAATTAATGTCTAAACAATTTATTGGGTAGTTTATCACGATTAAATTAATCGGTCAATCTGATGATTTTCAAAAATATTTCACTTAAATACATTTTTCATACGTGTCTCAAAGATGTTGTCAATTTTCTTATTCAAAAAGGGACAATTTGCGCATAACATCGACCGGACTCTACTTATCCTAACGTCTTCTAGAACTTGACGTGTTCTTTCTGCCTTTACCGTGATTCGACCCCTTCGGGGTTAATACCACTAAAATGAGAAAGAAGAAGAAAAAACTATGAGACATTCTCGCCTGACAAAGTTGTTCTACAGCGGAATCTTGCAAAAACAATAAAATTAAATAAATGATTGTTTCATTCAAATTGCACGATGTGTTGATTTTCAAAAATATTTCACGTAAATACATTTTCATGCCTCAAAGATGCTGTCAATTTCCTTATTTAATTATTTGTTTTTGTTAACTGTTTTACGCCGTTATCATTTCTAGAAAGGTCCAAGAGAAAAGTGGACTTTTTTTATCGTACATGACCTATACAAGCATAAAAACGTGAAATGAGAGGATAGCATGTTAATGTCAAAACAAGGGGAATAATATGAAAAGTCGTAAAACGCTTGAAACTCCTCTTCAGATTCTGTTAGAAAAAAGTCAGACATTTGCGAACACGCATGGAAAGAAATATGATGAATTCGAAATCGTTACGACTCACTAATCTGTATGATAACATTATGTATTCGTGTATTGCTTTGCTCGCGACACGATGATGCAACGTCGAGTCGCCTAGATTTTATTCGCTGTCCGACATTAAGGACGCGATAAAATTCACAAAGCCTTTTCTCACTTAGAGATCGATTACTGTCAGCTTATAAAATGCACTCAACTTTAATGCGCTCCAATTGTCACTTTTACATCGGATGCACAAGACTGGATTCATTAATTATTAGCGCGGTTTTTCTCAACACCCTCATGCTCAGATTCTTCTGAGATTTGAATCGGATACGTGTGCGGCTCGCGTAGGCGTGTATCATTGTCGAATGGACACAAGAAGCCTTCAAACTGACTGCACATGTACACACCGATAGGTTAGATTCACCACCACATGTAATTCGATCTGAAAGTTGCAATAATTGTGCATATTATAAGATACGATTCTGCGAATTTGCGGGCATTGGCTTCGTTCTGGCATGTCAGATATGATATTTATTGGCTGTGTTACTCAATATAAATACTCATCTATATATATATATATATATATATATATATATATATATTTATATTTATATAAATATATATATATGTGTATATATATATAAATATATATATGTGTATATATATATATATAAATATATATATATATATGTAGATATACATATATATATATAAAGAGAGAGAGAATGAGAGAAAAAGATAGAGAGAAAGGTAGTTTGCTTGAAGCATAGCTGGGACTAGTAGTAATATGTTAAGAAGGCTGAGGGCAATGCAGAGTGCCGGGTAGCTTGTAAGCTGTGAGGACAATAATGGAAGTCGGGGGAACTTACTATTTATTTTCTATTAAAATATTACATGACAGCAAGTGTGGTGTAGGCTGTTTGACAACACACACACGACCGACACCACACTTGCTGTTATTGAAACCGCACACACACACACACACATATATATATATATATATATATATATATATATATATAGCCTATACATACTTTAAAAGGCAGATTTTAGTAGCATATGATAAATATATACAAATAAGTTATATCACACTGTGAGGTATTGTTAGTTCTAAAGCAATCACATATTTTTATATGACTTTGATCTGCATTTAATGTGTTTATAGTTCTAAAACCATTTTTGAAATACCTATTTGAAGGTTTGAATATTAAGCTTTATTGGGTTTGGAATGTTATTCCCTTAAGAATCGATATGAACTATGACATAAATGTTTATTATATTATAATATATATATATATATATATATATATATATATATATATATATATATATATATATATAAATTGGTAGTTTGATGTAAGCATTGCTGGGAGTAATAATAACAGTTTGTAAAAAGGTTGAAGGCAATGCGGAGGTCCGGATAGCTGTAAGCTGTGGAGAACAAAAACAAAACAAAACCGAAATAAGTTGGATATAGATCGAAAGGTTTGTTTATTTTTCTAGACAGCAAGGGTGTTAGTTTGTAATATCCGGATTATCAAGAATCAATTTGATATATTTCGAGAGATTTTTTTCTTTCTATTTCCTAATACTCTTCTTGTCAACAATACATAAAAGAAAAATCCCGGATATATATATATATATATATATACATTTATATATGTAGTTTTTTGAAAGCTTACCAAAAAAGCTTTCAAAACTCACATATAATTGCTCTGTACCCTGTAATCGAGTATCATCGAGCTTGTTTTTGTTGGAAAGATGATTGTTCACAGTACATTTAAATACCTGCATCTTGGTATAGTCTTAGAAACAGGGAGCAGGGGAGAATTGCAAGCGGTTAAAGAAAAGAAGAGCTATTAAAGTAGAAGGCTTTCCGGCATCTGGTGACCTCTACCCTGTCGTGGTACTATTTTCCATGCTTGTCAGTTAGGCTATTTACACTCTATGGGTAAAAGTGCAGCAAGTTCGTCGGAGCACATTCTGTTGAAGTACTTCTAAAACAAGCACTGGAAGCCTCATTCCGACGACGGGACAGCGTATAAAGTTGGTAAACAGTGTGTTAGGTTAAAGGCTCTTTTATACATACATATATACACACATACATACATACATAAATACATAAACACATACATATCTCTCTAAGTATATATATATAGATATATAGACATATATATATATATATATATATATATATATATATATATATATATATATATATATTAGAAGGATGTGTATACATATTTTTAAAACATTGTTTCGTAATACTATTATATTTATTTGGAAAAAAAACAACAATGTGTAGTGTAAAAATAAATAAAATGTATTTTAATCTGGACTTTCGTGAAATAAAATTCTCCTTGTCAAAGAAGTGTTTTTCTTTTTTTCTTCTTCATCGTCCGATGGTAATGGATTTTTTATATCTTTACACTACACATTGTTATGGGTTTTTTTTCAAAAAAATATAACATATATATATATATATATATATATATATATATATATATATATATATATATATATATATATAAATAAAGATTATACAATAACTGTTTCTTGTATAGAACAATTGTAAAGCATTCAAAAGATTATAATTCTGGTTTCAGGCATGATATCAATGCATAGGCAACATGATCACTAGCCCGGAGGAATTCGTCATATTTCAAGACACTACACTACTTTGTCAGATTGCGGTAATTCTGTTGGATTCTACTATTTATGCTGATATAGTTAGAACCTCATATTCAGTTTTTATGCATTTTCTCTTGTCTGATGAAAAAAGTCCATGATTAGTCAAGAATGTAAATATTGTGGGTGCAGTGAAACGTAGACATTGTTTAGCAAGCCAGTGTTCTCATAAATCTTAATATTTTCCTATTTTCGCTTATGTAATCAACTGAGATTTTGCCTTAAAAGGTAACGTGAACTCAATGACAAAATAAACTTAACTTGGAAAATGACAGTATCCGGGTGCTGAGCGGTTAACGATATTCCAATTTGAAATATAAGAAAGTGTTCTAAGTTGCATATAACCAATCAAACAATAGCAATCCATATATATTCTATGAACGTAAGTTTCAAACAATTCTCTTTTTAAATGAAATAAACCACTTTAATAGAAGTCCTACAACAGCTTTCGAAGCCTCAAACATATAATTGTGTTTATTTTAGCTTCCCAGGGCTATGCAGCGAGAACGTATTTGAGGCTAAAACTTTTTTCACAAGCCATGCATCAGGTAGTTTGATCGGCGTTGGCAAAATGTTGGAGATTGCCTTCATAAAGAAAACTTAAATAGTTTAGGTTACACGTGTTTGCAGTAGTGCCATGTTGTAGTTCTGTCTTTTCTACGATCCAAATTGGTCTATGTACTATGGTGTCTTTGTCCTACAGCTGTGGAAATACTACTGATCTTGCCCAATATATATATATGTATATATATATATATATATATATATATATATATATATATATATTAGCCATATTGCAATTTAGTTGTAAAAGGGATTAAGTGTTAAACAGTAGAGTATACACGAGTTAACATAAAGTATCTAATGTGTTAACTTCCTCAATATATATGTATATGAATATGTATAATAATTCTCCGAATAGAAGTGTGTTGCACCAGTTTTATGTCCCTCATTTATGTGTAGAATCGTTATTCCAATTTTGATCACACAGCATTTCATGATTGTTATTCTATAAATTATCTCAAATTTAATGTATATGCTTAAACGGGCCTTCACAAAAATGTGCAATTCACAGAATCTTACTTAAGTGGTGTCTAATGACTAAGGGTCAAATTCAATGCAAATCTGAAATTTTAAAATTTTAAAATAAGTGGTTGTGTCCACACTATAGCTATATAGTATGAGGTTATGTAAGCACACATCTATAATCTTCTACATAGGATAGACTATGATAGCTATTTCATAAGGCTTTGTTAGAATATCTCTATTTTCTTGTATAGGGTTCTGATAAAATAACTCTTGTGCATGGTATATGTTATAATAGTTCCACTATATTGTACATGGCTATGGTAGAATTGCTCTCATGTATCGGCCTATGTATATAAATATCTCCATTATCTTGTAAATGAATACCCAGCAAGTAAACTGCTAGTGGCCGGCTGAAGAACCACCCGTAGCACAGCCAGCGGATCACTAACGGCACCAAATACCGGGCAGGCAGCGTTTTGAAAATCGGCACACTTACGGTCCGTTGACTACAGCCATCAGCGGTTACCCTGTGGTAGCAACCTGCAGCAGACTTTATGAAGGAGAAATAGAGAACGATAAATATAAATTACTATTTATATTTGAAAATGATCCATACTGATTTTTAGCTTTTTTTATATCTGTTGTTTTGCAAAAATAAAATAGATTTAAGTGATAATGAAAGAGTATGACGTGTATGCTTATATGCATCTGTCACTTTATTTATATTTTTATTAGCGAAAGACAAAATATTTGACTAAATTCAGTGTAAAAAATTAAACAATTCTTTATCATCCAAAAAGTTCTGCATTGTATGAGGCTATATATTTACTCATTGTCTTTTGAGACTGCTGCCCTCATGGTATATATACCCCTTGAATAAACGGGAGATCGCACCTTCAACTACCGAAGCTGTGTGCTGCTTTATTGTATTTTTGCATTGCTCCTGTAACTAAAAACAAAACAAATAAGGTTTTCATCATATTTTAGAAGCATATCAACAATCATAATTTCATAAGGGTTTTTTTCTATCCTCATTCGTTTTATTGTTGTTCTTAAAGATTCAAGTAAATGTTTTATCTCCTAATTACTTAAGGAAAACAAGCATTTTCTCATACTCTAACGCCGGTTTTTTTTTTATTAAACTAAATTAATATAACATAGCAGCGAATTTGTTTTAAAAATACTTTCAAATGTGTTAATTTTTCATCCACAAATAAAATGTAAACCCCAGTTTCCGTGAATTTCTTTTCGTAAGCGTTCGGCTATCCTACGCAAACGCCCGAGAGATGACGAGCCGATTTGTACCAGACGACATTTTGATACAGTGCTGCGTCCTATGATGATAATGTTTTGCTTTTTTTTCTCTTCTTCTTTTTTGTTAGGGTTAGGATTAGGGTTAGGGTTAGGGTTAGGGTTTAGGGTTTAGGGATAGGGTTACGGTTTAGGTTTAGGTTTAGGGTTAGGGTTAGGGTTAGGGTTAGGGGTGGGTGTAGGGTTAGGGTTTAGAGTTAGGGTTAGGGCTAAAAATATTTATTTGATAACAGTAATTTCGCTATGTTTTGCTTGTTTTCTTAGTGTTGTTGTTTAAAAAAATTATTGCAAATATAACTAAAAAGTATAGGACGCAGCAACGTATCAAAATAACAAAAAATATTTATTTGATAACAGTAACTTCTCTATGTTTTGCTTGTTTTGTTTTTGTTGTTGTTTCGTTTAGAAAATTTTTTGAAAATATAACTCAAAATCATAGGACGCAGCACCGTATAATAAAAATTGTCGTCTGGTACAAATCGGCTTGCCATCTCTCGGGCGTTCGCGTAGGATAGCCGAACGCTTCCGACAAGAAACTCGCGAAAACTGGGTCAAGATCGATATAAGTACCAAAAGTATTTACAACTAATTAACTAAAATCCTCTTGTTATCAAGTTAAGAATCGTAACATAACAAGACACATTTAAACTCAATTTGATATCGACATGTATAGTTTAGTTAATGAAATCCGCTCACTATTTTGTTTAAAATCGTAGCAAGAAAACAAAGACAAAATTGACTGATGGCGGAAATCTCCGTGATTGCCCTATCACGTGGCCTGCGTAAAGCAGCCATTGCTGTTTATTAATCATACTTTACCGTTTCAGTTAACGTAATAAAAATAATCGTTTTCACGCTTTTAAACTAGTCGGTTTTCATTTTAATGCGTTTCATGTTCAAGTAAAAACACTTAATTGTTTTTCTCTGTTATGTTTGGTGATTCTGTTGCTGACATTTGCGAAATTTTCTTTTCAGCTTGTTAGATTTTTTTTCGTAAAAGATTCCGGTTCTCGTTTTAATATTTGTTTCATTTAAGTAAAACAGTGTTTCCTTACTCTTTACTAAACTAAATAAAAAGAAGAATCCAATGCTTTTAAAAGCACTCTTCAATCAATTTAATTAATAACTCACGAACGAAAAGTTATAATTTACTTAAGAAAGCCAAAAGTCTGTTCAGGTCAAGTGAATTAAATGAAGTTCAACTACTGATCAAAGCCTGACAAATAATTCTAAGAAAAAAAGTTTTTTAATTCATAATTTTTTTAGTTTAATTTTTTTACTTTTTTATAAAATCAACGATCGAACACAAGTTATGTACATATTCAAAACCTCATCATCGTCCACTCCATAATAAAGTCCGATGTGTATATTTTATATATAAATAAATAAAAATCCGTCCCATCACAAACCGTTAGCGATTTAAAATCGTGTTTTCTTTAAACCCCGATCGAAATCGTTTCAAGTAGTGGCATGAATCAAGAAACCGAATAGCACGTTAGACAAACTTTGCCGCCTGAGGTGAATTCGAGAGAGAACCAACCACTCTAAATAAAAAGTCAGAAAAAAAGACATATTAAAGTAGAAAACTTTCCGGCATCTGGTGACTTCTACAGTGTAGGGGTGTGATTCTGCTGCAGTAAAAGTTCAGCAAGTTTTTCTGTGCACATTCCGTTCAACTACTTCTAAAACAAGCTTAAGGGTGACTCATTGTGGCGATGGGACAGGGATTACAGCTTGATAGACAGTGTGGTACCTGTTAGGTTAAAGGCACTTTTATATATATTGCAAGATTATGAAATGACGGTTCCTTGTATAGAAATCCACCACCTTAAATAAGAAGTCAACAGTCGCTATTTTCCTTTACGTCATCAGACATAATAGTTATAATTTGTATACGAAAAATTACATTTTCAGGTAATTTTAAATGAGTTTTTATGAATATTAATGCGAACAGTTGCGAAGCATAATTTGTCTCTGCTTTTTTTTACAAAGGATATACACTAGTAAGCAACATTGAATAATCGAGGGAACATATTTTGTACTATTTGTACGATTAGTACGACTGTTTACAACGTTTAAGCCGATAAAACCTCCGACCATCTTCGAGTGCGTCATGTCGCACTCGAGAATCCTTATGGCGACCTCGGGAGTTTATACGCAATTTCGAACTGAACTATTCATCTAATCAATGGGGATAGATTATTCCCGTTCAGTCAGTGATAGGCGGGTAAAATACATACGTAATTCTTAATTATAGTCTTAGTCAGTATCGCCTATTGTGAGGATTGGTCATTTACTTTCCAGAATACTTTCATTTAGAACTGATTACTACTTAACGTCTTTATTATTTGCACCACGTGTTCATGTAAGAAACGCATTCGGGATGAGAACGGTAGTTTGAAAGATCAATGTAATACAATTTGTATAATTTCGATTATTCTGGCTATTGATCGGCCACTGTAAATTTCGTGGCGCAGTAGATATAGTACTAAGAAAAATCCAGTTCTAAGTAATAGTCATCTGAAGGTTGAAGGTTCAATCCTCAGTGTGGGCGATACGGATAACTTCGAATTACTGAAGACTTCTCTCAGTAATGGATGACGGAACGAGAGCATGCTACTCCCGATTACCAAGTTCAACAGAAACATTCCCGAGTTCGAAAAAATATACCTGAAGAAGGCCGGAGGATACAGTGGCCGAGACGTTGTGATGATAACACTAAAGATTTCGGATTTTCTAACTTTATTTGGCGAAATGTTTCCTCCCTACATTTTTGATTATATGATAAGTCTAGATATTCTTGGATGCGAATTTTGTCATCAGTCAGAAAGGAGGCGAGCTCGCTTGAGATGTTGGTTTGTAAATGATGTTTATTCCACCGACTGTTGTTTATTCTATTCCGAACAAACTAATGCCTTACTCGTCTTGCGATCCTTTGTGTTTTCCTGGAAGTGACTGGTAGTTTCAAGGTTAAGCCTGGTGAAACTAGCTTTAGATCACGACATCTGTATGGAAATGTATATTGGTTACTCAATCTTGTTAGTTTTTGATATAGCTTTTCGAGTTGTTGTCATTTTCGTATTATGTCGTGTCCGTACCGAGTTGATATTATATTTCTGAGTTTTTGAAATGAGGATTGATATTTTTTTATTATTTTGGTTATTCGGACTACATTTCCCATCTTGAGTGTGTGTTTCTAAAGATGTATTGTTCTTCAAAAATCAAACTCTCCTTTATTTGTTCTTAATATTATTTATTACAATAAAACATTATTATCACTTTGTACATAGAACCACGACATATAAATAAAATGTGATGATAAACAATGTATTATGCGTAGGAAACATGTTTTCTTATGTATTGATTCTATTGGTGGGGTACACAACATTCACTTTAACGTAAAGGATATGCTTGTGCATATTAAAAAACAAAAAAAGAAAGAGGGAAAAAAAAGAAAGAGACATGAAGGCAGATACGTCCGGTCAAAAATGAGGAAAACAAGATAAGACACATACATCCAGAGATAAAGTACGTGGAGAGACAAAGAGAGAGAGAGAGTGTGTGTGTGGGGGGTGAGAAAACAAATAGTGTGAACGAGACTACCAATCTCACGCTTATTAGAGAAAGTATTCTTGTGACTACCTCAATGGTCATCACCCTGTAGCAGTTACCCCCTCCTCTCAAAACATAACTGCACTAACCGGCCGGTAGGTGTCGCTGTTCACCGTCAGGTGGTGCTGAAAGCGACCAGGAGTTATCTGCTCTTAGGGGGTATATAACCAAGGGACACCGGAAAAAGGTATAATCTCTATTCAATTGGCTTCGCTGAACGACGCTAAGACACCAGCGCTCCGTCAACACGTGTTCAATAACGGTAAGAGTTCTCAACTCATTTTCTTTGTATACGGTGTTCAAGGACTTCTCCACGCCGGACTCAATTCTTCACATACTCTTTTCAAAAACTGGTTTCTATCGACACACATACATACACCACGCACGTCATCATCCCACATACACACACGTTCAATAAACCTTATTTGAACTACCTCCTTTTGTTTGTAAATTATTACTGTTTTTGCATGCAACAATTGCTTGATTTTATGAACTCGCTTATAGTCTGGAACACGACCCGATTCTAACAACCCTCTGTCTCGCGAGCCGGATCCGTCCAGCGGAAGACATATTTGCCAGTCTGCAGTTACGATTATTAATATATCAATGTTAAAATACTTTTAAGTCATCAATCAGGTACGTAAAAATGAACTATATCGAAGTTTAGACTTTTTGAAAACTTAATGTTTTTTCAAGTCTACTCATCATGCTCTTTAGTAATCAATAGCTATTGAATATACATAGACTTAGAATCGTTACCGAAGGCGATCATATAAAATATGCCCGCTGAGCAAATAGTAGTCAATACATTTCTTTTTATATATTCATCCTCAAATTTGTTTTCTTTATTTATTGAAAGTTTTACGTTCACAGCTCTAGGTATAAAAAATACACTCCCCTTTTGTCCAATAAGACTGACTGACACACCAGAAAAAATGTCGACAAGTAAATCAAAAGAAAACTGTTCATCTTAAAAGAAACTCAATTGTTTGACGGATAATTGTAAATGATTTATGTTTTACAAAAACATTACTATTAGCAAATGTAAACTTATGTACATGTAAGCCTTCATATAAATATATTCATAAAAAACTGACTAGAAAATACACCGTGACTTAAAAGGCGGAGTATTTGACTTTATTTTCTATTTCGAATGGATGTGTACACTGATGAAACCTAAATAAGACAAAACAAACCTTGTCCGTCGATATTTAAATATATATATATATATATATATATATATATATATATATATATATATATATATATATATATATATATATATATATATATATATATAAAGTGGTGTACTAAAAGCGCACTTTTAGGAAAAGTAAAACCTATTGTGAAGAGTATACAGCTCAATATCCAGGTTGGAGCAGGTAGATATGAAGAAGAATGGAAAGGAATCAGAGAAGCATAAGCCAAAACATAATTCAATTCAATTGCTCAGAGCAAGGTATATTCCGCAAAAAAAGCAATTTATTTTGCGGAATATACCTTGCTCTGAGCAATTGAATTGAATTATGTTTTGGCTTTTGCTTCTCTGATTCCTTTCCATTCTTCTTCATATATATATATATATATATATATATATATATATATATATATATATATAATTGCTTATATTTGTCGCCTCCAACATATATGCTGGACTCTGTACCAAGTAGTATTAATACAGCTGCCATCGTAGCTTCAATGCAATGTTTCTTTTTCAACAGTATAACTCTTTACGACAGCTGCCTTTAAATAGGATTAATCTCTCGCTGACTTACTGAGTTGTTGACAACGGCCGGGTGGTCAAAGACGTTGGAATTTGAGTTTGAAATATAACTCGAGTTCCGGGATTCGAGTTCGGCGACCGGTGTGAATAATTCTTCTCTACACTGACGATTCCCGTAATAATGAAACGTATATGTGTTAATTCTTTGAAACTCCAGTGTTTGTAAAAAGTGCTCAATAACTAGTAGAGCTTTTCTTTAGTATACAATTTTTACTTATGCAAACATTATTGGTTACATGTGTACATATATGTTTCAGCTGTACTTTTCATAGAGAGTCAACCTCTTCAGATTAAAACTGTTTTTTCCCCATTCTTCGTCTTGGTCTGAAAACGTTGACTGTCTATGAAGAGTACTTCTTCTTTCATGTGAATCAGATGATTCTGGTGTTGGCATTATATTTCTGGAAAGAGATCCGGTACTTACGAAAAGGACCACCAGGAGGTTGCCAACATCCCTAAGTGAAAGTGATACTGTGGAACCGACTGGATTCGAACTTGGAACACCCAGGTCTTCAGTCCATGTCGATATTAACTTTACCACCGTCACCTCCCAAGAGTACAACTGAAACATGTATGCACATATCTAACCAATAATGTTTGTATAAAAAATGGTGTATGTATATGTATATATATATATATATATATATATATATATATATATATATATATATATATATATATATATATATTTCATTGCTATTCATTTAGTAGCAGAAAGTTATTATTCTGTGATGTTTTTAAAGCAAATATCTCAAACTGAATCAACTGGAAGCTGACATTAATTTGAATATCCGAAGGAGTTTTAATACTACCAATGGATATGAACAATTTCCTAACAAGAAAATCAATTAAATATGCGTATAGAATATTTATATGTTGTGCAGTGATGGGCAAACTTCAGCTCGCCAAGTTTTCTGAATAAATTTAGTTTCACAAGGAAAATAACATTTATTAAAATGTTCTTGCTTTGGTTTATTTTTATGTCAATTTCTTTTTCTCATAATTCAAAACTAAAAACAGAAAAATCTAGGTAACTAGTTTTATTTGATATTAAATTTATCTTAGAATAAAATATAGCATTAAATATTTATTTGTAATTAAATAATACTTTTAATAAAATGTTGATTCATGTCATATTAAAATGTTGAATTTAATTTTGGTGCACGAATCATAATTCACATTTAGTATTTTGAGCCATTGATTATTCAAATATTTGTTTTTTATTATTTGACTTGATCTCTCTTGAAGTAAATTCAGTGATCGATCAATTTACAGTGAAACGTTCAGGGAAATCATGCTCAATGATGTACACTCACTCATTACGGCCAGGAAGTATAATCGTCAGAGGCCAGTGTCTTTCTCCAGAAGCGTCTTCTTCGTAATATAATGCCTTCTAGCTCCTCGCCTGACATATATAGATAATGTTACTTCTTTTAATATATTTCATAATATATCACAGCAAAAAACATGGATTTATGAAATTGATACAAGTGATAAAATCATACTATAACATTGTGATACTATGGATTGAGCCGAGACCGCGAAAAATGTTAAGAATATGATTCCCAAACTAGAAGAGCAGTCGGAATTAGGATGGATGGAAAGACAATAGGTGGAAATGATTCACCAAAGACAATCGGAAATAGAATGGGTGGGAGTAGCCGAGGAGACAAAAGGCCGGACATAGGATTTCCGATATATCTAAAGATTTCTGAAGTGGGAGTTTTTTTAGACTGTTTTACGACATTTGACGAGTTAACAGTTTACGACAAAGGACGAGTTTTGTTAGTTAGCTGACGATAGATGACGACTAGGAAGAGCAGAAAGTTCATATTTGAGTCAACTTCGGGCGAGAGCAGACCGAGCTGAGCAAAATATAAGATGAACTGATCCACCGTGGTGGCCTCGACAGACAAATTATCTTAATTGGGTCTTAGCCGATATAATGGAACTTTACGGAGATGGGCGTCAGTGTCTGCAGGATCCCTTTCGGTATCACACACAACCAGAGTATAATCGGCTTATACACAATGCATATGAGTTAGTTTGTTTTTTATTGTGAAGGTCGTTTTTTTTCTACTTGTAAACTGGTGCACGCCCTCTCGGAGGTCAGTCGCTAAGACGACACGGCCAGGACAATAACGAAAAGAAGATGAAATAGAAGAATACATCGACACACACAACGTCGGGATGGTGGCGATTGGCGAGGGAATGCACGTGGTCTTACCGCATCATTTTTCTATAGAAATTATACTTTTTACCGAATCGACAAATTCCTGTTTCGCGTAAGGCAGTCATCATTTCAAACAGCTGGATTCCATTTAACGTATGAGTAGGTTGAGATTTCGTTAGTAGAGTGAGTCGCCGAATAACGAACCATGACACATGGCGCCGCTTCTCTGAAAAGCTTACCCAGGCCTGAATGTCAGTAATACAGTTTCACCGGAATTTTATCTCGAGGCGTTCGGTACTAAGACTGTCTGAGCCATTTGGACGCACACACAACGGACATTCTTTACAAATTGTCGTTATTATTTATAGTCAATCTCTCTAAAATGGCGCGCTATTATTTGTTTTGTTAGATTATTGATTTAGTTTTCTTTTTTTATGTAGATGATGCTAGCTTTCCTTCGATCATTATTTAATAGTCGCCTCGTGACACGCCTTCCCCATCCACGACCTTTCAGTTTGATTTGACAAGACAAACAAAAATATTGTAACATGAAAAGATTTTTGTTCAATGGATGAATAGAATTTAAAGAAGTTCATCGTCAACATTTATTGGTTAGTTTTTTGTTTTATATCTCTCTCACCCTCTCTTTCTCTTTTTCTCCTTCTCTCTCTCTCTATCTTTCTCCCTTTCTCCTCCTCTCTCTCTCTATCTTTTTTCTCATCTCCTCTCTTGAACAGGAATCTTCTCTTTCTACGTTATCTTTCAAAAAGACACGCTCAATATCACTCTTTCTATTGTCCTCTCTTCTCCTTTTATTCTCATTCTCTCAAGCATGCTCGCACACATACACACACAGACAGACACACACACACACACACTACTTCTTGCTCATCGTACACTGTTGGTAGGTTGCTTCTTGAATCCCAACTGGTACCGTTACCTTACATTTCTTATCTTTCTCTCTCAAAGTTCCCCTTCTATTTCAAACACAAACCCATTCTCCTTATCTATTCAACTCTTCCAAACACAAACTTTTTATACGTCTCTTAATTTCTCTCTGTGCAATCCATGGAATCAGCAAATACCATTTGTTTTTTGTTTTTTTGTATTATTATTATTATTATTATTATTATTATTATTATTATTATTATTATTATTATTATTATTATTATTATTTACTCACTAGGAGTTCTCACACAGGTCATCAGTGATTGCTCACCGACAACCGGTTGTATTCCCTGGAGTCTGAGTGACAACAAGTCTCCCCAGATTTCCAGTATTCTCCACCTCTTTTCGATAGCCATCGCAAATAAATCTTCTGTATCACAACAGCCGTTTACCATTAATTTCTCGCTGGTAAAGACTATTGGTCTTCTTTAGGATTTGGGTGGCAATAAGCCTCCCCGAGGTCCCAGCAGTCTCTTCACTTCCAGTGGAAGTCTGGTTTGTGGTGTCCCTCCTCGGTATTATTATTATTATTATTATTATTGTTATTATCATCGTCATCGTCATCATCATCGTCATCGTCGTCATCATCATCATCATCATCATTATTATTTTAATTTAATTTTATTTAATTTTATTTAATTTTATTTCATTTATTTATTTATTTTTTTCAATGCGATAATAACGTTCGATAATCAATGAGGCCGAAAATCACCCCTATTCTGATGATATTTTTAAATGCAACGGCCAGTCTTTTACCAACTGCTTAATATAATTGCTACTTCTAAATTGCCCTAATTTTGACCCACGTGACCTATCCGAAACTATTGGACCCTTACTATCTATAAATCAAACCTTGTGAAAAATAGAAGCACGACGCAACATTAATAATGTCAAATGAATCACGAATGCGGTGATGTTATTGGAGAAGGCAAATGCGTGAGAGAGAAGGGGAGAGATGAATATATAAGACATAAGAGGGCGTGATGTGATGTGTCAAATAAGACGGTATGTTTTCTCCCTATGCAGAAGTTTGACACAAGATCAGGTGATAAATCTTTAAAATGAGGATTGATAATTTGTATAATAGTGTTATCGTCACAACGTTTCGGTCGCTGTAACCCCCTGCCTTTTTCAGGTGTATCTTTTTGAACTCGCGAATATTTCTGTCGAACTCAGGAATCTGGACGGAAATTCGAACGGAACCCTTTATTTAATCCACGGGGGTAACATGCGCTTGGTCCGTCCACCATGAGTGAGAGAAGTCTTCAGTAATTCGCAATTCCTTGTATCGCCCGCAGCTAGGATTGAACTTTCAACCTTCAGATGACTATCACTTAGAACTGAATTTAACTTAGTACTATATCCACTGCGTTGCGTTCCGTTCGAAACTCCATACAGATTACCGAGTTCGACAGAAACATTCCCGAGTTCGAAAAGATATACCTGATAAAAACCATAGGTGGCATCGGCCGAAAGATGAGAACAGTTGTCCGAATAATCGAAATTATACGAAAGATCAGGTGGGGGTCTTGAAAAGCCAGCGCACTAGGTTAAGTGTAGTCTGATTTACAAAAATTCCCTGAAGAACCATGTCGGCATTCCTGAAAGGAAGATGGAATAAAGAACTCTTAGGACTGAACATAACTATACCTCAGCCCGACAGCATCAACGCCATTGTCGGACTAGTTGTGTAGGACTTATCGTTGATGGAATGAACAGCATGTACTCAATGTTATTTATGACCTCGAATTTAACCAAACTCATAAATGGTTCGCTGAGCGTGGATAGCTGTGGTTACTAAGTATAATTTAACACATTCATAACCGAAATAATTATTTTAGATGGTAAATATCGGCCTTGTGTTTTTCGGTTGTCAATTTGCTATATTATGCTTAGCTGCTTCCGAATGTTCCTCCAAATAATTTAAAAGAGTTTAAGTAATAGAAAAATTAGTCTATAATGCAGTTCTTTTTTTCAATTGGAAGCTCTATTTACTTACCTCCGCACGACGGAAGAGTTAGACTCATGGTCTATTTTTTATTTGGGGGAAAATGTCGCTATTTAAATCGGGCACTCTGGGTTGGGAGAAAAGAAGAAAAAAACTGTCATAGTCTATAGAATCTCGTTATCAAACCGAGGACAAAAAATTAATACACTTTGATCTTAATATTTAATTTAATTGATTTCAACTTTGAATAATCACAAAGCATGATTTTGCTACACCGCCAAAAGACCCTATTTATTCGATGTATATATAGAAAACTTTGTCCAAATATTATCACGACCCTTATTACCTGTTACGTTCTAGTTTAACTCAGAGAAACGCCCAGATGAAACGAAATATAATTTATCTGATGTCACAAAAGTGTTATGTTAGTTAGTTAGTTAATAGTTGTCCCTATAGCTTCAGCTTCATGACGTTGACACACCGGTTCATGTTAGATCACCGGAGTTAAGCAACATTGAAACATGCTAGTATCTTATGGGGGAAAATTTGGATATAACAGTCGATGTGTATGACAGGAAGAACGGTGACACCTACTTGCAAAAGATGCAGCTGAATATGCTTTCATAATCTAATTCAGTATCAAGTTCTAATTTATACATGTGTTGTACATCACGGAACAACCGCTCTGTGGGTGGAAGTTTTGTTCTCACGTATGTGGCAACGTTCTCCGGAGAGAGTATTAATCTGATAGAGGGTAAACAACGCAAAATATACCCGATGAAAACTAAAGATATTAAGAGGAGTTCATATGTTTTATCTCGGATACGTAAAATTTAGTTAGGACGACGTCAAACGAAGACAATTTTAATAACTCGATGCTGAATAAAATAAAAACAACCCAGAAACAAATGTAAATAAAATTACAGCAGAGTGTAATTTACACACTTCTAGTTAGTGTATAATAATTACCAAACTCTTGTAGTACGGCCGCTCATCTGAACAAATGATAACTATTCGTGGTTGTATGTTATGTCTTTGTTCAACTTAGGTTGACACATTATCGATTACAGTGAAAAATCATTATCAAATAAAAATGAGTTGGATGCACCTTAAATTCCTCATAACGTCTCTTTTTTCCACTAAGGCAAATTCACAAAACTCTTATCGGAAACTTGTCTCAGAACAAATAAGAAACCTTTAAAAGTAACAAAAAACAACAAAAAACACGAACACAAAATAAAACCTTTAAAAGTAGAAAAAAAAACAAAAAACACGAACACATAAAAATGATGACGGGACAGACATCGATTTTAGTTCTTCCAATTATTCCAGGAAAACCAAATGCTTTCGTTTAGGATATAAAAAACGGAATAAATATTGGACAATAAAATTTGTGTGAATATAGAAAGGGTGTGTAGACACATTTTTAGTACCATTGTTTCGGATAGTATTAACTTTTTTTTTTAATCATAACAATGTGTAGTGTTAAAATAAATAAATTGAACTTATTTTAACACTACACTTGTTATGTTTTTTTTTCAGAATAAAATAAGTGTATGAATATATTTTATATGAACGTTTGATTGTATTTATTAGTGGTTATTGTTTCATGAAAACAGTTAAAATAAAATAATTTGCAGGAAAAGACGCCGTTGGGTAAAAGATTAAAATTACACCCTCATAATATGCGGGGAATAGATGGTAATGATTTTTAATTGGGGTCCCACAGGAGACGCATATTTCGATTAATGTCTCATTTTATAAACATTAGTTTAGATTTTTTTAACGTACATTACCAACATTAAGCGATGATAAGTTTGATCGGTTCCTTACATGCTAAAGTATTTGACAATACTAAGCAAACACTTCAGGCACAGAACATCTATAAATATATGTGACTATAACAAAAAATAGTACACGGAGCCCAAATCCACTAAAAGTAAATGTCTTCAAATATATATATATATATATATATATATATATATATATATATATATATATATATATATATATATATATATATATAATTATTTAATAATAAACTTTTTAAAAATTATTATCCACATACGTATACGTTTTGTCCTGATGGAATCATCAGTGTGGATAACTGTTCAGCCGGTCGCATGATTCGAACCACCGGACACGAATATTTTAACCAAAATCAAAGTGTGCTAACCAATTGGCGAACTTCAACAACTTTGCAAAAAGCCGAGAAAATGTCATGTAAAGTGGACAATATAGTCACCGTCTTAACAGTGTTTAAGAGATCACGCATTTAGCTTAGATTCGACTCTTATATCATTTCTCATGAAAGTGCTCATCTATAAATAATGGTTGAATAATAATTATTTTTTAATTATTATCCACGTACGTATACATTTAATCCTAATAGAATCATCAGCATGGTAGATAATTCTTCATGATTCGAATAATATATATATATATATATATATATATATAGGACTCAAATGCCATTTACGATTGAGTAAATGTAAGCATGCTACATCCATCGTAGACTAAACAAATTTTGAGTTGTCAAGACCTCATACGTCGAAATCGACGGGAGAGTCCATGATATATATGTAAATATTTATATATACATGTAAATATATATATATATATATATATATATATATATATATATATATATATATATATATATACATGTAAATATGCATATATATACATGTAAATTGTTTATTATTGTTACTTACAGACACCAGTGGTTCATGCTTAATCAATCTTCAGTGTGGAAAATGCTAATTACTGCCGGTCGAAGGATTTGAACCCAGTTTCAAAGTCATCTTTGTCTCTGCAACCTGATATTCAACCTCTAGGCTACCATTTATTAACATGGGAATTTAACTCTATAATTGTCAGTTAGCGGACATATACAGTAAGCTAAGCCATATAGTCTTAAACAGCAGGGGCTCAAAATCGCTGTACACCTAGTGTGACTGCTAATGTTCTAAATTCTCATAAAGGCCGACATCTTTGTTTTTCAAGGAGCGATGTTTTAAATAATTATCTGTTAGTATTCCCTTTCATGTGAGTATCAAATTCACAAGCGGTCGTCAGTCGTTTGGGAAGATGACAACGTTAGGTTCTTGCAGTTCTTGCAGAGAGGTGTCGATGTCCTCGATGCTTTTCACCCTATTTATTATTAAATTCTTTTAAAAATATGTTTTAAAGAACAAAAAATATGAACTGTCCAATGTTAATACAATTCTCCCGGGCATGCGCGTTTCCTCATAATTTAAAGGTGAATGAACCGTTATAACAACAACACGTCTTTCTCCATCCATACGGACGCCTACAAATTTACGGAACTATGATTACTTTTCACCGTTCTGAAAAAGTAAGGTTTCTTTTGCGAAATTATTAGCCGAAAGATCAAAGTAAAAAATGAAAAATTAAATTTTTTTAAAATCTGTTCGGATTTTTAAAATGTTATTAATAAATATTGCATTTAAACATACTTTTATAGGCTTTTCGCATCATTTATTATTAAATATATATATATATATATATATATATATATATATATATATATAGAAAGGGGGTGCAGACGTATTTTAAACCATTGTTTCGTAATAGTATTATATCTTTTGAAAAAAACATAACAATGTGTAGTGTTAAAATTAATAAAGTTTATTTTAATCTGAGCTTTGACAAGGAGAATTTTATTTCTCGAAAGCTCAGAGAAAAATTAATTTAATTTATTTTAACTCTACACATTGTTATGGTTTTTTCAAAAAATATAATACTATTACGAAACAATGGTTTAAAATATGTCTACATACCCTTTCTATTCAAATTGGCGCAACCCCGCATACAGACATAACGTGATTTTCTGACCCAAAACTCCATTATCACCGACGATTAAGAAAACAAAAAGAAAAATACTTCTTTGACAAGGAGAATTTTATTTCTCCAAAGTTCAGATTAAAATAAATATTATTCATTTTACCATCACACATTGTTATGTTTTTTTCAAAAAATATAATACTATTACGAAACAATGGTTTTAAATATTTCTACAAACCTTTTCTATTCAAATTGGTGCAACCCCGCATACAGACATAACGTGATTTTCTGACCCAAAAGTCCATTATCATCGGACGATTAAGAAAAAAAAAAAGAAAAACACTTCTTTGAAAATGAGAATTTTATTTCTCGAAAAGTCAGATTAAAATAAATATTATTTATTTTAACATCACACATTGTTATATTTTTTTCAAAAAATATAATACTATTACGAAACAATGGTTTAAAATATGTCTACATACCCTTTCTATTCAAATTGGCGCAACCCCGCATACAGACATAACGTGATTTTCTGACCCAAAACTCCATTATCACCGACGATTAAGAAAACAAAAAGAAAAATACTTCTTTGACAAGGAGAATTTTATTTCTCCAAAGTTCAGATTAAAATAAATATTATTCATTTTACCATCACACATTGTTATGTTTTTTTCAAAAAATATAATACTATTACGAAACAATGGTTTTAAATATTTCTACAAACCTTTTCTATTCAAATTGGTGCAACCCCGCATACAGACATAACGTGATTTTCTGACCCAAAAGTCCATTATCATCGGACGATTAAGAAAAAAAAAAAGAAAAACACTTCTTTGAAAATGAGAATTTTATTTCTCGAAAAGTCAGATTAAAATAAATATTATTTATTTTAACATCACACATTGTTATATTTTTTTCAAAAAATATAATACTATTACGAAACAATGGTTTAAAATATTTATACAAACTTTTTCTATTCAAATTGGTGTAACCCCGCATACAGACATAACGTGATTTTCTGACCCAAAAGTCCATTATCATCGGACGATTAAGAAAAAATAAGAAAAACACCTCTTTGAAAAGGAGAATTTTATTTCTCGAAATCTCAGATTAAAATAAATTTTATTTACTTTAACACTACACATTGTTATGATTTTTTCCAAAAATATAATACATATATATATATATATATATATATATATATATATATATATAATACATATATATATATATATATATATATATATATATATATATATATATATATATAGATAGATATAGATAGATATATATATATATGGTAAGCAGCTGATGATCCCCGTGTTAATATTAGATGCTTACGTTGCAACATGTTTTGTCTATCTACGCCTTTTCCGTTTGACAAAGGTAATTGGTTCTTCTCAATAGGATTTTCTAACACCGGGCCAAAAAGATAGATCAAAATAGAGTAATTTTACTTGATTTTAACGTGTAGATTTTCTTAAATCGCACGACGACGCCGAGAGGCAGAAAATTTACGCGTGTCGTCTCAGCAACAAAGCAACCAATTGTGATCTTGTGTCGTGGTAATTTTGAGAATAGAATCAAATGACCACTTAGACATTGGAGTAAAATAAAATAAATAATAGACTTATCTAGAGAATTCAGTTCTTAGAAGTTGCCCATATATTTAAAGCAATTTTAAATTACCACGTTTATAACAATAACGAGGTCCCCGTGGGTGCAGAATAAATTGGGTAAAATAAGTATTATCAATGGAAACCTTTCAGAAATAAAATTTGGTATATAAATTGTATTGTGGATTACTATATATAAAATTAGACGATTATAATGGTTGTATTATTTGTAATCTCTCTATATAAAACTCAATGTATGTTTGGTTGTGTGCGCGCTATGGAAAGAAAGTTTAGAGAATTTACATAATATCTAAAAGTGTATTCTTATGTAAGATTAATCGGGGAAGATAATGGAAGTATTTGCGAATCTATAAGTTCACTCTTAAAGACATTATAGAACAGAGTGTGTCCGGCGGGTAAAGTTTTTCAGCCACAATTTGAAAACAAAACACTTTAATTTCAATATATTCCTTTCGCAAATAATTCGGTATTATCTTTACTTAACGTTTCTTAAGCTTGTCTTTGGACTAAATAGGGGGAACTTAGTAAGAAAGGGTGATTTTGTAGTCTCTGGAGGCGTTCTATTTTTGTTTGTTTGCGGGACCAATCAATGTAAGACTACAGTATTACATTTGGTAAGTTGTATACTGAAATCCAAAAGTAATAAACACCCTAGAGCAGGCGTGTTTAAACACAGCGTTGCCCGAGAGAAAGAACTTCTTTGTCTTTTGTAAACTCGGTGTTGCCAGGAGCCGTCATCATCATCATCATCATCATCAGCAGCAGCAGCAGCAGCAGCATCATCATCAGCATCATCATAATAAGGATAATAATCATAATCATAATAATAATAATAATAATAATAATAATAATAATAATAATAATAATAATAATAATAACAAAGATAGATAAAACTCAGGAAAACAGTAAATGTCGATTGTGTGGACAAAGAGACGAAACGATAAATCATATAATAAGTGAATGCAGCAAGCTAGCCCAAAAGGAATACAAGAACAGACATGACAGCGTGGGGAAAGAAGTACACCGGGAAATGTGCAAACAACTGAATTTCGAATATGCAAAAAAACGGTACAAACACAAACCAGAAACTGTACTAAAAAACGAAAAACACAAAATCCTATGGGATATCAATGTACAAACAGACAAACCCATAACAGCAAGGAGACCGGATATGATAATAATCAACAAGAAAGAAAAATCCTGCAAAATCGTAGACTTTGCCGTTCCAGTGAAGATCAAAGAGACGGAAAAAAGAAGCAAATATACTGAACTTGCCAGAGAACTGAAAGGAATATGGAACATGAAGAAAGTCAGTATAACACCAATAATCATAGGAGCACTAGGAACAGTCCACAAAAACATGGAGAAAAGACTAGGAGAAATAGGAGTCAAAGGGATAACTGAGACCATACAAAGGACAGTAATGATCAAAACAGCTACAATCCTGAGAAATGTCCTCGAATGTGGAAACCAACCCACATAAGCAACAAATGGAGAACAAACACATGGAAGCACAAGAAAACAGAACCGGGGAAAATACAACCGCACGAGAGAGGCGCAAGCATAGGCTGACACCACGAAAATTATGGACAGAGGGTCGAGGAGGGAAAGCGCAAACCAGACCTCCACTGGAAGAGCGCGGACAGCTCTGGGACCTTGGGGAGGCTTGTTCCCACCCGGGCTCCAGAGGGGACCAATGGCCCTTATCACCGTGAAATCGGTGGTAGGTGGCTGTTGCGATACCGCAAGGTCATCAGCGGTGATGAACGAAAAGAGGTGGAGCATACTGGAAGTCTTAGGAGACTTATTGTCACTCAGACTCCAGGGAATACCACGGGTTGTTGGCAGTGGGCGATCACTGACGATGACCAGTGTGATAACTCCTAGTGAGCAAATAATAATAATAACACTGGTCAACAAATTTTTATTTTTTTTCTTTGGCAGACCATCTAGGAGTGTTTTCTGGGGTTTTGAAGGTCGCTGA
This sequence comes from Sepiola atlantica, assembly GCA_963556195.1. Lineage (NCBI taxonomy): Eukaryota > Metazoa > Mollusca > Cephalopoda > Sepiida > Sepiolidae > Sepiola > Sepiola atlantica. Next base: position 74,136,936 of record OY744533.1, on the reverse strand, counting down.
TTACGAATATAACATTGGTTTTGCCAGATTGGTTCTAGTTTAGAAGATACTGATAGCCCCAAATAAGCCTAAACTGCTAAAATTCTCCCTGAAATACTTCAATATAGAAGCAGTAAATAATAATTTTCTGATATTATTGAATCATTATAATGATTATGTATATATTGAAGTATTTCAGGGAGAATTTTTATATAATTATTTATATAGGGAGAATTTTTATATAATTATATACTGTAATTACTTAATAACATGTTCCATAAATATAGTTGCAGTATAAATTAAACAGTAATTAAGAATTTTCTTTTTAATTCCACAGTTGAAAATGAGTTCCAGAGAGAAAATGAGTTCTTCTAGAAGATGTTGCAGATATGAACCGGATGTCTTTTGTTACATCTGTGGACAGTATATGATGGCACAACAAAAGAGGAATATTACAGACTTTGTCAAGAGGGCGTACAAAGCATACTTCGATATGATACTTGGTGACCAAGACAAGTCTTGGGCCCCACATATGGTGTGCAAAACCTGTGTAGAAAGTCTGCGCGGTTGGACCAACGGTAAGCTGATGTTGAAGTTTGCTGTACCAATGGTGTGGAGAGAGCCCAACAATCATTTTGATGACTGCTACTTCTGTCTCAATGACATGACGGGGTTTAACAAGCACAAGAAAGCAAATTGGCAGTATCCGAGCCTGGATTCTGCTATCCGTCCTGTTGCGCACTCTGAGGATGTACCTGTGCCTGTTTTCACCAGTTTGCCTGAAATCGATGAAACCAAAGAGATTCCAGCTGATCTTTCAATATCAAGTGATGATAGCTGTAGTGACTATGAAGAACCCTCAAATGGCCCTCAGCTTTTCAATCAATCTGAACTTAATGACCTAGTGCGAGACCTTTGTTTGTCGAAGGAGCAGTCTGAAGTTCTTGCATCACGACTCCAAGAGAAAAACATTCTTGATTCTGGCACAAAAGTAACATACTATAGGACAAGGGAAGGCAGCTTGCTTCGTTTCTTTTCTAAAGAAGACGACCTGGTCTTTTGTAATGACGTTTCTGCACTTCTTAACTGGTAGGGGATCTCATCATATGACCCAGCAGATTGGCGTCTCTTCATAGATAGCTCGAAAGCAAGTCTAAAAATTGTACTTTTGCACAATGGCAATAAGTTTGCTCCTGTACCAATTGGCCATTCTACCAAGATGAAAGAAGAGTATGATGCTATCAAATTTGTTCTTGAAAAGCTGAATTACAACACTCATAAATGGCTGATTTGTGTGGACTTGAAAATGGTGAATTTTCTGCTTGGTCAGCAAAGTGGGTACACAAAGTATCCCTGCTTTCTTTGTTTGTGGGATAGCAGAGCAAGAATCCAGCACTGGAGAAGGGAGAACTGGCCAGAACGAGAAAGTCTCGAAGTCGGCACAGCCAACGTCATCAATGAGCCTTTGGTACCCAGGGATAGAATCATCTTCCCTCCATTGCACATAAAACTAGGGCTCATGAAGCAGTTTGTTAAGGCGTTGAACAAGGATGGGGATTGCTTCACGTACATATGCAGGCAATTTCCAGGTCTTTCCATCGAAAAAGCTAAAGGTGGCATCTTCGATGGACCTCAGATTTGAACGCTCATGAGGGATTCTGACTTCACTAATCATATGAACACGGTTGAGTTAAATGCTTGGGTGTCCTTCACAGATGTAGTGACAAACTTTTTGGGAAATCACAAAGCTGACAATTACAAGCAATTGGTCCGTAAGATGCTTACTGCATACGGAAAACTAGGGGCAAATATGAGCATTAAAGTTCATTTCTTGTTTAGCCACCTCGACAGATTTCCTGGTAATCTTGGTGATTACAGTGAGGAGCAGGGAGAGAGATTCCATCAAGACATCAAAACAATGGAAGAGAGGTATCAAGGCAAATGGGATGAGCACATGATGGCAGACTACTGCTGGAACCTTTTGAGAGACTGCCCAAAAGTTGCTCACAAGCGAAAATCGTATAAACGTCAATTTTAGTTTTGTGAATAAAATATTGTTTTGTGTGTTCATTGTAACTAAGAATCTAGTGTATAATGCTTTGCATTAATTTATGATATATAACTGATTATGTAAATGTTTCTTTTCACTTGGAGAATTAAAATTCAGCAAATTTTTAGCAAATTTTTTGTATATCCTCGAAATCTATGAAAAGTGTTCAGTTATAGGATAAATGAAATGATGTTATATCTAACTTAACTTGTTAGATTGAGATTTTACACTGTCTTTGTGGTTTAAGATCATCATAAAAATCAATATCTGACATTTATGCACTATTTAGCCGTTTTTTGTACGTTTAGCTATGGTCACGAATGGGTGATTTCAGACAAACGACCCCCCTGTGATAACTAAAAAACTAGAGCCAATTTGAAAAAACTAATGTCAGATTCGGATTCAGCGCCCTTGAAAACCCCAGAAACCAGTCTTACTTTGCCTGCCAAAAATATTGTGTTGACCAGTGTAATAATCATACAGTAGTATTTTTGGAAAGTTATCTAAGTTAATCCACAGTGCTCAAGATCCTAGTTCGGAAAAAATGTGTTTACTCAGTGTTGCCCAGGAGTCACCAATAACCAAGATAGAGCAATCCTACATGGAGCATGTGTTTTTAAACGCCACGTTGCAAGGGAGAACGATTGTCACTGTATTTGTTATACTATTGTAGACGAGAAAAGGTACTCACGAGTCAGTGCTCAATATTCTAGATAGAGCATGTGTGTGAAATAATACAGTACTAGCTTTACTACGTGTTATATGCTTGATGGAGACGGGAAAGATATCAAACTAAGGGTTGCCCAGGAATACACTAAACTAAATATAGATTTATTATAAAGAGAAGAGCGGGGGGGGGGGGCAAATAACTCTATGTTGCCGGGGAATGAATTAAAACAAATATAAATTTCATTATATTTTTGAGGAAGTAGGAGATAAAACTCGGTGTTGCCCGGGAGAAACAAACTAAAAACTGAAAGCTCAGCTGAATGACTTACATAATTATTATTTTCAATATATATAAACAAGAAAGAGGAATAGGCTTGATGGTGGTGAACAAGGGGTGGGGAAAATATATATGGAAAAACTGTGACATGACAAGACAAGATAGAGAGACGGATAAAAGGAGGTATAAATTAAGATGTTTCCCACACATTTTAACCTCTTCTATTTTGTTGTTATGGCCCCGGCCATCACCGGGTAGCTCTGCTAGTATATATATATATATATTATGTAAATATATATATGCTAAGTAAGCTACACAGTTATTCCTGGAGAAAATACTGTCTAAATGTATTTAGCTTGATCTTCTGCTGGAATTTAAATAGACACTTCTGTGTAGCTTACTTACCATAAATATATGCTCATACAACTTGTAAGCTCTACTCACTATTGAAGTAAATACGAAAAAATATATACACAAAATATTATATCACTTTATAGTACGTGTATATACATACAATAATGATAAATGTTATATAAATATATATATATATATATATATATATATATATAGAGAGAGAGAGAGAGAGAGAGAGAGAGAGAGAGAGAGAGAGAGAGAGAGAGAGAGAGGAGAGAGAAAGAGAGGGGGAGGGGGAAGAGAAAGGGAAGGAGAAAGAGAGAAAGAAAGAGATAGTTTGATAGCGGTTTTTCAGCACGACACGATTTTATCAATAATAATACCCGATGAAGAACCCACGGCGTTTAAAATATTGAATTATAATAAAAACAATTTTAAAAACCACATCAAGTTAAGGACGACTTAAAATACAATATTATGCATCACACTTTATCACTTAGGAAGCGAAAAATAGAAAGACAAGCTGACAACTACTATCATCAATAAAAAACATAGTCCGGTGTTAAGTTAGCCATGCTGATGACGGCTGATAGCCAGTAACACGTGTCTATTGGTTACTTTTATGTACGAATAATAATAATAATAATGATATATATATATATATATATATATATATATATATATATATATATATATATATATATATGAGTAAAAATAGAAACAATGTTTCAGACAAAATGCAAAATAAAAATGGCATTGAGAATAAGCGGATCAACAAACTGACAAAAATATAAACTCAAACATATATAAAAGTTCTACCAGGATATTTCAGTTGCTAGAAAGCAACCATCCTCGGTTGGAAATAAGAATTTTAAAGTTCTGATTTCCATTTTTCGATGTTGGTACCAAGGACGATTTAATTCTTTTCATAGTAGAACCTTGCTATAAGCGTAAGTGGAAACCATCACAGAGTACTCGTACCATAAGTGGGTATATATATATATATATATATATATATATATATATATATATATATATATATATATATATATATATATATGTGTGTGTGTGTAATTTGCCAAGCAATGACCTGCTTGGTAGTGAAACACGTGTAGGTAAAATATTCTTTAATTTGAAAAATTATAAATAAATAATTTTTGAATGAGAAAATCTGTTGTGGTGTTGTTTGGGTTCCTGAACGGAAGGCTTTGGTAAGCTTTCAAAAAATCACATATAAATGCTCTGTACCCTGTAATCGAGTATCATCGAGCTTGTTTTTATTGGGATAATCCTGGTCTTCACTGAATAATCGTTTTTCTAAGTGAAAAATCCATATATATATATATATATATATATATATATATATATATATATATATATATATATACTCATCCAAAAACGAAAAAAAGAGTGGTCTTTGATACATAAGTCAAGCAATGTTAGTAGCGCTAACTAACCGGCGACTCACTACGAAAGCTCTGTAGTGTCGTCGTGCATTTCAGAATAAAAACAGCCGTGTTAAAATAGATAAATCTCTCTGTCTCTCTCTCCTTCTCTATATCTATCTATCTATCTATCTATCTATCTATCTATCTATATTTAAGGAGTACTTTTTCCCCTGTGGCAAGTCAAGTTGTTATTTAATATGACCTAAGCGGAATTCATGTATATTAATATAAACCCTACGACATATCTATTAATTTAAAATATACCGTCCAAGAAACAAACGTATAAAGTGTAAATAAAGAGTCACAAAAAAACTAATTATGAGTTGAGCACCCAGGGAGGGCCTGTGGACGAGTGGTTACAGCATCTGTCTGTGGGCTAGACGACCCGGGTTCGATCCCACTCACGGCATGCGAATTTTCGGGTCTTAAAACTCCCTCTGTCCACCCAGCAGTAAATGGGTACCTGACTAAAACTCAGGGAAAGTTCAAGGCAGAGGGATGGGCTCCGTCTACCATATGCTGTGCCCTAGACACGGTGATTCTTAACAAATCACCGCCGCTACGGCCATGGGCCATGGGCAGTGTGCGATGTCGGCAACGACACTCGTGCGCGTCCAGGCTATGCGACCTTTTCTTTTACTTTTTACCCAAAGTAGAAGAGCAAGTCAGTTTCGAAATTTATGGCACACAATGATGGTATTGCTGGACGAATATTTAATATAATTAGATCCTTCTTAACTAAAAAAAAAGGTCCAGGGTGTCTTCGATTGCCGCACATCAAAACAACATAAATGCAAGTGTACCCCAGGAATCGATCCCTGGACCTTTATTGTTCCTGATTCTCATAAACGACCTGTCTGATAACATTGGGATGGTTATATTTGCTGACAACACTGTACTCTACTCTCGTTATGTTAGTAAAACGGGCGAACACATATCGAAGGCAATGGCTAAATCCTTAGAAAATGACCTCTACTCCGTAGTGCAATGGGGTCATAAATGAATGGTTACATTGAATGCTGCTAAGAGAAATCTCATTTGTTTAACAACTACAATAAACCTCTTCAACCACGAGGGCCATGGCAAATAACGCCATACCTGAGACTCCAACGTTCAAATCCTCGGCCTAACATTCACAGGTAACATGAATTGGAACAAATACATAGAATACATTGCACACCTGCTGCAAAGATAGTCGGCTCCCTCTACCATGCTAGAAATCTTCTCACACCTGGCAGTATCCTATATCTCTACAAAGCCACCATCCACCCATGCATGGAGTATTGTTGTCACATATGGGCTGATGTATTATCCACTAGTGTCTACCTCTTAAGGTCCAAGAAAAGGTCACTAACTTAAACTCTTAAACAAGATCCACCCCAAATGTATCGTATCTAATAGGTCCCTTACTATTCACCAAGTTCCAGCCCCTATCCCATCGCCGCTATGTTGCATCCTTGTGCTTGTTTTGGAAGTACTTCAAGGAATGTGCTCCGATGAACTTGCTACGCTGGTGTTCCTTCGGCGTAAATACACTCGAACAACTCAACAATCAGCTAGATCCCATCCATTCACGATGAACGTACACATATGCCGAATTATATATTTTCCGCAGAACTCGCTACCGGCAAAACACCTCGCGGCCGTCTCCACCTGTGTTACAAGCATGTTAGCAAGCACGATATGAGAGCTCCTAAACTCGACAGTGCGAGATGATAAGACGCTGCAGCTGACTGGAGCGACTGGCGCTGTCAAATCTACGAACAGCTGATGAAGGACGAATACGAAATGAAGGATCGCATTATACCCGACAACACATTGCTTTGTGTGCAACAGGGACTACGGCCCCCGCAAGGAACTTACCAGTCAAAGATAATGCTGTTCAATATGCAGCACTATGATCTCATAATGCACAATTATCAGGGTCAGCTTGACTGCAGGGGGGGGGGGGGTTCTACTACTATATTATCGCCGATCTGCCTATCTATTTTCTCTAGGTCTATTATTCATTTACGGTGATTATTTCCCCGTATATAAATATCAATGTTATTCATTTTTTTTTGTAGTGTGTTTGTTTATGTTTCCTAATAAGCTAGCAACGGTGAGGAAGTTAAAAGAAAAACAATGAAAAATACAGTCAAAATATATGTAATTCTTTTTTTTGGAGGCGGGGGGAACTTCTTTTTTTTTCTACTTCGAACGTTTTACAAAATCTCGACAAAACAATATTTCCTTCTACATTTTACTTTTGTTTTGTAAATGTTTGTCAACCGTTCGAAGATATATTTAATAAGAAGATGCCCGAAACGAAAAGAATCGCATTTCAGTTTGTGGAGATAAGCGTCAGAGAAGAGACACATCCCGAAGTAAAAGTATTTAATCTTAGACAGATTAGGAAAGTTAAGAATAAAAAAGATTTTTATGGGGACATTTTTTCCACAAGAAACGAAAAAAAAAAAACAACAGAAAAAAAGAGAACAAAAAGAAAAAAGAGAAACAATAGCAACAATGACGAAAGAAATATGAAAAAGAAACATATGAATAACTAGTAAAGAACACAAAATGAAGAAGGTGCACAACTGAAATGAACATGGAAAAGAAGATAAAGGCAATGAATAACAAAAATGACCATGAAAAAGTAACATACAGGGAATCAGATGTTTTTCCTACGACCTGCAAACTGTTTTAAAATTGTTCATACGCATATGGATGCACTCATCATTCCAGGTATCATGAATAAATACAATTTTAAAAAATATTTTTACATAAGCAGAAGTGTATCCGCTTAAATATAAAGTTCTGTGTTTCGCGATCCCATGTGATTTCACCGAGATTATCAAACTAAAAATATTGGAATTAATTTAGAAAGACACCTTTCCTAACGTCTACACGTAAACACTCTTCCTTTGATAACACCTTTTTTAACGTGTTTAATTACTAATAGGTGTTTCACCCATACATTCACTAGTAACACATAGTCATGTACACTTACGTCTTAGCCACGCCACATTCAACGTACCGAAAAAGATAATAACAAAACTTTTAACATCGCAATGAATTTACCCACAAAATTTTTTTTCTTTCTTCCAAGTTTGTATGTGAATATTTTATATTTGAATATACAGGGTGGTGCAAAACTAGTGATGAAAAGTGAAATCACGTGCATATTGTTCACTGCATTTATCATACAAACTAGCGAATGTTGCATAAACATGTAATGAGCGGCATGTGTAATTAGAAGCATATGCAATAAGAAGCTCTAATCCCGCAGGTGGTCGAATTAATTTACCAATTTTACTTAAAGAATAAAAGGGCATTCTTAAAAGTATCTGCATTTTAATAAACGCAAATCGCTAAACATAGATAAATAGTTGTTTTAAGATATGTCGCCGTCACTTTCAAATATTATGTCACTATTTCACAGGTGTGACACTACTGTGTACCTTCTCATGCACCGAATATATAAATATATATGATACTTTTATATCTGCTTCGTATATTCCTTAATTTTTGTGTAATTGTTGTGGGGTACAAATCACCCCTATTGGAGAACTGATGGTATCAACCAGGTATAATAAATACCACTGGGTGCAGAGACTCAGAGAGACTTTCATACAATGTTTTACCGCATGTTACGAACCCGTTCATCTCCTACCACATTAGTGGCGTTCTGTATTGCTTTATGATAAATACATTGTTATATTTTAACCCTGTCACTATTTGTGGTGCATTTCTTTGTGATCCCTAGCACGGGTCTACAACAGTAATCAACTAACGTTAAGCGTGATATAGCTATATGAAGTTATACACCCTGACGACCCACTGATATCAACATACAACAATAAGAAGTTGAAAGGATAACAATTGAGAATGGTACATATTATAACAGCAATAACAGAAAAAGAAACGAGGATAAAATACAAAACAGAAGAAGCAAGATGACAGGGACGAGAGCAGCATTACTTCTCTAAATCCAAACCGTTTCACACTTTGGTGAGTTCGGTGGTAAGGTGGTAGTGTCAAAACAAACTTGCTAACGTGTATCTGGTGAAAACTCAGAAAGAGTCTACATAATTGTTCGTTGTCCTATGATTGTCTCTGCGTGTGTGTGTTACAAACGACGCCGTCTCATATACGGAACAGCACATCGATGGAAAGAGGATTACAACTTTGCTTCAGTGCATGTGCAACAAATAGTTGTTTGTGTGTTCTAGGCCAAACCTTCTCAAACTTCGTATTAAGCCGTTGTGTCTTTCTCACTCTTGGTGGCAAAGGTAGAAACCTGAAATCTTGCAGGTCTTATGAATAGCTACAGTCAAAACAACTTCATGCAGACCAGACAATCCAGAGCCCTTTTTTCGTGGCCTCTGTGCAGAAGTCTGATACTCTCAACAACAAAAAAACATAAACCCCTAAAAATCAACTTTTTTTCTCGCCGTGGTAGTGGCGGTGTCGGCGTGGTAGTATAAGAGTTATGCCGTCTGTAACACTAGTTCTCAAACAAGAACAGGTTTGGCACTACGCTGGCTGATAAGTTTAGCAATAAGCAATATTAGAACCACAAATCTTCTAATAAGGTTTCGGTGAAAATCCAGGAAGGGCTAGCATCGGGATTTGTCGTCCTGTCATTGTCTTTGCAATGGACAGGCTAAGACGTGTCAAACGCGAAACTGCAGATTACGTGAGTGAAGATCGCAACAGTGCTTCTGTGCAATTCCTCTATGTATTTTAGGGCAAATGTTGCTAATCTTTCAATTCTACCAGTTGCTGTTCTCGGCAATTCTGCATGTTAACGACTTGAAGTGACCTAGAAATAGAACTTCATGCTGAGCAGACAACCGCTATGAGTACTCTGCGGAAATCTGACTTGCTTAACAAACAAATAGATCAGTAAGCAACATGGAGAAACAAAAAGGAAGTCGATAAGAATAAGGAGACGAATAAAACCAAGGAAAGTGACGAAATAAAAAAAAACAACATCGATACAGAAAAAAGACGAAGAAGAAGAAGAAAAAGAAAAAAAAGAAGAAGGAAGTAAACGTTTTCGTTTATATCCTTCTTTTTCTTCTTCTTTTTCGGATAAAGAAATGAAACAGAAATATAACGTCTCACCGATTTCTTTAGAAAAAGTATCGGCCACACTTTTCCCTGGTACCTGTGACAACCCATTATTAATCGAACAATTACTACGTCTACAAATCTGTCTAAACTTCAGAAATATCAAATCTACCGAAGATATTCTCAAGTACCTAGAAATATTTATTAGTGTGAAACGACTTATATAATAATTGCTATTGAGGAGAGATGCAGGGAAAAGCTTCATATACAAATGTATGAAGCTAAAAGTATATCAAATGTGTAATTTTAAAATATCGATAATATTCAGTTTTCATATTGTATTATTTTAAGTAAGAAAACTATTTCAATTCCTTGCTCACTCTTTAATGGTTATGATTTATATATTCGCTTGAACTTTTAAAACGAAACACATTTTTAATGTATTTTAATTGAAATATGTGTATATATATATATATATACAGGGTGGGCAAAAATAAGGGTCCTATTTTTAAAAATTCATAACTTTTTTATTTATTGATTTAAAAAAAATTTTTTTTTTAGAATAAGTAAAGGACCCCTTCCAAAGCAAGCATGAGCCGTATTAGCCCTAAGGAACGTACCCTCATTTAGAAAACATTATTTTTGCTTAAAAAACTCAAAACAGTGTAAAAAACAATACTTTAGTTTTTGTAAGTTTTAAGAAGTGTTTTTCGGCTAAAATTTGTTTTGTTTATTTCAAAAAATCTCGGAAGGGTCAGTCTACACACACATAAAGTTTGGTGAGTTTAACTTTTATTTTGTGGAAGTTATTCAAATTCAAGTTATTCAAATTTAAAGATAGGACACTTATTTTGGCCCACCCTGTATATATATATATATATATATATATATATATATATATAATGAGACTACAACTGTTACAATAATAATAATAATAATAATAATAATAATAATAATAATAATAATAATAATAATAACAATAATAATAATAATAATAATAATAATAATAATAATAATAATAATAATAATAATAATAATAATAAAACTAATAGCTACATTTGTGTTACGTCAACCACCCTTCCCGGTAGACTCATCGTGCACCTGGTAAAATGTACCTCGATTTACCTGCATTAAAAAAAAACATAATTGCCCCCTCTGATTTAAGCCAAAAGATAAATAATAACACACATATAATACATTCTGAAACATTTTTTTAAAATTAAAAATGTTTAAATAACGTTAATCAGTAACAACATTTTAAAATATTTAACGTAAATAAAATTCATCATGTAGCGCTAATTTTGACGTAACAGAATTTAAATTGTAAATGTTCTTCTGTAACTGCACCGGTATTTTTTACGTCTAACGACTTCATATATCACGTTCTCGGCTGTTATTTTGAAATGCTGCCTAAATATTCCCACACACACAATATATATACAGGGTGGGCAAAAATAAGGGTCCTATTTTTAAAAATTCATAATTTTTTTATTTATTGATTTAAAAAAAATTTTTTTTTTAGAATAAGTAAAGGACCCCTTCCGAAGCAAGCATGAGCCGTATTAGCCCTAAGGAACGTACCCTCATTTAGAAAACATTATTTTTGCTTAAAAAACTCAAAACAGTGTAAAAAACAATACTTTAGTTTTTGTAAGTTTTAAGAAGTGTTTTTCGGCTAAAATTTGTTTTGTTTATTTCAAAAAATCTCGGAAGGGTCAGTCTACACACACATAAAGTTTGGTGAGTTTAACTTTTATTTTGTGGAAGTTATTCAAATTCAAGTTATTCAAATTTAAAGATAGGACCCTTATTTTGGCCCACCCTGTATATATATATATATATCTATATATATATATATATATATATATATATATATATATATATATATATATATATATATATATATAGAGAGAGAGAGAGAGAGAGAGAGAGACAGACTTTTTAATATGGCTTATATTTCCCACCTCACGAATTACTGAGCCTTGTTGCATCCACGAACGAACCCTCTATTGGACTTTTTACCCTCTGGATTCTATCTATTTTGGCCGCACCTGAAGATGGTGGTTTTTGGAATTTAACTTTTTGGGAATTGTTTCCCGTGCCTTCTAACGACTTACCTACAATCACTTTCTCCGCTGGACTTTTTGATACCAGATTTTTTTGCAATCGGACACTTGCTTGCATTCGGACAGCTTTTTGCCTTGTTTTCCCCCCACAATCTTCATTTTACTTTTTCAAATTTTAAATCTTGGCCTTAGCTAACTTATATATTCCAGCAATTTCCTCTGATGATAAGATTTTGATCTTTGAAAAGCTTGGCTTAAGGAAAAATTAATTGAATAAATTACTTTTTTGCGGATTATACCTTGCATTAGGCAACTGAATTGAAAAAAGATCTGCCTCCGTTGCTTTTCTAATTTCTTTTCACCTTTCTACCTATATATAGTTATATATGTATATTTATATTTATATATGAAAGAATAGTTGTTTGCTTGAAGCATTGCTGGGAATTATATTCAGGTATTAAGAAGGCTAGAGCCGGATTGATGATAAGCTGAATAGAACACAAATTAATAATCGAAGGTGAGATATTACAATTATCTATTTATTTTTTTCCGCAACCTTACATAATAAACGTGGCCCGATTATTCGAAAATCATTTGATATTGCGGAAGACGCTTCACCTTGTAAAAAATAGACACAAAAGAAAAATTCAACTGTTTGGTATTCGGCAAGATGGGGCTTTGTAAGATCTCACTTTCGATTGTTTATTTTTGTATGTTTGCAGCTTATCATTAATTCGGCTCTCTGCATTGCCTTAAGCCTACTTAATACTTTATATATATATATATATATATATATATATATATATATATATATATATATATATATGTGTGTGTGTGTGTGTGTATATCTATCTATCTATATATATATATAAACAATAATATTTTAATAAATAAATATTAATTATTTAAAATACCTAGAGACATCGATGTTTAATGCTAACGCAATCTTCAGTCTAGGAACCAATTCCCGACGGTCGGTAGGCGCGAACCTCGAACACAAATCGCCACTGATTATGCAAACATTGTTGAAAATAACAGAATTCGTCTGTTTAATTATACTTTGTTTTATTATTTCAATTTTTCTGATGCTCTTTTTTGTATTAAAATACATTTTTTAAGGGTTTTAAGGTTTCACAAACGTTTTTGATTCTACGTCGAATCATCCTCAGGTGTCAAGCAAATGAACAAAAATTTGGAGAAAGAAGAGAATTTTTAGAAGACGGTGGAGAAACGCGCATAGAACGTTTTCCGCATTGTCCCAGGAAGTCGTTGACGATTTTAAATTCAGCAACATTACCACTAGTTCCAGATGTGATGTTGTTAATTTTAGGTTGTTGTGTTTTATGTATATAGCTTCGAGTATTTTTAGTTTTTTAAAATTGGTTTCGGAATGTATAATTTTAGTGTTATTAACTAGAAGTTGTCTTAAATCAGAGGGAGAGCAGTTATGTTAATGTAGATGTTGGTAAATTGAGCTAGAGTTTACAATATGCATGGGAGGCGGCGGGATAGTGTAGTGATTGTAAAACCAATGTAGCTATTAGCTTTATTATTATTATGGGAGTTACATTATTTCAAAAGGCATTTAAACTTATAAACAACATTGGTTCTTTCTAATGGTTTTTGAATTGGTGGGGAATTGTTTTTGACTACAAGATTTTGGGTTTAAAATTTCTTATAGTAAATAATGAGTCTAATTTTATTGTTATTGTCAATTGTGGATACGTATCTGCCTTTTGACACCTGCGGATGATTCGACGAAGAATCGAAAACGTTCGTGAAACCTGTGAAACCTATAGAACATGTATTCATTGTTTTTTTGTTTTTTTATACAAAAAAGATCATCAGAAAAATTGAAAAAATAAAAAAGTATAATTTAAACAGACGAATTCTGTTATTGTTAACAATGTTTGCATAAATTAGAAAATGCTGCCTAAATAACACAATGTATATATATATATGTGTGTGTGTATTTATATATATATATATGTGTGTGCGTATTTATATATATATATATATATATATATATATATGCAGTAATTTTACATTCACAATAATCCGATTTAAGAACATATTGACGAGCATGAACAGTTGTCAGTATAAGTAATAAGTTAAGTAATAGTAATAAGTTAAGTGATAGTAATAAGTTATGGCAAGTTCATGTTCGTACTACGTTATTATCCTCTCTCATTTTAAAGAAGATGGGATCGCCCGATCGTCGAAGGTGCAATTAAATAAAAAGTATTTTTTTCATAGTTTAATCTGATGTCGAAGGTAAAACTCGAACTTCTATGAAATGTTTGGCTCTATGGCTCAGATTAAAGTGTAGTATCTGTTCTGTTCAAAGATTGTACAGAAAAATACTACAAGGGTTATGAAAATAGACCTTCATAACCGGTATATTCTGAGTGTAAATTAACCAGAGTAATTATATAAGCATGTTTCTCTTATAACATAGGTAGTACAATAATATCATGTGAGTTTGTATTTACGTTGCATGTCAATCGAATAAACATATGTCACACACTCATCGAAAATAGTTTGTATATAGACCGTCATTACCAGATATATTGTGAAACTACATTACAAAAAGACACAACTGTGGGAATTTCACGAGTCCCGCTAGTTATATTCAATTTACTTAATAACGACACCGTAAGTAATTGAATTTAACATTCGTAAAAATCCGATTAATAAAAGTCATATTGAGCAGGATGCGACAGCTGTGAGTATCTGGATTGATAAACGTTATCAGATAATGCTACGTACGTATGCGTGTTTGTAACGCGTAAATGCCTCATAATTACAGTGGAGAATGCTGTGTGTAATTTAATATTCACAAATCGATTAGCGCAAAGGAAAATGAAATTATTTAAAACGTATTTTTAAAAAAGCAATAAATTCCGGAAGACGTAAATTACCACGCCATTTCTGCATCGAAATACATTAGATTTATTGTTTCAGTTATTTAAATTCTAATTTAAATAACTGAAACAATATATAATATTCATGCCGATTTTGTTGTTTTTTATTTGTACATTGAATTTACTTTAATCTTAATTTCATAGCGTAAAATAAAATGATTTGTTTTAATTCAACAACAATGCATGCCGAGTTCTGCTAGGTATATGTTGTCAAAATATAGACCATATTTAGTTTAGTTTTATACAAAAAAAAAGATAAAATAGTCATGGAAACCGTTGTGGAAAATGCAGATACCTCCGATTTTTGAACAATAAATATTAGACACCAATTAATCAATATTATCCATATTCTCAATATTCTGGAGTTGGTTAAAGGGGTGTTATAGGCTATTGATATGAGTAAAACCTCAAAGTTAAAATTCAAATATTTCAGATTTACATTGACTTAGATCCATAGTCATTAGCCAATAATGATGCAAGGTTCCCTGAATTTCAATCGCTTTTGAAGACCACGTTCGTTTAGGCTTTAAATGTTATACAAATCATATAACGGATGTTGATCACAATTGGAGTACGGATTCTAAACATTTGGTTTACTAGCCTTACATCTTTATTTTAATCTTCATAATGGACATAAAACTGGTGCAAAACTGTTCTGGTCAGTGTATGTCGTTCGCTTATGATGATATCCTCCCAGCATAGCAAAATGCGACTGAAGGGATGATAAAAAAAAACAAAAAAAAATAATATTTATTTATTAAAATATTATTGTATATATATATATATATATATATATATATATATATATATGTGTGTGTGTGTGTGTGTGTGTGTGTGTGTGTGTATTCTAAAACCAGAAGCGTAGATATGTATATTCTTATTTTTTATCGCTCTTGACATACATAAAAACAATACGATGTTTTATGTAGAAATAAGAATACAAATAGTAAAAACGGGTCCGGGTCTTGGAACAAAATAGAAGGACTTCCTCATTCGTCTCCGGGGAAACACCCAATGTGCCCCGAAGGGGTTAAAATTATAATATAAAATTAGTAAAAGTAATGTAACTTCTTTCATAACACTTTTTCTCACTTAATCAATGCTGGGCCAATCTTTCGGCTCAATATTAAGAAATGAATGTTATAAAACATTAGAAAAGTAAGAATGCAACAAGGTAATATTGTGTTATGGGCTGGACACAAAAATACACAGTTCATTCAATATAATATAATCTTATATAATCTTTATAAGAATATATATCTTATATAATCTTATATAATCTTATATAATAAGAGGTATCGATATATATAATATTCATAGTATATAGTATCTATATATATATAGTATCTATAGTATAGAGTATATATATATATATAGTATATAGATATCTATATCGTGATCCAGATATAGATATCTACATGTAGATAATTATTGTATATATCTATAGTATATATATATATATATATATATATATATATATATATATATATATATATATATATACCTATAGTATATAGTATATATATAGTATATAACATCTATAGTATATATATATATATATATATCTAGAGTATATAGATATCTATATCGTGATCCAGATATTGATATCTACATGTAGATATCTATAGTATATATCTATAGTATATATCTATAGTATATATCTATAGTATATATTTATAGTATATATAGTATCTATAGTATATAGTATATATATATATAGTATATATAGTATCTATAGTATATAGTATCTCTATATATAGTATCTATATATATAATTATATAATACTCTTATATAATCTTATATAATCTTATATAATCTTGTATAATCTTTCGGCTCAATATTAAGAAATGACTGTTATAAAACATAAAAAATAAGAATGCAACAAGGTAATATTGTGTTATGGGCTGGACACAAAAATACACAGTTTCTTCATTCAGCCTCGAATAACACCGACTTTTCATTCCACTAACTTATAAAAGTGAGAACAAAGTATTATATATCTCCACTCGCGCAACATTCGGGTTCTCAAAATCAAAGTGTAGTATAAGTTTACTCTTGATTAGAAGGAGGAGTAATTTTGTCGCGATTAGGGCAATTTTTCTTTACGTTTTATCTAGAGAGCGTTTGTCAGAACTGATTTCTCTTCTCATTAAACCAACCTTGCGTTACCATCAGCCAATGTGTCCAGCTGACAAATATGACGACCATTTTTCTACAAAAGTTTAACAAAATATATTTTTCACGATCATCGATTAAGTTTTAATTTCCTTTTGTATTTTCGTGAAAACTTTAATATCTAAAGGCATTTGACAAACATTTAAGCATTTTTACTGACGGTAGATATAGTATAATTACTTTTATTGAACAGTTTCTTGGGTCAATGTATGAAATTCAGTTGAGATAATATGGCCTTATATTAGTGAGAGGTGCCGATACGCGATAAAAGAACGTCAGAAAGGAAGGCCCTGAAAAGGTGCGTATTCTCTACTCATGACACAGCATTATCTGGAGCTCGAAATGAAATATTAAACTCGTAAAACCAGCCGATAAAACATAAATACCATACAGTCAAGCCTAAAACGTAAGCTGTTCATCTCAAGCAACAATATTATCTGTTGTCTGCTCGCTTCATAGCGAGTTTTTTTTCTACTGTGTCGGTAGAAAGATTCATTCTATAGTTAGGAATTATAAGCAAATAACAAGAGAAGTTTATTGTGTTTTACACCAAGTAACTTTTTAAAAAGTGTAATACTTGTAGTAACAAAGATAATTGATGCCCGTCTCCCCCTTTAAGTAATAATGGAATGTTCTACATTCGTGTATATTAAGAGTGAATGTTAAAACACTAATTGTCGCAGTAAGCCATAAATGGTTAAATAAAGGTTATCCTTAAGTTATATTCGGCGTCTTGTTTTTATTGCAATACTATTTAAGCTTTTTCAATTCTGCATTCGGTAATCTATTAGTGGTAAAAGAAAAAAAAAAGAAAATAACAACAACAACAAAACGTCGAACATGACAGAATAATCACGTTTTACGTGTCAATGAATTGATCTCCGACATTCATCTTTCTTAATTCAAACATATACAGTGTGATTCATAAGTCACTTCACTTAGCTATTTAAAATGATTACCATATGAAGGACAAACATACTATGAACTTTTGATAATTGTTATCTTACTCTCTATTTACTGCTATTTGTTATTTTAAATTTGTTCGTTTATATATTTGTTTCTATATATATTTATTTCATAATCAATCAAATATGCTACAAAGAGTCGTAAATTCCTTGCAAAAAAAGAATGGAGCTATGCATTCAGAACGAAGGTGGAAATTTTAATAATTTGCTGTAATTGCGAACTCTCATAAATGAACTTGTTGAATAAACTTTCTGTTTTTTATTACCGTATTTTGTAACTTTAGAATTTCAAAAATAAATAGCTAAGTGACTTATGAATCACTATGTCTCCTATGTATTACAGATGGTAACCACTATGTTTTATTTTGAGAAAGGTCAAATATTGACATAAACGTATTTAGGCGGGGAAGTCTTATATACTCGGCTATTTAAAAATAAAAAAAATAAGTGAAATACTAAAAAATAATCACTTGTATACGAAACTCCCTTCGCTTAAAAACACGATCTATAGAATGTGTTATTGTATTATGAATAATATACAAAATGCAGGGAAATAGATATAATGCAAGTGAATTGAAATGATAATGATTTTTCGTTGTTCTGTAATTTACTAGACATTCATGAAGTCGGAAAGATGCCTTCATTAACCCAAACACTGACCCTTACTTCAAGTTGATGATCGCGAATGTCTTGAAAAATTCTCTAGTAATTCTATAAAGCTCTCGTATCATACATTCGTGTTTTTATGTTTTGTTTCCATACGAGTGTATAATCCTGGTAAATGAAAACTAGCAACATTCAAACCAATTATCTTAAGCAGTAAATCGATGTCTACATCATTATCTATTTCTAAAGTAAGCTATATATATATAATTATATATTGGTACGCATGTTTCTTTTGTTTATTTATGGAAAATGCTCCGGACAAGGTTGAAGCCATTTGATATACAAAGCTTTAAAAATTACCACTTCAAGATCAAAATCTATCCTACGATAAGTGTTAGATGGATAGATTCCGACGCACAAAACAGCAATTATTTCCCCTTCTGTCAGAAAATCATTCATGAAATGTGAAAGCTAAAGGACAAGATAAGAGTAGCAGAAATTAAAGCCAAAGTCTACTTTCTATTCTCCCAGTCTGTGCAGGATAAACTTTGAAACAAATTAAATGATCATTATTATTGTTTATGCATAGCGTATAAGCGTAATTGTAGGTAACGTGGGCTATACTTAGTTCCATTTAGTTTCAGCAAAGTAACAACGGATGTAGTAGTCCCCTTAAAAATAACACTTCACTCAATACGTCCAAGGCTTGAAGTATAGATAGAGCTACTAAGAAAGAATACATAGGATTTTCATAACATTTAAATTGCACGTGTCACGATTTAAACCCAATTGGATTATTAGGTAACGAACTACAGTTATTTAAATAAAACCCCACTCATTCACATCCCATACTGTCAGGGGACCTCGTCAAGGAATAAGGCAGATCCTTTACTTGCCTAAATTTTCAGTGGGTATGATTGAACCCAGTACAACCCATGTCCTCTCCAGGACATATACAGAACCTCGTATTCTCAGATGGTCAACCATTTAGTACTGGCCAAGCTCAACGTCGCTTAAGCGATGACGGTGAAGTGAAACTCTTTTTTCAATTTTTTAAATCAATAGAGAAGTCTAACCCTTGTGTGTTGATAAAACATTGCTTTCTGGTGGGGAAATATACTTTTCAAGAAATGCAATGACGTCATAAGTGTTATTTAGACTCAGCTTCGTCTGAAACAATATGATATCAAGTTCAAATTAAACATAATTGCATAATGATGATTTTTTTAAAATGATATATTAAAGAATATATCTTAGTAATTTAATTCAAAATGAAGTTTAATTTTTAATTCATAGTTAAATTAAGTAGGTGGAAACACACACGATGAGATAGCAAAAGAAAGGGGTAAGACAGTCGGATGTATAATAAACTGGTCGACCGACGTTTCTTAGTATTTTTGAAATACCGTTTTCTTTCGCCGGACACACGTACGTTTCGTACGTCATTTTTAGTCTATAAGCCTTAAGTTTGTAAGATATATAAAATCGGGGGACTTATGTTTTCAGGCATGTCCGTCCGACCGGATTTTTCTCCGCAAGCATCTCTTGAATTTCTCTGAAATTTTGCATGAAGTTGTAACTTTGGTCAGATTAGAAAGTGACATTCTCCGATTTTTGAAAAACAATCCGGTTAGCCCACCCAGGGGGTCAAAAGCCCCCGAAATGGCAAAAAATGTCATTTTGGGCCCCATAACTTTTCATCCATCCATTCAATTTCTCTGAAACTTGGCCAAAATGTGGAGGCATATGTTCCTAATAGAAAATACGTATCGCTGACTTTGGAAAAAATCTGGTTCGCGCCCCCAGGGGGTCAAAAGCCCCCAAAATGGCCAAAAATTACCCTTTACTCCCATAACGTTTGATCTATCCATTCAATTTTTCTGAAACTTGGCTAAAATGTAGAGGCAATTGTTCTGGATATAAAATAAGCATCCTTGACCTCAGAACAATTCTGGTTCGCGCTCTCAAGGGGTAAAAGGGGGGTCAAAAATGCCCCAAATTGCCCAAATTTATTGCATTTTACACTCGCCACATCGAGTCACATACAGAGGGGGACCACGCATGCGCGGCTTCTTTTTCTTTGGTGCGTAACGCTCAGTTCCTTTGTATGTCACGATTTTGTGAAAAAAAACACTTGATCACTAAATGCTCAAAATGACAACACTTATCTTAAGAAGATAGTCAGTGTCTTCATTTTAATTCAGTTAGTCTTCATAGATCAAGAAGTCCCTTTCTGAGGACTAACACTTGTTTTCTTTATGAGATACACATAGATCTTAGTGTTTATTTAAGGGTCTTTTCTACTTCTCAAACCTTTACTGAGTAATACAGTGAACACAATCCTTTTTCTCTAACCTATCGACCAATTAATTATGTAATAGTTTATTTTCTTGTGGTATTTGTTTGGTGTTGCTGGTTTCTAGGTCGAGACTTCATCTTGTCTAGTGGAGTATCTAGCTATGCGTTGTTACTTGTGATAACATCACTCGGCAGAAAATGAGCCAGAGTATAGTTATTCCGAAGAGATATTATTAGGGCGTCAAATTATATGTTGTATTCTTTTAATATTTGTGCACGTTTTACTTGAAGAATGAAGCATCCTCATATCTAGTAGGCATTCAAACTTTCTCCCGTTTCTTGTGCATTGTACAATCGTGTGCTTTCCGAAGCTAAAAAACGTGAACTACATCCTTGTGTATCATACAACTCATGGTATAGTCATTCCCAGCAAGAACTCGTCAGGACAAAAATCTGATTTGGGTGAGTATCCAGCTTGAGGTAACATTAATAGTTGAAGGTGCACTATTTTTCGTATGAGCCAGTGTGTAGCCATTCCGTGGCGATCTTATTTAAGCGTCCAATTCTATGTTATTTTTAATATTTGGTCAGGGTTTACATTTTTAATGAGGCATCTTTGTCTCCGGTTGTCCTGACAAACCCAGTACAGAGAGACCGAAGACACTCATGGATAGTGTCTAGACAGTGTTAGTGTTGGAACGATTAATCAGAACGGGATCTGGAACGAGGAAAATCCAAAGTTTTGGAGGTATCGAAATCGGAAAAAAATGCATCTATTTTCCGATGCCAAAAATGATTCTTTTAATTGTATGTTCTTTTTTGCTTCTGTTTAAAACTTGATATTCATGCTGGTACTAATGATTACATTATACATATTTATTGATTTTAAATTACAAGTAAAACTAAAATCTATAGATCGCCAAAAGCGGAAGTGTATATTTACATTTGCGAAAATAGATGCGCATATTACACGGGTGTTTAGGGTAATTCAAAAATCTTAAAGAATACAACTCTATAGTTAAATATTTAGAAATGTAAAAAGAATCGGAATTAGAATCGATAATTGAATCGGAATCGGGAAGCATGTTGTAATCGCCCCATCACTAGTAGGTATTCAAGCTCTCTCCTGTTTGTGTATGCATTGGCATGTTTATCATAAAGTCAAGTGCAGCACATTCCAATGATAAGCCCTTCAATCTTTGAAGAGAAAAGGAGTCTTAACATTTTTAAACCTGATTATCCTGTCGCGTTGATGGGTTAATTTCATATGTTCCAATATTACAAGATTCCGATCAGGTCTTCTCCCAATGCAGTTGTGGTTTGTTATTTGCAAAGATTTAACCATCTGACATGTTTAATATGCAAATATACAAGAGAGGAAATCATTTTGTTCAGATTGGGCGAATCCTCGAGGCGTTGCTTTCTTTGGAAAAATATGTGACAACGAAAAATGACACAATACGAATCTCGTTTAACACTGTTTATCTGTTCTTTATTTCTGTGATTTTATTGTAAATATTCGTGAATGTTATTGTTTTCTGCTTTATAGATTTTTACCAACACACGTCGAAATGAATCGATTATATTATAAATATCTCATGATATTAAACTGATTTCCGCCCTTTGTTCTGTTTTCGCATATTTTCATTGCAAAAGATATAGCTTTTACACAACCAGATAATATATATATATATATTTTTTTTTCTTCACTTTCTACAATTTCACCGGACTTTTTTCAACGGAAATTTACCACCCGGACATTTTTGCTTATCTTTTTCACGGAACTTTTTCTTTTCATTCAATACGTTTTTAATAACAATTCTCATATTTTTCAAATATTTGAACTTTGGTTTTTTCGAAAGCCAACTTATTCATCTGTATTTCTCCTCTGATGATAAGATTTCGATCTTTGAAAAGCCTTGGCTTAAGGAAAGAAAAATAAACACTAGTTTATTACTGATTACACCTTGCATTGAACAATTGAAATTTGAAATAAATTTAGACAATCGTCGCATATTTATCACTCTTTTCTTCTACCTCTCTCTCTCTCTCTCTCTCTCTCTCTATATATATATATATATATATAAGTAATATGTAACATAACATTTATCATATTTACATTATTTTTCTGATTTTCACTTCGAATAGAATTTCATATATAGATGTGATTTAAACCTTATGTTTTTATTAAAACTACTGATAACTGAATACAGTCCAGGGATGGTTATCAAATACGTGGTAGGTAAAGGCGCTAATATCATAAAATAGAATAAAGCTGATAGGTGTATGAAAGCATAATTTCGGTGTTTAAAAAAATACTTCAAAGGTTTGCAAATCAGCTTTGACTCAACTTAGTGAATCAACATAAAAACCAATACGAAACACGTGAACGTCCTGTATTGCATAGTATTACGACGTCTAATACATAGAAACTCATCGGAATGCCTTGTTTCTCACACAGAAATGCATCGCAGTCTGTAAGTGGGATCATATTATAAGTGAAATAGAATTCCATAGCCTGATTGTGTTATGGTCCTACAAGATGATATCGCAGACGTGTTTTTATCATTGTATTGCCGTAAGTTGGGTCTTTTCGGTTGACCAATCTTGGGCACATCAGATTCAATGGCTGCCCCATCTATTGGATTTATTGCAAATAGTATTCGTCGGTATTCAAGATGCAGTATATCGCTAAAAAGTGATAATCAGGTTTATTGCATGCTTTATGATATATATATATATATATATATATATATATATATATATATATGTGTGTATATAGCAATCCAGGTAAAGTAAAAATCCACAGTATAAAAATCCAAAGAATTTCAACCGGGGTCATAAAGAGTGGTCAATATCAAATAGAGCTTTTATATATACATACTATTATTTTTAATGTATACATACATGTACATATCATCTTACTCTCTCTCCCTCTATCCCTCTCTCTCAATATATATATATATATATATATATATATATATATATATATATATATATATATATATATAATTGTTTTTATTTACACATAATCTGCGACACTGGAATTTGGATGTTATCAATCAACAGCTGTTAACAGCTGAGATCTCATCACGCAGAATTAAAATCTGATCATTCCCTTAGGCCATATTTAGAAATGAACTGAGGAAAGGATGAAATGTTTATTATGCCTAGTGAGATCTCAGCTTTTATCCGCTGTGTATCGATAACATCAACATGCCAGTGTCGCAGATTATGTGTAAATAAACAATCATATATATATATATATATATATATATATATATATATATATAGAGAGAGAGAGAGAGAGAGAGAGAGAGAGAGAGAGAGCGCGCGAGAGAGACAGATGATACTTTAAAGATATAAATGATATATTTAACCAGTAGACTATCAAGATAAAAACAAAACTCGATATAGTGTATAGAGCAATAATATTAATTTAATGACATAATAAAATAAAAAATTAATCAGATTTTCTTACAATATAAAAACAAAGAGTGATACTGCATCCTTAACTCATGAGTTTTATATAAAATCTTCTCCAATCTTCTCCAATGACATTACTGCAGGTAATAAAAATTAAGCTTTGAAAATATATAAAATAATATATAAACTATCGTGTTGCGTATATATATATATATATTAATTGAACTTTTCATAGAGAGTCAACCTCTTCAGACCAAAGAAGACTGTCTTCTTTGGTCTGAAAAGGTTGACACTGTGAAGAGTACAACCGAAACATGTATGCACATATGTAACCAATAATGTTTGTATGAATAAAAATGTATACTTAAGAACAGCTCTACTTGTTATTGAGCGCTTTTTATAAACACTTGAGTTTTAACGGATTTATATCTACAGAAACTAATACAATACGTGTACTATATATATATATATATATATATATACTCAACACGATGCTGAATCTAGCTAGATTCGAAATCACGATTCCAATGACGAAAGCTCGCCAGAAGTAGATGAGAGATATTTTTTATTTACATATTGCGATTTCTTTTCATTGTTCCTTTTGTGATGTTGATAATTGAACGTATTTAAATATATTTCTTAAATGCTAAGAGGAAAATATTGGTCTTCTAAACTAATGCGATTACACCATATGGGTAGAGTCTATATTTATAAAATATAATTATCCACGAACACATGTTTCACCGTTTTACGGCGAAATCACCGTGGATGAATATAGCGAAATTTGAAACCGTGACGAAAATCCGGCAACCTTACTCCAGGGTCACAAAAAGATAGATAAGTGAAATACCGTATTTAAATCGTGCTGTCATTTTTTATATTGTTTTTAGCGATATTGACTTTTTTCCTAATATCAGTAATAATAAATAACTGATAAATAAGTAACTTAAAACTATATTTTGTTTACATATATAAAAAAGAGTAAATAGATTTTGTTAAAATATTTAATGCAACTGTTTATATAGATTAATTAAAGTATTAGATATTTGAATTAAGTAGTTCATATATTTTTTGTATTTTAAAGTGAAATAATACATCTATAATATAAAAAGTATAAGACAGCTTCACGCGTGTGTGCTTTTGCATCAACGTAAATTTTATGATAAAACATTTATTAGTTTTATTAATAATTATCGAAAATAATGAATGTTTTTTTATCGAAGACAAGGCATGAAGCCACTTGATGTAAGGAGCTAAAAAAAATTCTAGTTCAACGTCCAGAACTAGCTAATGGTAAATGTAAGATGGATAGATTCCGACCCAGAAAACAGCAATTTATCCCCCTTTGTCAGAAACATCGCTCATGGAATGTGAGGATTAAAAACAAAACAAGGGAAGCATTTCGCTTTAATTTTAAATAAGTCAAACATCATTAATCTTTTAAATTTAGT
>OY744533.1:73971189-74106189 GCA_963556195.1 Sepiola atlantica | reverse complement strand
ACTTATGTATTGATAGAATCATGTATGTGCATATATTCATATGTATATATATATATATATATATATATATATATATGTATATATATATATATATATATATATATATATATATATATATATATATATATATATATATGATCCCCGTGTTAATATTAGACGCTTAAGGTTTCCTGTTTTTGTTTCACTCTTAGATAATTAACCCCCCTTTTTTATTTTTATTTTTATTTTTTTTTATTTTACTTAAATTTTTTCATTTATTAATTTTCCAACGAATGTTAAGTCTGCAATATCTTGGATTTAGTTGGTTTGTCTGGGAATTTAAACTGCATTTTACTTTTCTTAATTTTTTTTTTTTTTGTCTTAATGACTCAAAGCCTCTTTATACTATATATATATATATATATATATATATATATATATATATATATATATATATATATATATATATATATTAGAGTAATTACAAAGGGAGGACAAGTTTTATATTTCATGATTAAAAGATACGAGATGAAAGAAAAGAATATAATAAAAGTGTCAATCGACCGGTTTCGACCACACTTAACGAGAACTGTATCATGGGATTTTAAAAGGGATGAAGTAAAAAGGAAACAAGAAAACGGGAAATTATATATTTAAACCCCCAAAAAGCGTTATGCTATTAACAACTGAGGATGTGTTTTAGAGACTAATCACAATCAACCCCAATAGACACCTCTTCTGTTTACAGAAGAAGGAACGTTTAAGACGTTAAGATTTTAAGATGGATAAGTGAGTTAGCACAACTGAAGATGGTTAATGAGTTAATGCTGAAGTTTGTTGCGCACGACGGGTTTTTTAAGCCAATGGTTGGTTATAGAAGACCTGTATGTGTTTATTGGAACGTCCGTTTGTCGAGACGTTCAATTCCTCATTTTTATAATTAAGTTGCCGTGCTAACTACGTGAACCGAACGACGTTATGATTGGACAACAGAGTATAGCAACACAGCTATATATGGACTTTTTTGTAGATTATGTATAGAGAAGCATAGGACAAATGACGAGCAGTCTTTATGTAACATACGTCTCTGTCAAATGTTAACACAAAGAATAAAATATAAGAACGTTTTTAAATCCATCGGTTTTCAAAGAAATATCTCTTATTCTCAAAAAGCAAAAATACAATAATTTTCTAATTATTGTCAAGTATAAAACTGAATACTCTACAGTATACGTTTAAATTATCCTTAAAGCAAAAAGAGTCAAACGTAATTTTAATTAACGAGCAGAAAGTCAAGTGTAGGAATGAATGTGTCAGTAAAGTTGTTGAAAAAATCTAGTTGGAATATTGAACTATATAGTGAAGGATATTGGATCCTCATTAAATTCGAATATATATTCAGGAAATATTCAAATGTATATAAATAATTAATATATATGTAAATGTATCATGCAACTAGGATATTTTAAATATGATGCAGTTAATTCAGCGTTCAGTTAAATATCAGGAGAATAAACAAGACAAAAAGTAAACGAGAAAGAAAAAAGACAAAAAGAAAAAAAAAGAGAAAAAAGAAATGAAAGGAATTAGGTAAACGAATATGATGCAGTTAATTCAACGTTAAGTTGAATATCAGGAGAATAAACAAGACAAAAAGTAAACGAGAAAGAAAAAAGACAAAAAGAAAAAAAAGACAAAAAAGAAATGAAAGGAATTAAGAAAATGAATATGATGCAGTTAATTCAGCGTTAAGTTGAATATCAGGAGAATAAACAAGAAAAAGGTAAGCGAAAAAGAAAAGGACAAAAAGAAAGAGAAAAAGAGAAAAAAGAAAAAAAGAATTAGAAAAACGAATAAACGGAAAAAGTAAAGATTTAACGAATAAGACGCCAGAATTCAAAAAGAATTAAAAAAAACGCTTTCAATTTACAAATAATTTAAAATATCGTAGAAGTTAAAGTTTAAACAATTTTAACAGTTTTTTTTAAATACACTATTTATAAAAAGATGGGACTTTTGTCAGACGAAAATTTAAATAAATAAATTCACAACTGAACACAATAAAAGTAAGGAAGCTTGAAATTCAAATCTATAGGATTTAGATGAAAAATATTTGAAGATTTTAAAACAAAGTTGTTATGTAAAATGTTAAAGATTTAAATGGTAAATTAAGATGTGACATATTCTCCAAGTAATCTTAAATAGAACATTTGAAAATGACAACATTCTAGAGTGGAATAGAATTATTAAAGTATTGCATTAATTTCAATCTTTGGAAATCATAATTTTAACAAACACAAGCACTATAGAATTTGAAAATCTTAAATATGTTAAGTAAAGGATTAATATGAAATTATTATACTTATTTATTAAAAGTGTGTAAGTCTCCGTATTATGTAAACATGTTTGTAAGTAACCAAAAAAACAAAGAGCTTTCATTATTCTAAGACATATTTCGAGACTAAACACAAAAAAGACACAATTTAGTATAAACAGAAAACCCAAACTTTTGAATATTTTAAAATAAAATGTGTGTTACCTAAAAAGCGTGAAAGTGAAATAAAGGTAAAGCGTTTATTACTGTGAGTAATATTAAAAAGATTATATATGAAATTACATTAAAAACGTTGGTTTAAATATGAATATGAATAGATATATATATATATATATATATATATATATATATATATATATATATATATATAATATATATATATATATATATTAATCATATATTGTAAACAGCTGATGATCCCCGTGTTAATATTAGACGCTTAAGGTCTCCTGTTTTTGTTTCACTCTTAGATACTTAACCCCCCCTTTTTATTTTTTATTTACTTATTTTTTTATTTATTAATTTTCCAACGAATGTTAAGTCTGCAATATCTTGGATTTACTTAGTTTCTCTGGAAATTTAAACTGCATTTTACTTTTTTTTTGTTTAAAATGACTCAAAGCTTCTTTAAACTATATATATATATATATATATATATATATATATATATATATATATATATATATATATATATAATGAACAGGAAAAAAGCCTATAAAAGCATGTTTAGATGCAATATTTATTAATAAAATTTGTAAAAAACATAACAGATTTTTTTTACTTTTTTATTTTCATTTTTTACTGTGATCTTTTTGCTAATAATTTTGCTAGAGAAACCTAGCTTCTTCAGAGTGGTGAAGTAATAATAGTTCCGTGTGTTTGTAGTAGTCCGTATGGATGGAGAAAGACGTGTTGTTGTTATAACGGTTTATTCACCTTTCAAACATGAGGAAATGCGCATACCCGCAAGACTTGTATTACACTTTTATTATATACATATATATATATATATATATATATATATATATATATATATATATATATATAGTTAGTTATGAAAATATATTTATGGCAATAAATATATTTTCATAGCTTACTACGTAGCTCTACTTACGTATCGAGAACTGTTGAAATAAATACTGAAAATTGATACATAAGAAATTATATCTCCTCATAAAATGTTATGTGGGTACATGAAATAGTAATTATATATATATATATATATATATATACATAAGATTCAATAAAAAAGAATATTATTAGTTATGATGATTAATAATAAAATTAATGGAGGAATATATTTTGTGGAACAGTTGTTGAAAAGACCTGGTTATATAAATTATGATATAGAATGAGATGCTGTAGAGAATATTACACGTGTATTAACTCTAAAAATTATTCTAGGAGTATATATGGATGAAAAGCAGAATGCTTTTTAATATTATAAGGCATTAAATGATATTATAAGTATGTGTTAATTTATTCAAAGGAAGGGGCTTATCATTAGGAGTTATAAATTAGCTATATTTATATGTTTTTGTGTTTAGAGTATGTCAGCAACTCGTTCTTGAGGTTTATTATATTATTATTAGATCTAAGTATCATAACTGATTCGAAATACATACTTTGCATGTTTTAGAGCCTGTCTTATGAAATTGTGAATTTCTCCCAAATAGACAAGTTATGGTATATTGAATGTTGTTTTTATTTGAGTTTCTTACGATATGTTGTTAGAAAAGTTGTATTCCTCTTATCGTTGTTATCCTTATTAATAAAACCTAACGTAGTTTGAGATGGGATGTTTCACGAGCGTAAAACTTGATCCTATGTATTCATGCAATTTCGGAGAAATATTTATCCGGTTAGAATTGATAATTTCAATATTAAAATCATTTGAAATATTATTAGAAGCTATATAAATGCTAGGTAAGTTATTAGTATGATGCTTGTCTATATCATCCACTGTATATCTTATTTGATGTTGGCTACTGTTTTTTTATGGAAATCACTCCAGACAAGGCATGAAGCCACCTGATGTAAGAAGCTAAAAGAATTACCACAAAGTAAAATAAATAGCCAGCAATAAGTGTTAGATAGATATATTGTGACCCAGAACACAGCACTTTTCCCCCCTTTGTCAGAGATATCGCCCATTGAATGTAAGACTAAAATGCAAAATAAAAGAAGGCAAGAGTTACAAGAAAACTTCTACTCTATTAATTTATAATGGGGGATAGTAATTATTTGACTGTACAAGCATAGATAACGTTCTTATGTATACAATAATTCTAGAGCGGACATTGTTGTTTGTTTTGGCAGTTACAATTATTGGTTGAGGTTGAAGGGGTGATAATTATCTGAACTGTTTGATTTTCCTATTGTTAGAAGCAATTATTGTTTGGGCTAAATTATGCATTGAGAAGTATGAGATTTTTATATAATTTTTATTTGAAATATATGTGTGTACGTACTTAAATGATTTTTCTGTAAGTTTAAAGCATTCCCTTGGAATATAAATTTTTACATTATTATTGTACAAGGGTTAAAACAGATATTTGTCTTTCGTCTTATATGTTTGCGGGGGTTTAATTGCGAGGGGTTTCTTTGTCTGTCTGTATTACATGAATTATCAATGTTATCAGTATTTCTAATTACATTGTACTTGTTTCTATTACCATCACAAACAGCTATTCTATTCTTTCGTTTTTTCTCTTATTGTTGTTATTAGGCATTATATTAGTTGGGTGTTGGCTGAGGCTATGAGTTGTGTGTGTTTATGTTATTTTTTCAGTGTATTCAGAGTTAAATTATTCATTATTGAACAATGTGGCAGTTCGATCAAAATAGTATTTATATATATATATATATAATATTTTATGAATAAATATTAATAATATGTTACCTAGAGGCATCGATGTTTCATGCTTACACAATCTTAAGTGCATGAAGCTAATTGCCGACGGTTAGTTGGCGCAAACTCCGATCATATATATATATATATATATATATATATATATATATATATATATATATATATATATATATGTGTGTGTGTGTGTGTGTGTGTGTGTGTGTGTGTTTTATTATTTGGGCGGACAATATTACTAGACAAGCAGTTATTTATTTATTTCGGGGACTGGGTATACATAATCACTTGTTTGGTAATATTATCCACCGCTCAACAGATAAAACAGCTTAATACATAACATACTGTATACTGTCAGAAATTAATTTTCAATATTAAATATATATATATATATATATATATATATGTATGTATATATATATATATTTAAATGTTGAATTAAATTAAAGATAATTAAATTATCGTTTTATAATAATCTATTGTGATAAAATAAAGCTCAATATATTGAATAGAGCAATCAATTCTAGAGATAAAAGATTAGAAAAAGATTGTACGGATGCCATATTTATTAGAACATCAGAAGTTCAAAGCAAGGGACCTCATATCCTTAATCCATGGAGTTTCAAAGATAAACTGTTTTCATCAGAGGATAGAAAAAAACGCCAATGTAATTGTAAATATTATCGGCAACATTTTACTTTGAAAACATTTATACACAAAATAAAAACCAAACAATGAAGAGTATTTTGTTGAGATGAGAACGTAGAGTTGGGGTAGACGCCGTCAAAAGCACGTCAAAAATAAAACAGCTGTTATCTTGGAAATGAAAGTTTGAAAAAGAATACTTAAATTGTTTAGGAGTCCAAATGTTGTTGTTAAGAAGCTGATTTTTAGACCACTGTTGGTAAAGTCTAATTCATCTTGTTTATGTAGTAGTCCGATAGTGCAATTATCCGTTTCAAGGATTCAGAATGAAGTTTGTCAGTCAGAGGTCGATGTATATCAAAGTGTGCATTACGAATACCTCTAGCTCCCTGGTTCATCAGTGTTTCGATAGCTTAAAAGAATGGATTTAGAGCCGATATTTTTCAAGCCGGTCTGGATTGAAAGTATTGCTTGTAGGCGGTCGTGAAAATGGTTATTTTTGTCTGCTTGGATAGGAATATTAGCTGTTGGGCGTAGGGAATCAAAGATAAATGTGTGAAAGTTTTTTTTTTCATTTAAGCATGCTTAAAATTTAGAAATTAAAGAAAGGAGCAAAATGCCTTCAAAAATCATATTTTACATGCAGATAGTTTTATTAAAATCAATTTTTTATCTTGACATTATTTTGTCGAACAAAAATCAGGTTAATACCTTCTATTTGTTTAAAGCTCTGATGAGGCTCGTTATAAATTATTAGAAGAAAAGTCAAGATGAAAATAGAGATATTTTGATTTTAATAAAAAATATCTGCATCTAACACATAGTTTTTTTTGTAAGGCATGTTGCCTCTAATATATATAAATATATATAGTTATATATAAGATATACTACTCAACAGACAGCTGTTTCGTCATCTACGATTTATTATTGTGGCTAGGCGTTTCGAGATTCGAAACTCGGACACGAGTGATTGGCATCTCGTTATCTGCCGACATGACTACTGTAGACGCTACTAGAAGTAGAAGGGATGTTATCGTATGAAAAAAAAAATTGTTTGTTTACATTCACATTATACTAATAACTGAAATCACTCAATTTAATACAGATGAGTATAGCTTTTAC
The DNA here is from genome assembly GCA_963556195.1 of Sepiola atlantica. Lineage (NCBI taxonomy): Eukaryota > Metazoa > Mollusca > Cephalopoda > Sepiida > Sepiolidae > Sepiola > Sepiola atlantica. The sequence goes on along the minus strand of OY744533.1, from coordinate 74,099,242 downwards.
GCTAAGTGTAAACGAGCATTTTCTCTACTAGAAGTTTCGCATCTATTAGCTGAGCGTATATAAAAAGTATATTTATTATCTACTCAGCTGTTTCGTTGTCTAAGATTTATCAGTGTGGCTAGAACTATGCAGGGAAACTAACCTACACTCATCAATCTCCTCTCATCGTTTTTATATGCCATGATACCTCCCACTCTGCTTTAAAGACTCTGACAAGACTATGCACAGGGTTGTTCTCAATATCGGTAACACTATTCTTTTGACCAGATAACTTAGTCTAGAATCAAAAGACCAGGCTTTACTGTGCTTTAGATTAAACTTCCAACAGCGGGTAACTTACAAATATGTATCTACCGTTCTCTTTTGTGCAAGGACTGTACACTTCCCGATTATGTATCCGATAGTGTAGCCTATATTACTATGGCCATATAGATAGAGTAAGATAGAGAGAGAGAGAGAGAGAGAGAGTGAGAGAGACAGACAGACAGACAGACAGACAGACAGAGACAGAGACAGAGAGTTAATTATTTAGAAGTGGGTGGCTGAGTAAATAAAATTACGCAAGTGGGGAACTAAAAGAATGAACTCCGATAAGAAAAGTAGGAGCATTGTTTAACAAATATATATTGTTAAGCAACGGTTTTTATTTGTGTTATATCGTTTCATACATCTGCCAGCAATATATATATATAATTAAATAAGTATCATTTTTAATAAAACTATCTAAAAGTGAATTTTTCGATGGAAATATTCATAAATAAAGCTGTGTTTATTTATCGCTCCACTAGTTTGGTTTCTTACTCAATAAATGGCACTAAAACTCTAAGCCTCCTTTCACAAATCTGTTTCGGCCTTTTCCTTTGACGCAATTATAATTGACAGAATTGGTAATCATATTTGAATTACCAACTTAAAGATGTCGTATATAAAAAAAACTACAAAAGGAATGAAAGCCAACTAGGTTCTTTTGTATAAAAAAGGAGCTCATTCGAACACGAATTCTGTTTAAGTCGTAAAAAACTGAATATCAAATTTTGTTCTTTTGTGAGGGGTTAAAAAACGAAATGAATTAATGTTCGAAAAATGTAACCAGATATTTAAAAGCCCTTCCTCTTTTGGCTGGGAGAAATATGTGGTATCCGTTCTCTTGCTGCACTTTGTTTTTACTGCCCTCGGTCGGTGAAGGAGTAGCAAATTTAGGCTGAAGCAATTTTTAATTTTTACGGAATGTTTGAGATGCAGATTGGTAATTTGTATTATTTTCATTATTCGGACTACTGTATTAATCTTGAATGTTATTTTTAAAACGTTTCGACCTTCCTTAGATGCGTGTAGTAGAACTCGGGAATCTGTAAGGAATTTCGAACGGTACACTTTATTTAATCCACGGGAATAGCTACCTCTCGTTTCGTCAGCAAGGACTTCTGACGTAATGGAAATAAGTGAAGTTTTAGGTAGAATACAATAACGAATTGCTTAAAATTTCTACTCAATCATGGCTGATGGAAGGAGAGTAATCAATCCCAGAGATTAAATGAAGAGTTCCGTTAAAATTTTTAAGATTTCTGAGTTTCACATTCATATTACTGAGTTCAACGAGACGTACCTCAAGAAAATTCGGAGGTTACATCGACAGAAACCTTGTGAGAATAACACCAAAGATGAGAACAGTAAAACGAATCATCAAAAAAATACATTTTATATTTCTGTCCTAATTAGGATAGACCTTTTTCAGGGGACCTGGATGTTCCTTACATTAAATACGGACTTAGTCTAACTGTTCCCTCGTGAGGAATTTAGAAAATAGTGAGATACAACGTTTAGCGTTCCATCAAAATGTGCAGAAAATTTAAAAACACGTTCAATTTATTTTGTTTTTGTTAATAATATTAGCAAAGGTAACAGTAATCGTATAGTCCAGAAGTTGTTTAAGCGTTAACTAATTTTATCGAACACCGGTTCTTTTGCTCTGTCATGTTCTGAAATAGATTAATTAATTCTTCAGTTAACGTTTTGCGTCAAGGCTTTTTGTAATTTGTATTGACGAAAATCGGCATGATATATAAAAATAAGCGAAAAATTTGAAATACTTACCACCAGTTATATATTTATTAAAATGTGTTTTAGATAATAAATATCTCATTTAACGATATTATTCGCGCCGTTAACTAGGATTTGTTCTGTATATATACATTGACATTATAAATTGGTACGGAATCTTTCCGGAATATGTAGCAAAGTTGTATCTGTGATACGACTTTTAACTGTTCTAACTTATTTTAATGCTTATGTATTACTGATAGGGCGACAGGGAACCAAGGTATAAGCGTATTACTATATATAGAATGATATAATTATGTATGTATTTTCACTCCCTCTCTCACCCTGTCACTTTACCTCTGTCCATCTCTCTCTTTCTCCCTCTCTCTCTCTCTCTCGCATGGTTTTATTTGCTGTATGTATCTCACTGTCCTTATGTTTACCTATCTCCCTCTCTTTTTTATTACTCACTCTATATCTTTCTTGTTTCGCTTATCTATTTATTTCACGATGTATGCACTTATTCTCTATCTCTCTCCCTTTCTCTCCTCATCTGTTGTCCTTGTCTGCGTCTATTTATACCCTCTTCTCTTTCGTTCCTTTTGCATATATTTCGACAGATATCTAGTGCCCTCGGTGTAGTTCTGTTTGTCATACTCTCAATATCTCCGTCTGGTTTCTCTATGTGCTTCACTAACATCGTTTATATATTTTCTACTTATCATACTGTAAAATGACATGATTTCCGACCTAATCTCACATTCTCAGCATTGTCGCACGTCAGATCTGAAAGTGAGCTAATCAACAGCTCAAGTACTCTTAACATCACTTTCCCTCTATCTTTCCGAACCATTTGCCGTCATTCGTAATCAGCGTTGAAAGCAGACAACATTTTGACAGGACTTAATCCTCCCACCGAGTCGCCATTTTCTAAATATAAAAAGAGAAAAGATTTTTACAAGAAAATGCTTGTCTTTCCTTCTCGAGTCGGATTTACTTGACATTCTCTATCCTTACCAGAAGGATTACATGTTTATCCGACTTTTAAATTAAAATCTTACATTGCAAGAGTATAAATAGCGTCTCGAGCAACCCTCCAATGCATTACCTCCTCCCTGACTCCTAAACTAATTATCCGTTCATTATGAATTTTACAACACAGCTGATAAGCGTAATGGGTCGTGACGTTATTTTATATTTAGTTAAATTTATACTAATTCAAATGGGTTAAAAAAAGGGCACAGTGAACATTGAGATACTCATGATTTTTATTTAATTTTTACAATAAAAATAGGAATTTGTGAGCAATTAATAAATATCCCACAAATTTCTGGTTTCCTTGACCATTAAAACGCATGGGGGATAATATGAGCACCGCCTCGCATTTGTAAATTCAAATATTTCAGATTTGCATTAAATTTCATATATAATGGTTAAACGCCAATTAAGCAAGATTCACTGAATTTCAAATTCTTATAAAGACATTTTAAGCTTCAACTGTAAATTTAAGACATTTTTAGAATCAAACTTATGTAATGGAACTTGATAAAAATTGAAATAAGGATTCTAGACATAAGATTTCGCATCATTATATCTTTATTGTAACGAGACATAAAAGTAGTGCCAAACCTTTCTGTTCGTGAAGGAACTTGTACTGGTCTTATCTTAGTATCCTTATATATATATATTATATATATATATATATATATATATATATATATATATATACTGTATATATGTTGGATAATGGCCCTGTGGGAACGGACGCATCTTGAGGTGGGCGTATCTCTTGGAAATCGTTGGCTTGACTTGCGCAGTCGGGTGCAGAATAGGACTGTTCTCACGGTTGGAGCTCACAGGTGCTGTCAGAGCGAACGTTGACGAGCACCGGGTCAAGAGGTCAGAAAACATGAATGAAGGAAATGTTTCCGCATGAGTGTCGCACGTGTGGATCCGTGACGTCACTTGTTCTTCGTGAGAAGCTGAGAGTTTTGAAAGTCTGGGTTTTGGAGGCGAGCCTATCAGACGTTATTTAAGATCTAGTCTGCACCAAGATTAGGGGAATTGATTCCCTAAGAAAATACAGGCGAAAGATCTCTTTTCCATCTCCACGATTGGTTAAGGACTCAATTGCTAAGTAATTACGAAAGCAGTAATTTGCACTCTCTCCCGACGTTGGTGAATATCTCCAAGCAGATAGAGAACTAACGCCTGAAATAACACAGAAATGAAGTTTAAAAGAGTTTTCTCATCTGAGTTGGTCATGGGGCTTTTGTGTTGCAGCGACGTGGTTCACGGCAGAAAGAAAGAAGAAAAATGTCAACCACTAGACGACGCACCCATCCACGTGCTAATTATATGATTTATGGTGTTACAAATGACGAGTGATTACACGAGAACTGCCACAGCCCGTTCCCGGACGAGTATACAAAACGAGAACTGCCGCGGCCCAAGCGGGGGCTATATATATATATATATATATATATATATATATATATATATATATATATATATATATATATATATATATATATATATATATGGAAAAGTTATTTTACTGAACTACAACAACTGAAACAATTTCATAGTAACCCTGCTTGAGATTAATTCATATATGCTTTTAGTAAAATAGATATTATTTTAAAAACATGATATGCTTTAATGATGTGGTTAAAAATAAGCACAATAAGTAATGGGTTTTATCCATGAAAGCTTTCATATATTAACAGAATTAATTAAAAAATAATAATAAAACATTAATAATAATTTCAAATATTAGAATCCATATCCGGAAAAAAAATATGAAATAATGTTTATTTATATAAACGCGCGTTTCTAGAAATCACTTTTAGTAGCAAAATTCCATTTACGTAAAGTTGAAAAATGTGTAGGATTTTTTTTATTAGCCTATTTAAAATTATCAATTACAATATTAGGTATTATTACGTGGATACAACCGAAATTGTTAAATAATACTCTCAAGTGAAGAAAGAAAAAAACAATGAAATCATTTTTACATAAAGTATTTTCTTTCTTAATAAGATTGATTTTGACAAAAGTCCGAAAGGAAAACATTTCATTACACAAAATAACAGAGTTAGATTCTTTTCTTCAATGAACATGAATAGGAATATAACATGAAATTAGCGACGACCTCGTTATTAGTTTGAACACAGGAAAAAATGGCCGATGCTTTCCTTGCTATCTTTATCTGACTTTTTAATAGAAATCGATCCAGACAATGTATGAAGCCACTTAACGTAAGGGGCTAAAAAATACTACTCTAGGTAAGAATCTAGCCAACAAAAAGTGTTAGATGGATAGATTCCGACTCAGAAAGCAGCAATTCTTCCCCCTTTATCAAAAACATCGCTCATGGAATGTGTGGACTAACCGACAACATAAGGGAAGCGAGAATTACGAGGCTTCCGAAAGTAAACCGAAAGTCCATTTTCTATTTGCTTCTTTAAAACATTTTTTAAGAAAAAGGGGTAATATTTTATTAGTAATTTCCATGTTAGAATAAATTCTTAGAAATATCCACAGCCAAACGATCATTAATTGCACTCTTCTTAATTTTCAACGTTGGAAACCTACATTCCTTTGGAAAATAGAGCAAAGGTAATTACCTACCTTGATCTGGAGATTTTTTAACGGCGATAATCAAATTAATTCAAATATTTCTAGAGAAAATTCAACTGTTTTATTGTCTAAAAAGAGACTACTCCGATGATGCTTCAATTTAATGTATGCGAGATTATATTTTGTTGATAATACATATGCATTACTTAATTTGGCAATCATTCTCCGCATGAAGGCATACAACTATTTATATTAACCTAGTGATCTAAGTGTGTTAAATGTCTTGTTTAATGATTCTAAATACAGGATAATTTTTGTTCATTCCAAATTAATCATTTTTATTTTCTAATTTATACCTGGATATGCGTGATTTAAAAGAAAAACTAGGCATTAACAAGTGATGAAATCTTTAGGGACAAACTTTGCTAAGCATACCTAAGTAACCGTATACATTTGCCAAAATGTACCCATATTACTGCAAAAACAGCAGGAAATATATCCTATGTTAAATTGTAAAGACAATGTGTCCCACTGGTCAGCATTTTATGTGCATGACCAACGTGTGTGTACAAGATAGATTTCCAAATGATGCAACTGTTGATTTTAATCATGTCCGACTTTCTCACGGTGGAATAATGTGGGCTGACCTTAACAGTCGCGCCATTTTTAGAACGTTTTCTTTCCTTCCATAAAAGCATACATTACTCATCGGAAGTGTAGTATCTGTTCTGATAGATACTGCACCCCATAGACTTGTATTGTCTTGGCCTTCGGGCCTTGATTTACGCCGGTCTATGGGTCGGTCCAGTGCAGTTCTAGGAGGTCGACCCTCCCAGGCTTCGCCTCCACTCTTAGGGGGGCAGTAAGTTTATTGCTTACTGCCTGAGACGCCCCTCCCGAGAATGCCAACGCGGCTCCCAGGCAATGTTTAATGGCTAGAGTGCTCACCTCTCGGGCGCTGGCTTTTCAAACCCCACTTTCCCGACCCGACCTTGGGTCACATCTTACTTGTGGGAGTAAGATAAAAACTGGCCTTGTGCCTAACTCCTGGAGAGGAGTAAATAAATACTCTACTTAGCGTTTTGGCTAAGATCAAAGTGTAGTATCTGTTCCGATGGATACTGCAATCCATAGACTTGTATTGTCTTGGCCTTCGGGGCTTAATTTACGTCTGTCTATGTGTCTGTCCTGTGCAGTTCTAGGAGGTCCACCCTCCCAGGCTTCGCCTCCACTCTTTGGGGAGGAGTAAGTTTATTGCTTACTGCCTGAAGCGCCCCTCCCGGGCAATCCCGACGAGGCTGCCCAGACAATTTCTTTATGGCCAGAGTGCTCACCTCTCGGGTGCCGGCTTTTCAAACCCCACTTTCCCGGCCCGACCTTGGGTCACATCTTACTTGTGGGAGTACGATAAAACTGGCCTTGTGCCTAACTCCTGGAGAGGAGTAAATAAATACTCTTCTTGGCCTTTTGGCTAAGATCAAAGTTTAAGTCTGTTCCGATGGATACTGCACCCCATAGACTGGTATTGTCTTGGCCTTCGGGGATTCATTTACGCCGGTCAATGGGTCTGTCCTGTGCAGTTCTGGGAGGTCCACCTTCCCAGGCTTCGCCTCCCCTCTTTGGGGAGGAGTAAGTTTATTGCTTACTGCCTGAGGCGCCCCTACCGGGGAATGCCGACGGGGCTGTCCAGACAATTTTTAAACCTCACTTTCCCGACCCGACCTTGGGTCACATCTTACTTGTGGGAGTAAGATAAAAACTGGGCTTGTGCCTAACTCGTGGAGAGGAGTAAATCAATACTCATCGGACGAGTGGTTCGACTCACTCATCGATACCAATAAATCTTTATCCTTAACTGTGGCTTCATAAGTGCTTGATTTGTTTTTTCATTTGATTCCAATGATTGGTTTGAGGAATCGATCGAATCCCAACATTCATGTCTACAAGATGAATAGACGAGGCAAGTGCCCTCTTCAGGTAACGGACGAAGATTTCAATCTATGGAATTACCCAAGGCAATCAAAGATAAATTTATTCAACTTGCCCACCCGTATATGATTTACTTATTGTGCAAAATCTAACACACACACAAGAACAGATCGTAACCAGTCTTCAACTTATAAATACGTGCCGTGATGAATAAATACAAGCGGTCATTTATATAAGTGTATTGTTTACTCAGTAGAATGTATCACAGCAGTCATTACCAGTGATAGCTAACTAGCAAAACAATGCGGTGTTCCTTGGAGTTTGAATGGTGGCATGTCTCTCCAGATTTCCTTCTCCTGATCTTCATTGGAATTCCATTTGCATTTTTATAGTTGCCGTGTATCATAAAATTGTCTGAAATTTTAGTGACAAAAGTCCTCCCAAGATATTACATTCTCGGTCTTTCCAAACACTCAGAGACTTTTCCTATTTCCCGTGATACCAATCATGTTGGTGGCACGACTTTTCTTATAGAGTGAGGAAAGGCAATGTCATATAATATATATTACTGCGTGGTTTCAGTGCAATTGGTTTCGTTTCAATACGTTCTATGCATATTTCTAGTTGTGTCTACGAACTTATATTTCATTTCAACTTACCTGCTGTAAGGTGGTGTTATATGGTTAGGTTAGTTGGCTTCCACACTAAAAGATTTTCCAACACTTTTATTCTAATTTCTATGAGTGTTTTCATAGTTTTTTTTTTGGTTACTGTTCCTAACGCTCAGATAGTTATTATCATTATTATTATTATTATTATTATTATTATTATTATTATTATTATTATTATTATTATTATTATTATTATTATTATTATTATTATTATTATTATTATCATACTTGCTTACAAGAGGTTATTGTTATATTATGAGGGGTCCTGTATGCCTAAAAGCGTGTAGGCCCACTAGTTTTGATTGTGAGAGGGATGCACTTTGTTCGAGTTCAGTACAGGTCAAGCTGACATGCAACGAAGGGGACTGTTATGAGTTAATCAGGATTTTGAAAGACCATAACAAAGTTTCAAAGTCGACGCCGGCACCGACAACTTCGGGTCAGAAAAGGTCAGAAAACATGAGTGACAGAAATGCTTTGCATGACTGTCACACGTGTAGATCTGTGACGTCACTCCTTTTTCATGAGAAACTAATGTTTTTAAAAGAGTGACGGTTTGGGAAGCGAGCCGGACGGTCGACCACTCTGTGGGTCCTCAAATGAAACAGAAGGGCTTTGTAAGTGAGAGCGTCAGGTCAACAATGTAATCGTTCGTCGTAATGGCTGGATCTCGAAGAGATCTAGTAGAAATCCCCGTGCATAGTCGCATCCCCCAGCGAGAAGGATGAATGAGAATCAAGCAAACGAATGGATTAAACCCTTCCGCAACGAAGTCCAGAATAAAAGACTTGAATCTCTCTCTCAGGAAAAATTGTCTCCGCGTTTGTCTTCTGCCTGTCTATACAGTTGTATCCACAGATCAAAGATCACCAACATCGATCACGGCCTGAGATACGCAATGGAAACCGACGGCACCAACGTCGATCACAACTAGACGACAAAGACTATGTAAGTTAACTTTTTGTGCATCACATTTTTGGGTCCTAATCTGTTAAACCACGAAAGATTTAAAACTGAAAGAACTAAAACAGAAAGAAAAAGTGCACCATGTTTAATTTGATATGCTTAACGGACAATGTTTAAAGTGTTTAAATTCAATATTTAATGAACTGTGTTTAATGAGAAGAGAATTTAAAAAGAACTATGTTTAAAGTGTTTAATGTAAAATGTTTTAATGAGAAAATATGTTAATAATGAGAAGTATTTAAAAAGTAATGTGTAACAGGACTGACAGTTTAAAGGCTCAAAAACGCCTTAAAGAAATGTGTTTAAAAGTGCCTATTAAAAGTACCTTAAAATTGAGTGTTACAAAGGTTTGTAAACGCTCCGAGATTTTTCATAATCTTTCATAAGATTTCATATGATTTCAGAAACTTTCGTATTGCTTTCGTATTTTGAGAAGCGCTTATTAAGCGCTTCTCAAAATACGAAAGCAACTTTCGTGGCGATGATTTTCATCGTTGATAACGTAACAAATGTGTGGTTTTGGGTGCCGCTATGCAACATTATCACACAAGTAATAATTGCTTGCCGACAACAACCAGTCGTGTTCCCTAGAATCTGAGTGACAACAAGCCTCCCCAAAATTCAAGTACTCTCCACCTCTTTTCGATCACCGCAAATGACCTTGCGGTATCGCAACAGCCGTCTACTATTGATTTCTCGCTGGCAATGACCATCGGTCTCCCCTGTGATTTGGGTGGCAATAAGCCTCCCCAAGGTTCCGGCACTCTCAACACTCTTCCAGTGGAAGTCTGATTAGTGCTGTCCCTCTTCGGTCACCCATCCGCCTTAACCCTCTACGACTATTTTATGTGATGTCAGCCGAGGCCGTGCCATCTTTATTTTGATGGGTGGCAGCTTATGGTATCCTTTGTAGTTTCTGTTCTTTGGTTCGTGTTATGCTGTTCTACATGTGGTTTTGTTTTCTCTCTCTATTGTAACTTCCATGTGACTGATTACCATTCGTAGCTTATGTGGGTTGGGTTCCGCATTCGAAGATTTTCTTTAAAAGTACAGCTGTTTTGATCATTGTCATCCTTTGTACGGTCTCAGTGATTCGTTGATTGAAATTTCTCACAGTCTTTCCTCCAGGTTTTTGGAACTGTTTCTAGTGCTCATACGAGTATTGGTCTAATATTGACTTTTTTCATGCTCCAAGTTCTCTGACCGGTTCTGTGTAATTGCTTCGTGATTTTGTCTCACTGATCTTCAATATGTAGTCTGCTGGAACGGTTTGGCAGGATTTTTGTTTTTTCGATTATTGTGATACCCGCTTTCTTTTCTTGTATAAGTTTATGTGTCTGTACATCCGTATCTCAGAAATTTTCTTTTTTTCCCTTTACTGTCTCTAGTTTATGTTTGTACAATTTGTCTGCGTTTTCGAAATGCAATCGTTTGCACAGCTCCCAGTGTACTGCTTTTCCCACGCAGTCTTTCTGTTTTGGATTTCTTTTTGGGCTAGTTTGCTGCATTCACTTAATATATGATTTACTGTTTCGTCTCTTTGTCAACACTGTATGCATTTACTGTTTTCCTAGGTTTAATCTATTTAAGCTTTAATATAGTTTTTCTGAATCGCATTTTCTGTGCAGCTGTACCAAAAGATTCCGTTTCCTTGTTCAAGTGTCTTTTTCGTAACCATGCCCAGCTATTTTCGTAGGTTTCTTCTCTTGTCAGTCTTATGAAGCGTCATGTAGTGGTTTTTCCCTCACTTTTCTTTTTATTGTCTTTTTGTTTCTGGTGTTCGTGCTTTCCGAGTTGTTCGTTGGGATGGTGTCTCTTGCTGCAGTGATTAGCTTTTCCGTGTTCTGGGTTATGTATTTCCCCAGCTCTTTTTTTGTGTCTTCCACACAGTCTTTTATACTTACCAGTCCTCTTGCCTCTTAGTTTCTTTTCACGTAGAGTCTGCTGTATCGCATTTTTGTTGTAGTGCGTTGTGCATAATCATTAATTTTCTAGTCCCCTGGTCAAGCTGCCGGAGTTATTCTTTAGTCAAGCTTATGAATTATCCAGCGCAATGTATTAGTGATACTTCTCAGGTTGTTATTCCATTTACTAGATTTCTGCTATATAATTTCGTTTCTAAGAGTTTTCTTGTTATTCGCCAATATTCTTTCTCTATTTTCTCTTTAATTTTTGTAGATTTGATGGTGTCTGCTTCCAGAACTCTCAAATATGTATAGCTATCCTGTTCGCCTAGCGTCCTCATCTTGTCGGTGTTTGGCAGTTTCATGTCCCCTCGTCGTCTTGTGTTTCCCCTTTTCATCTTTAGCAGTGCACACTTTATTATTATTATTATTATTATTATTATTATTATTATTATTATAATCATCATCATTATCATCATCATCATCATCAGCATGGTTGGTGCTCTCCCTGATCTGTTTTTTCATCTTCATTGACATTTCACAACAATTTTTTGTGGTATTATCCAAGGCTTGTGCAACCGCATGTGTGTGTATTTTTTTGTTTTGTTTTTTTCCCTTTCCAACTTCTCACTTTCCATTTACTTGTGGCTGATAAGCGTTTGTTGGTTATGGGAGTTGGTTTTCTGCATTCACGGAATTCCCTTAATATTTCGGCTGGTTTCAATATTGCCGTTCGATGTATGGTCTCAATTTTCTCTTTGATTCCAATTTTTCATGATCGTTTTTCCAGGTTTTTGAGAACTGTTCCTTATCCTCCTACAATTATTGGTATTATACTAATTTTCTTAATGTTCCAGATTTCTTTCAGTTCTCTAGTAATTTTCGTTTACTTCTTTTTTCTGCCCCCCCCCCCCTGGTTTTCAATCTGTACGCTGCTGGGATAGCGAAATTAAACATTTCGCTAGTTCTTTCTTTCTTATCAGTCTCGTGTTTTGTATGGTCTTGCCTGAACCTTCTCTTAGTCTTTTTATCAATATTTTTGAAACAATACCTAGTGCTCCTACAAATACTAGTATTTTCACGTCTGATATTTTCTAAATTGGTTTTTACTTTTGTTAACCAAGGACAATGCATACTGCCACTGATACGTAATGAGATACTGTGATTAAAATACATATTTATATGCATCCTAAGTAGGGGAGTTGTGTGGGAAGATGTTTGTTTACATTACATGATGTGGTTTTACCGTTTCACCTCTTTGTCCACAGATTCTACATTTGTTGTTTTGATGTGTCTTGCAGCTTACGACATAATCACGTTCAAACACCGGCTCTCGTTACTACACCGAAGTTAAACAACGTTAAGCCTGGCCAGTACAAGATTGATGACTTATTGACTGTACGTTAGAGGACGGTGCTACCTAACTGGAAACAATACAGCCTTGGAGATGGTTTAAACAAGTACTTCATTAACACCTGCTAATCTACACATGTGTTTACACATACGAACAAAGTTCATCGGTTCATTTGTTTTTCACGTATGAACTCTGAAGATGGTATGCTATCGTCTAGTCTTTTGTCTATGATGTAATTTGTCCTGATCGCGTTTTTTTGTGCGGCTGTCAGTAGTGATGATGTTGCCTTTTTGAAGTGTCCTTTTTATAGCCATGTTCATGTGTTATCTTGACTTAGATATTTGTTCTGTCTCATAAATCATCCATGTAGCTTCTTCTCTTCTCATGTTTCATCAAATCTTCTTTCCAATTTAGCTGCTCTCCACAGAATGCTCATTGCCAATGTTTCGACACCGGTAAACAAACGCGCTGTATTCTGTCTTATATATTTTCCTAGTCCTTTAATCATATCGTCTAGAAAGTTTTCAATGCAAACATGTCGCTTGACCCCGTCTTTTGCTTTTAGATTAAACTCATAAGTCTTATGTAATGCAGTGGAACAGTATACACAAGATCATTAGTGTCTATTAATCGGAGAAAACAATGTATCGCATATATTTACAAAGATTACAGTTTTATTTGAATCATAAAGATTTGATGTGTATATATATAAAAAGAAAAGTTATATATATATATATATATATATATATATATATATATATATATATATATTAAAATGTGTGGTTTATCGTTCAAGTTTCAAAGTATTGCATGGAAAGTTAATAAAATTGAAATAAAAGCCAAATTAGCAATACAAGATTAATTTTTTTTTCTCACATTAATCCTATCGATTACGGAATAAAATTCCTTTCTTCAGGGGTGACCAGTATTGAGTCATTTTTTTTTTCATCAAAAAACAAGAATAAAGAAACTTATTTCTTTGTTAATTTGATAAACGTCTTTGATGGTACGACGCCACCGCCGTGCTGTTACTGATGGCGGCTAGGACTCAAAAACCGGTGTCGAACGAGAATTGCGTTGGCATGCTGTCAAATAAAATGTGCGGTTTATCGTTCAAGTTTCAAAGTATTGCATGGAAAGTTAATAAAATTGAAATATATATATTTATGCATGTATGTGGGGGGTGATAGTCAGTATGCACTTGTTTGGAATTTTAAAGTAAGAAAACGCTAAGTGACAGAGGTATCTCGCGTTATTCACGACGGCTTCTGCTTCCACGGTTTCGTAAACTGCATGCAGACCAATGTTTCATATGTTGGGTTAAGTAATGTAACCGTGGCGGATTTAACGTGCGTGTCGATCGATAAATGATATACTTAGCTGACACTGCATTCTATCAGCGCTGTAAGTCGAAAGATAAACTCATAGATAGAAACGGTATTTTATGATATTTTTTATTTTGTATATTTATTATAAAACTCTCAAACTTAATTATGCGTGGAGCCGTGTGCGTACAAAAGAACTTTTGTCAAATAAGTTTTACCACAAGCAATGTGAAGTTCCTGATGTTTTTTTTTCATCTAATAATAAATAAATGCTGACAAACATTTTAGCACTAAAAAAATGTATCAGCTATATTTCGTGGTGTCAAAGGAAACGGCATGTTAACTTGTTTTTCCTGCAAAAACAGGTTGTGTGTTTGTTGTTTTTGAATACATATCTAAACGTGTCTTTCACTGAATGACACTTTAACATTTTATTATATATTTTCACAAAGCTTATTTGTAGCGAACTAATTATTTTAGATATGCTTCCCTATTTATAAGTTTAGATTGTTCTTATTACAGGCAGTAAAATATTTTTTTTTTAATATTTACGAGTGAAAGACGTGTTAAACAATTTACTTGTTCGATTTTTTATTACATATTTGCCCCTTGCTAGAAAACACATAAACAAGAACAACCCCTTTCTTTGTATCTTACTATTGTTTTACATATATATATATATATATATATATATATATATATATATATATATATATATTAAGGCGAGCAATATAGGTGTTTGTGACATTCTTGTGGGTTAGAATGAAATTGAAAGGGATGTTCGGCTGGAAAATGTATAGCTTCCTATAGCTGTGACTGAAACATGGTTTTCAAATGTGTAGTAAAATAATGTTTGTCGAAATAAATATCTTTATCACTATTGTATATAGAAAAGGGATAAATATTACTCATTTTAAATTATGTAAGTCTGATCTCAAAATTTCAATTTAAATACCATCGCATCGGATAATTCGATATTTGTTTTTGCCTTGCCACTTTGTTTTCTTTTTCTTTCCTACCTGTTATTTACAATACCTACATGCCTCGTGCCATAGTTTGTGTAAAACACAAATGTTTCCGGTTAAGAAGATTTTTACTATAGTAACTATTTTACATAATGCTAAAACAATGCAAGGGACTAACAAATATTTTAAAATGCGAAAAATTATCTTTACATAATGTAATTGTCATAAGTATTAACGTAATTAATAATTACTAATCAAAAATGTAAGTTATTTTCTTGTATAATTCTTTTTAAATCGGCTACCAATAAAATTATACACTAAAATGACAATCACTCTCGTGCTTTGTCGCGTAGCAACAGCTATTTGTTTAATAATTATAATTATCTTAATTTTAGAAGTTAAACTTACTTTGAATGTTCAGTACTATATTTCAAAACGACATTAAATGTGTGTGGAACAATGTATACATATCTGCTTAAAACTCAAAATAATATGCTGAACAAATTAAAGTAATGAATTTATTCAAGCCAAACACTTTGAAGGATGTGCTCAATGCAAGTATAGAAAAGTATATTATAATATTTAAGTTAATTGTTGAACCTATTTTGGTGAGTGAGGAAGTGCGTTTTCGTGTTGAAGAATAACACTCTGTCTGCGATTCGGATTGTTGGCTCAATAACTTTCATGGAGAAACTGCATGTATTCGACATTTGCCGTTTGGTCCAAGTCAAGCAATTCATAATGGATTATGCCTTCCCAGTACCACCGTACCCACAACATGAGCTTAATATTAGTATTTTATTATATATTATTTTCGTTTTGACTTTCACAGATACGGTGAGGGTTATGGCGATACGTCGCGATTTCAAAAAAGTCAAATGCTCCTTTCTAAACAAATAAACATAGAATGTGCTCGAAGCAACTACCAAATAACTCAATAAGTAAATGGTTTTACATATATATATATATATATATATATATATATATATATATATATATATATATATGTGTGTGTGTGTGTGTGTGTGTGTGTGTGTGTGTGTGTGTGTGTGTGGCGCTACTAATAAAACATACTTGTAATTAGTTTGCACTACTAACCTTCAAATAGCGCCTGTCAAAATCTGAGACCCACCATAATATTAGTTTACAAATTATAGTTCTTTAAGTGAAGCTAGCGTTGCAAATTTTCAGAACAATCGAAGAATCTAAATGTTGTATGTTGATAAAAGCATTGCTTTCTAGTGGGGCAATACTGTTCAAGCAAAGCAGTTGCTTGATAAGTGTTATTCAGACTCAAATCTGCAGGGAAACAGCGGTAGAAAGTGGTATGCTGACTTTAGAGGCGGTCGTACAGACACAAATGATGCTGAATGCCCAAGTCGACCAAATTCGGTTGTTGCCCGAGAAAACAGTTAAAAAGTCTACAAATTCTAGTTAAGTCCGATCGTAAATTCAAGTTACGTGAGATGCTAGATCGGTGGAAAATATAAGAGAACAGTGTATTCACAAATTTGCATAACATGTACCAATGAGAGAGATGTGTTAAAAGTAGGTTTCCATTTTGCTCACAGTTGATTAATAAAACAACGCGACGACGATTCAGAGCGGTGTTTGCAATTGTTTCAACGCAACAAAAAAGTATGTTTGCCTTAATATGTGACAATAGATAGAACATGGTCCAGTATTTTACTTCGGAGACGAAATAGTAGTCAGCTGAGTGGAGAGCATCAAGTGAAATGCGTCCAAAGCGATTCAACATGCAAACATCGGCTCCGTATTTTGTGGATGCGAAATATATTTTGTTCAGCAACTACGTTGAGAAAGGAAGAAACTAAATAGTGAATATAATTTAGCTTTGTTACTGCGTTTAAAAAAAACAAAGACACTACATAAATGAAAAGGAAAAAAGTGCTCTTTCATCAACAAAATAACTTCTGTAACAACTCGATCGAAACGATGGCAAAACTATATAAATTGACTACGAATAGCTTCCGCATCCACCCTATTTTTTCAGACCTGGTAGAGATAGAAAGGGAGGGGGTCAGTTCCAGCTATTTGATATACTAACTAAAGGGAAGTAACTCTGATTTTTTCAGAGTTATTTCCCTTACACCGAATCATTCCTCGAGTAATGTATGAAAATGTGTGTGTCTGTCCAGAGAGAGGGTAGGAAAAAGGATGGGGGAGAGTGAGATAGAAGTGTTAATACAAATATGTTACACTTTTGCCCCGGACAACTCTGGGTAGCCTTGCTAGTGATAAAGAAAACAATAAAAGTATGAACATCTTGTCATCCACATTGTTTTTACACAACGGCATTTTCAGCAACACCTTAATCACCAAAGACGCTAACTATCCAATTAGTCGCTTTAATAAATAAAATTAATGTTATCAATGAGTATATAGATAATAATACGCTGAGGTAACTTAATGTGTGTGCGTACGTTATCACCCTTCTACACCTTTTTTTTAGTTGGGAACGTCTTATCTCCATAAATGAAATAAAAAATTGTAATTTTTTAAAATTCATCTGATGCCACTGCTGTGTCGAACGTGAAACTCCCATTAAAATACACTTTCTATGATAAAAGTATAACTTATGCTCTGTCCCAAAATTGTAAAACAATATCATAGAGTGTCCGTTCGCACTGTACGTCAATAGAATGGAAATATCTTACACACTCCTATAAAGGTTTTTGAGCACTCTCTAACCAGATATATTCTGAAACATTAACCAGAGTACTTAGATAAGTTTGTTTCAGTTAGAAAAAGATGGTACAATAATGTCGTCTGGTTTGCGTTCGTGCCAGACGTGTATATTTATTTACTCCTCTGCAGGAGTTAGGCACAAGGCCAGTTTTATCTTACTCCCACAAGTAAGATGTGACCACAGCTTGGGTCGAGTAAGTGGGGTTTGAAAAGCCAGCGCCTGAGAAGGTGAGCACTCTGGCCATTAAAAATTACCTAGGCAGCCCCGTCGGCATTCCCCGGTAGGGACGCCTCAAGCAGTAAGCAATAAACTTACTCTTCCCCAAAGAGGGGAGGCGAAGCCTGGGAGGGGGGACCTCCTAGAACTGCACAGGACAAACCCACAGACAGGTGGAATCAAACCCCGAAGGACAAGACGACATCCGTCTATAGGGTGCAGTATCCATCGGAACAGATACTACACTTACTTCCTAGCATGTGCCAGGTGCCAGACGTCTATATACTAGAAAATAGTTTAATCACGTCAGTAATATACAACAGATGACGTACGCAACCCTGGAATTTTCACTAGTGAATAGTAATATTACTTAGTATCGGACTTAATTTGACATTTCGACTATATTTTTCTCGTCATATTTTTTTACTGTTTCACAGATTGTACCTTTATGGCTATTTTGTAGCCATTTTAAGCCGTTCATCTCACAGGAGACACTGCAACTTCTGATAAAACATGAGATCATTTAATCAGCTACTCGATAGGTAGTATCTGTTCCGATGGATACTACACCCCATAAACTGCTATTGTCTTGGCCTTCGGGGCTTGATTTACGCCGGTCTATGGGTCGGTCCTTTGCAGTTCTAGGAGGTCCACCCTCCCAGGCTTTGCCTACCCCCTTTGGGGAGGAGTAAGTTTATTGCTTACTGCCTGAAGCGCCCCTACCGGGGAATACCGACGGGGCAGCCCGGGCAATTTTTAATGGCCAGAGTGCTCACTTTCTCGGGCGCTGGCTTTTCAAACCCCACTTTCCTGACCCGACCTTGGGTCACATCTTACTTGTCGGAGTAAGATAAAACTGGCCTTGTACCTAACCTCTTGGAGAAGAGGTAAATAAGTGCTCGATAGGTTTGGTCTTGGACTTTAATAATTGATAACTGATCTAAATACACGGACACAATATTCTTAGATGCGTCCACTCATCTCTAAGAGACGCTCTTTCTGTTAGCCGGTAGATAAGTAGGTCGATCTGTCACGCTTCAGTTTTAGATTTATTGGCCGCATCTAATAGCAAATTAATCCACAACCTTTGTGATAATATCTGTCTGTCGATCAGTCTGTCACACTTCGCTTTGGAATAGCATTACCCTCTTGCTGTCAGGCTTGTTACTGTCGCATATTGAGAATATCCGTCTTTGTTCAATGGAAATATCAAAAGCCAGCGCACTATGATAAGCGCACTGTTGCCTACAAAACTGCCTAAAAAGCCCCGGCGGCATTCCCCGGTAGGGGCGCCTAAGGCAATTAGCAATAAACAAACCCCTTCTCATAAAGAAGGTAAAGAAATCGGTAGGTCGATCTCCTAGGACTGTACACAACTATAACTTAGTCCGACAGCAAAACTACGTCACATTTCTGAACGGAATTATGTCATTTAAGATTCAGTTCTGAAATACTGATATTGTTGTATCTATTTTTATTCATGTCAATAAGAGGTTTTGTCCGTAAGTCAGGCGGCTATGTTTAATTTTTATAAAACATTGTTATCGCCAAATGCGCAGATTTGGTTAATATTTACTTGTGTGTAACCCCAGGAATAAGGGGCATACGGCTGGAAACGTAGGAGATAGGACAAGCTAGCACACTAGAATTGTGGTGCACTCTGGCTCCACGCAAAATAATCTAAGCAGCCTCGTTGTCATTCCACGGTAGAATCGCCTCATGTGATAAGCAATGAGTCAAGCCTTTTTTTTCTGATGTGTCACCGCTTATCAAGGTCAAGGGGGGCATTCAAGGAGATGACTGAAAACACTGGATGTAATGAGCAGAAAATTAGTGAAGAGGACTTGAGTTTCCAAGAGTACGGCTCAAAAAGTATTTGTTCACATTAGAGTTGAAGACGAACAACCTGTAGCCGGCTGAGAAGCAGATTCATAGTAGCTTGTTTCAATACGGGATGTTGTAGGAAAGAAACTTTGTTGTGATTGTTACACTTGGCTTTTAGTACAGAGAGAAAAAAGCAGGTAAAGTTCGTTGCTGTGGTTGTAGAGGGACGAGTTCTTGTTACGAATGTTTTACAGGGAGATCAGGGATTGGAGGTAAGTCAGGCCCCTACCGATAATAGAACGGTACAGTAGAGAGAGGCTAGCAATAGCTCTTCTGCGTGAAAGGGGCTGTAGGGACGACAAGAAACCACCACTTACCAGATTTCGAAGTTGGTTTTGTACTCTGTCAAGATAGGAAAGAGTGTTCCGACACAACTCTCTAGATATGAAAACGGTACCCCATCTTTTGCAAGAAGAGAAGGTAAAGAATGGGAGGGTACATCTCTTACGATTCAAGGTTGGTTCTCTATTGTGTTTTGCGATCGGTCAAAAGTCGTAATGCCATTTTCTGCCGAAACTCTACATATGTTTTCTATACAATTGCTTTGTTGATTCGTTTTTTTATAGGTGCATATTTTGCAAACAAATAATGTATAACCGATAAACCTTTCTAGTTTAGTTCATACAGTTCATTTAGTTTTTTCAGGATGGTTTGTTCTCTATTTGTCTAAGGTATTGTCTTGTGAAGTTCTACGAGGTCAACCTTCCCAGGCTTTACCTTCTCGCCCTTTGAGAAATGGTCAGTTTATTGCTAATCGTCTAATGCGTACCTACCAGAAAATGCCGATGGGGCTGCTATAGCATTTTGTTCGCCCAGAGTTCTCTTTCTCTAGAGTGCTGTTTTTTTCAAAACCCACTTTCCCTGACCTTGCGTCTTATCAACTCGCCGTGAGAGGGAGATAAATAAAACCCCATACACAGGGACATAAAACCTAATATCGCTTTGGGTCAGAGTGGAACTGGGATTTATAATAATCATATGTTAGTTTCCATACTCCCCAAATCTCCCAGATTAAGGCCTTTCCACCAAGTGCAGTTTAAGTTCATACCAAGACCCACGCAAAGTGTTCATGACCGCATCTTCTGAATATACTCAACAATATTTGAATGAGAAAAATAATTCTTGAAATTTTAGCAACTGAATTCATTCAATTTCGAGAATATGGTCCGTTTGTAGATACTCTTAGGCATAAGAGTCTTTGTTGACCGATAAATAATTTACCTTTAATTTAGAATAAAGATGTACGTCTGTCTGTCAGGTTTAAGTTTTAAATATCATATTCTGTGGAAGATATAGTACAGTTGAATAGCAGTTTCGTCGCTAGAACTATGAATTAAATCGGCGTATGTTTAGAAAATCCTTCTTTTTTCATTCATTTTTTTAACATATCCGCATCTGCAGAAAACACAGTAGGAAATAATGTACAATCGTCTTTCATAATTGAAACGACAAATGAAAAAAAAAACACGTCAAAAATCGGCAATTCGAACAATATCTAAAAAAATAAATCGTTTAAAATATCGTTTAAATACAAACCATCTGACAGTATTTCAGAAAGTCGTTTAGACAAAACCTATTTTAAATATGTAAGAAATCGCTTAAAACATAAAAATACGTCAAATGTGTATGTATATAACCATAAAACATGCTTACATTATATATATATATATATATATATATATATATATATATATATATATATTTAACTGCAAAATAAAATAAAAACTTGAAATTACCTTGAATCCTATTAAAATGAAATCTACTTTACGAAGACATAAAGTAATTTTTTAAAAAGTTTTGTTGTAGAATTTCGTATATTCGGACTACTGTTCTCGTCTTCGGTGTTTTTATCACAACGTTTCGGCCGATGAAACCTCAGACCTTCTTCAGGTGTAACTTGTCGAACTCGGGAATGTTTCTGTCGAACTCAGGAATCTGGAGGGAATTTCGAACAAAACCACAGGGGTAGCATGCTCTCGATCCATCTGCCATAACCGAGAAGAAGTCTTCAGTAATTCGCAATTCTTCGGATCGCCCGCACTGAGGATTGAACCTTCAAATGACTCTCACTTGGAACTAAATTGTACTTAGTACTACATCCACTGCGCCACGGTACCTTAAAACTTAAGACATAAACTAATGTAAAAAAAGGTGTTGTTATTTGTTTTATTTCTATTCTTATTTTAGCTCAATAATCTACTTTCTTTAAACACATCGTGGTGGCATACGTTGTGATCGTTTAAGCCGATGAATTCGGTGTTGACCGGGCCCTACGGTAGCTTCTATCTTTAAAAAAAAGCTAAATAAACACATTATTACTTTCTTAAACAGTTTATTTTTTGTGACGATAGAGATGAATACTTACCAGATTCGAATCGCAGGTGATTTCATATTTGTCGCGCAGTCATTTGCCAGGGAATAAAAGCGCATGCCAAGACTTGTAGATGTTTTTAAGTGTAGGTATAATTACTTTGAAAATTGTCCCGTTTTAAAAGACTAGATACAACAACAGTGAGGCATATGGAAAACGCTATGGACGTAAACAGACGAAAATTAGAAGGGTAGTTAATGTAAATTTTCGGTAGCCTCGTAACATTCGCTTCCCTTATTTTGTCTTTTACTCCTCACATTTCATGACCGATGTTTCTTACAACGGGGGAATAACTGCTGTTTTGTGCGTCGAAATCTATCTATCTAGGTAGTTGTCTACCTTGAAGAGGTATTTTAAATTTGTTTAGCTCTTTACATTAATTGACATCATGCCTTGATTAGTGATTAGTCACATAAGAGTGCGTTTTTGTACTTTTGTTTGCTTCTTATAAAAAACGGAAAAATAAGTTGTCGCAAAATAAGGTCTCAACAACGGTTTTAAAGTAGGGTGGAACTCGTAGTCAAAAACACAATTTACCACAAATTATTATTTTTCATTCTCATAATTTTAAATCTGTTGAATAACGAGCGATGTATATATATATATATATATATAAAATATTTGTTGTTGTTTATTATCTATGTACGTATACGTTTCATCCCTTATCAATCGGGATTCATCAGCATAGAGATATGACTATTCACTACCGGTCGTACGATTCGAAACCCTGGATAACAAGTATTTTTCAACTTGTATCCAACGCCTTAAACCGCGCGCCCACCAGTTGAACAGCCGATAAACAATGATAATTTAACACATATATATATATATATATATATATATATATATATATATATATATATATATATATATATATATATATATATATATATATATATATATATATATATAACTTTGAAAATTCTCTCATTACTTCTCGTGCCTCTAACGACCTACATATCTACATCGTATTCTCTCTGTTGGACTCTTCGACACCGGACTTTTTGGCAATCGGACATTTGCTTGCACCCTGGCACAGTTTTGCCCTACGTTTCTTTCCCTACAACTTTTATTTTATTTCATTTTTTCAAATTTTAATTCTTGGCCAATGCCAACTTATCTAACTCAGCGACTTCCTCTGATGATAAGATTTTGATCTTTGAAAAGCCTGGCTTAAGGAAAATTTTACTTGAATAAATTGCCTTTTTGCGGAATATACCTTGCTTTGAACTTTTGAATTGAATTTTGATTTGGCTTTTGCTTTCTCTAATTCCTTTCCATTCTCCTTCATTTATATATATATATATATATTAATTTTATACGTACATAAAAGTAATCCATATACACGTGTTTCTGGCTCACAGCCGTCATCAGAATGGCTAACTTAGACAAGAATCGAACCTTTAATATTGATGTCTATAGTCCAGCATCTTTACCACTGGACCAAGACGCTTGTTTAGAAATATGTACGATTTTTATCACCTAAATATTTAATGTATTTTATGTAATTATTTGTATTGGTGATTGCAGCGTTTGTTGTTATTTGCTTACTATTATTTCGATTACTCACTTCCTAAGTGATTAAGATGCAGAAAATTGCATCAGTCGCCCTTAACTTTATAGGACTTATTTTTCGTTGAGCAAAAAAACAACGAACGCTGTGAGTCAGAAACACGTGTCCATGGATTACTTTTATGTACGTATAAAATAATTAAATATATATATATATATATATATATATATATATATATATATATATATATATATATATATATATTAACGAAAAATACGTCCTATAAAGATAAGAGCGACTAATAATGCAATTTTCTGCATCTTAATCACTCAGGAAGTGCAAAAAAAACAAGAACGCTGCAATCACCAATAAAAATAATTACATAAAATACATTATATATATATATATATATATATATATATATATATATATATATATATATATATATATATATATATATATATATACGAATTCAGAGCGTAGGTATCTACCACCAGTCAACACACTTAGAATATTGGACTGGCCATTATACTGTATTAGGTTTATCCTTCTAATAATACCTGCTTCCCAACTGGTCGATATCATGTTTAATACTCATGCTGAGCCGTCCTCTTAAATAATCTAATTACTGGCCAGTCTCAACAATCGTTATAGCAGCCTTAGACTATGTAACGTTGTTCTAGCGCCATTATTTAGCTGGGAGAAATAAACTACTGTTATCATATTGAGTTTTATTCTCACAAGGTTTCGGCCGATGTAACACTCGACCTTCTTCGACTATATCTTGTCGAACTCGAGGATCTGCACGAAATTTCGAACGGAACACTTTACTTAATCCACGGGAATAGAATGCTCTTGTTCCGTCAGCCATGACAGGGTAAAAGATTTCAGTATATCGTAAGCACCCGTAGCGTAACGGATAAAGTGCTAGGTAAAATTCAGTTCCATATGAAATCTTCTGAAGGATGAAGGTTCAATCTCAAAATGCGTGCGATACTCGGAATTTCGAAATACTGAAGACTTCTACCCGGTCATGGCTGACGGAGCGAAAGCATACTACACCCGTGAATTAAATAACGGGTTCCGTTCGAAATTCCGTGCAGATTCCCGAGTTCGACAGAAACATTCTTGAATTCTACAAGATACACCTGAAGAAGGTCTGAGGGGACATCGGTCGAAACGTTGTGAGAATAACACTCCAAATTTTACAAATTATGAATCCCCATCTAAAAAAATCAGAAAGACGTTGATTACGGTACTACCATTTTTCTTGGTAACCGATTACTAAAGTTTTGAAAAACGACATAATACCTCATTTAAGACCACATAATATTTAATTTTGAAAGAAAAAAAAAAGACTTATTTAAAAAATAAAAAAAAGTTATGAAGTCTAAATATGAAATTTAAATAAACAAGGGATCTTATTTAGTTGTAATTGACCAGGATGATCTGATCATTTCGTTAGACGGTCGCGTTCGAAGTGATGAACGCTGCCGACATTAATCAAGTTAATATAATTTTGGCAATCATAGTCCTAAACAATGTCAGATTCGTTGCCATTTAAGACTCTTTACGCAGAAACATGTGGATAATTACAGACGAATGAATACACACTTGCTATTCTCTTCCCTTAGATGATAATTATTTTCACTTGAAATTACAGAAATCATTTTCTCTTCAGATATAACTATTCTTAACCATTTATTGATGTCTGTTCTTAGAAAGGTTTCTAATTGCTTAAGTGACTGCAAATTTCCAGCTGGAAACTTAAAAGTACGAATGCACATGCAAACATGAATTATAGGTTTATGTATTTTATATATATAAAAAAAGCTTTAAAAACATTGGCGTTTAATTTATTTCCTACTGTAGCTATCGTAGACACAAGTTCATGAAGATATATTTGGATATAATCACGTTATTTTTTTAATCTAGTTTTTCATAACTTAACAGTAGTTATATCAATCGAACGACATTTTTGAATCCAGAAATAAAGTAAGAATGTATAAAATAACAGTTTCCACTTAGAATAATGCAATACTCTTTTATCAAAGATATATTTCTCGGTTACTGGTAGTGTGAAATATATATGTAAACAAAGAAACAACACATATGGCGTTATAATTTCTTCTATTCTTAGTGGCGGTTTTGTTAATACAACGGCGGATACAGTGATTAGCTGTTGATCGGATTGGCCTCTTACTGGCCGTTCAGATTATGAATCTCGGCTTTGTTACACGTGCTACGTCTCGCCATGCTTATCAGTCGTAGACGACAAAACAACTATCTGCGGAAGACTATACACTCCACTCGCTTCATACAAACTATTTCTTTCAAAAAGAATGTTAACAAATAAGATATTTCTACAACATAGCTAGTCCAACAAATAATGGTAATTCTATTTCCACTTTTGGACGGCATCAACTTATCCACTAATGATGATATGTCATAAAACAACTCACACTAATAAAACAAATACTACGGTTACAGACGTGTAGATATCATTATTATTTACCTATATGTATCATTATTATTTACCTATATGTATCATTATTATTTACCTATATGTATCATTATTATTTACCTATATGTATCATTATTATTTACCTATATGTATCATTATTATTTACCTATATGTATCATTATTATTTACCTATATGTATCATTGTCTGAAATAAAACAAGGGTTATATTTTTCTAAGAGAATTGTTACTTATTAATAATTTTATAGCAATGCGACGTATCTTAGTTAAATACCAGTTTTCCTTGGATCATTGAGGTTAAGCAATGTTCAATCCAGTTAACAGTTAGAATGGGTATTTTTTTGGAAGTGGGAGCGGTTGTAAAATGTCACTTTCCCCAATTCCCTGACAGCAGCTATTAATGCATGACTTATCCCGTAGTAATGGATAGATTCAAAGAATAGACAAGACTAAAAAGCATCGCTAGAGCAACTAACTTATGAGAACGAAACATCTGATTAATATAAATTATTCTCTGTTTATCCTAACATTGGTTTCAGTAATATTAGGTTTATACTTAGATTAAGAAACACGGTTGGTGATTGCGCAAACTGTTACTTCACTATAAATGCATAACGTTTAAAGGCATACATATTTTCTATGTTATTGACTTGTTTGTTAATATTGCGTTATTTTGTATAATTGTTATTAAATTGTATTGTATTGTGTTATTCTATACTGATTGCAATTAAGTCAGTTTCTTTCAACATTAAAATCCTTTGTAAATTGGTGTGTTTTGTTTTAGTTTAAAAAGTGCTGTTGTTATCTTCGCTGTTCTTTTTGAATGGCTCTGACTATAACAATTCCGACTTCTTTTAACTTAATCACGTTATTATTCAACGCATAAATTACCATCGTTCAGCAGTTTTGGGCGTTTGGAACAAAAGGAAACAATTAAAGAACACAAATGGCTTTGGCATGGTTTTATTTTTTGTTCTTTCTTACTTTATGCTGTTTTTTACTTCTACATCTGGGGGAAAATGACTTTCTGTAACATACAAAAAGGTACAACATAAAAGCAGATTTATCTGTCGGTAAAGATTGATCGGCAATCACTTCAAAGGTTCAAATAATTAATCGACTTATCATGACAAGAGAAAAAGCTGGAAAAGCGAAATAAGAGTAAAAAACATTCTAATCGATGGGATAATGGCCAGAAGGCGAGGGAGAGATAGGGTGAGATAGAGAAAAAGAGGTTAGGACATGGATAGGAAGCTCTGACCAATGCTTGGTAAGCATGCATACATTTGCATACATTGTTGGCTTTTTCACTAAATTAATCTTGTATTGAGACAAATGTAAAACTCCGCTGCTCCATACCTAAGCCAATTCCCCAAACACATAAACTCTTATAATATATATATATATATATATATATATATATATATATATATATATATATATATATATATATATATATATGTGTGTGTGTGTGTGTGTGTGTGTAAAGGAGTAAAGCTATATAACGCGTTTCAAGCGGTGGTCCGCTTTCATCAGATATGAAAATCCATCTGATGGATTTTCATATCTGATGAAAGCGGACCACCGCTTGAAACGCGTTATATAAAATTATAAAATAGTAAAACAACAAAATAATAAATAAATGTTGAAAAAAACAACGAAATAATAAATAAATGTTGAAAAAAACATTCTAAAAATGTTGGTAGCCTTACTCCTTTACATATATACTTTTCTCTCATTGGAACTGCACTAATACTGCACTACCCTCTTTTATATATATATATATATATATATATATATATATATATATATATATATATATATATATATATATATATAGATAGATATTTATATATAAATATATATTCAATTGTTTAATAGTTTGATCGATCCTGTAGACAGTCTTTGTTATACTCACAAGTGCGTTTCTCTCTTTTTCACAATTTCCTTCCGGTCAGATACTTACGCACACATACAGACAAACAGAAACGCCCCCCCCCCCACACACACACATGTATATATATATATATATATATATATATATATATATATATATATATACATATTACTATTTCATCTATCCACATAAAAATTTTATAAGGAGATATAATTTTTTTATTTATTTTTATCAATTTTCAGTATTTACTTCAACAGTGTTCGATACGCAAGTAGAGCTAGATAGTAAGGTATGAAAATATATTTATGGCAATCAAGCTACACATATATATATATATATATATATATATATTCATGTCGACATATTAGTAAAACTATGTGTATAGAAATAAATTATATATATATATATATATATATATATATATATATATATATATATATATTGTATGTTCGATCCGGGAAGGATTGGGTGCTTTGGATGGATCTTAAAAGTTACTATGCAGAAGTTTAAATGTTTGTTTGAGTCTTTTTCTTCTTTTGAACACTGTGTCTCTCTTTTTCTCTCTCTCATTATATATATATATATATATATATATATATATATATATATATATATATATATATATATATATATATATATATATATATCGGAGAGTGACAGGTGGAAGTGATTACAAGCGGCTGTTTCAAAATTGTATTATGTCCAAATAGTTTAAGTTATTGGCAGTTAAAAGATCAAGAAATAAATCTTAGAAGGTTATTAGAAAAACATTGTAAGAAATGGAGCGTCTAAAAGATTACTTCCACTTAATTATTATTTGATGTCCTGTCTTAAAAAATATCATTTTTTGTTGAAGTTTTCTATTAAAAAATCTGCTTATTATCATAAGATGTATAGGCCATCGTCAAATGTTATCCCTTATATATATTTTTTTAATATTAAGTGTTCTGATTAATAAGACATATCTCGATTATAGTCCGGCTTGGTGCAAGTTTTTGTACGACATATCAACATGTTCTATTTTTATCTAATGCCGGAATAAAACACCAATTTGACCATGACTGGTTATTCTGCTTAAAAATTTAACTGTGAGTTCATCTTTCGTTCCGTATAGCATGGATCACACTTACTGTTTCTTCATTTTATTTTTCTTGTTCATCGTTGTGTTCGAACCTCAAAGGTTCGTGGTTGATGCAAGAATCGGGGATGCAATTCAAGAAAACTTTACAAAAAGGGGAAATGAGTCAAAATGTGGTTTGAACTCTTTTATTTACACGGAGTTTGTCTTTCGGCATTTTTTAAGTGCAAGCGTTTATTTACTGTACTCATACCAGTAAATACAGACAACTAGGTAAAAATGTTTTGTGACCTTTTGTCGTCCTCATATGGTCCTTAATGGCGTCGGTGTGTTAGAGAAGTAAAGAATATGACCTTTGTCTGTTGAGAAAATAAATAGTTTGTTTTCTGATGAGTAATGGCATTACGTGACTTCCTTAGGCGTGGAAGTTTCATGTCCATGAATGTGAAATGAAGCCATTCACGAGATGACGTCAATAGAAATTTGCGACAGTACTCTCACAGTTTGACTCACGAACCGTTTTACGGCAAATAGAAATTCAAGAAGATCAAACAGTATAACGACCGAAACGTTTTTAAAATGACAGAAGCTGAGACAGGACAACTATCCGAAATACATATATAATGTAAATTATGTAAAGTAAAATATGGTTAGAAATGTTGTTAAAAAGTATATTTAACAAACGTATATCTCAGTTCGTCGTGATTATGTGTGGGGTGTGATGTTTGGTGTTTGCTATAGAAGTCGGAATTGAATATACCCAGTCTGTTACATGTTTATAAATAGTAATATACTTGTATATTCGTGGTGATTGACGCAATTTAATTACGTGTATAGTAGACTAGTATGGTCATTAATGTTGGATATTTTAGAGTTGTAGGAAATGATACTCCTATAGGTTGACGAGCAAAAAACTGATGCTTGCATGAATAAAACAATACAAAACAAAATATTGGTCACATTGGACGTTGATGTTCCCTGTCTATAAAATAAGGAATTAAGCCAAGCAAGAAGAAACAGAACCCAAATATATGAGATAAACCACAGTGTGATTACAAGAAAACCCCTATATCTGCAAGTGACGTTAATTCTGTTTTCGCCCTCTGTTGTGACCTTGAAGGGCCGATAATATTTTAAACAACACGGTGGTATTTTAGAAGAGTGTATTTACAAAAGTTGGGGAATTGTATGTCCAGAGAGTCTGCGTTCTATATTGTGGCTATGACTGTCACCACTGACTGCCAACATGATTTTACGACACTTAATCGTAACTCTATTCATAGTCTCTAAAGGAGTCCATCTACACCTGAAATAGGGGAGATCAATATCACATCATAACATCCTCTTAACTCGATGATTCCTAGAATGGCGCTAAAATCCCCCGAACACCATTGGGGAAAATGTTCATCTCATCTCCCGAAACTTCATCCTTTCCAGCCCAATTAGTTTATTTTCTCTTATACTATGTTTTTTTTTCTAAACGTGTCGGCTTCTAAATCTTTACAAACTGTCTAAGTATGACACAGAACTACATCTAGTGATGATGAAACAATTCGCGAACTTTGCAGATTCGGGAGGGGTCAGCCATATTTTACAATTACTTGCAGGTCAAGTTTAAGATGGAGTAAAGTAGTTGCCGGGGTCACATCTATGTATTAAATAGTCTATATAATTTTCTGGCAATTTATTTAAGATGCATACAAAATAAATCTACAAAATATTGATATACAAAGCACATGTTTGCAGTGCAAATAACCGGTGATAACCGGTACCATATTTTGTAGTATTCACCCAACGTAAGGCATTCTGTAAAGATTATGAAGAATAGAAATCCGCAATGGTATGTATATCTCAATTAGGGGACATGACATACAGCGCCTAGTATTTCCAAATATTAACCCATCCTGTACTGGCCAGGCTCAAAGTCGCTTAACTTCGGTCATCTAACGTGATTATACCATATATACGGTTGCAGTGTGAATGATAAGTTAAATATATCAGAACTTGAATAATATAAAATTACAAAAAATACATTAAATATACTAAAGGCGTAATATGCCGTAAATCAAAGCAGCCAGCACAACATTACTACATATTTTGCAATTACTACAAGGAGACGTCACTATCTATTGAGCTGTCTACAAACAAAACGAAATTCCGCATAATAATTGTCAGTCTCGAAATCTTTGAAAATGTTGTACAATAATAAATTTTACAAATGATTGTTATGTATTCTTTTACTTTTATTCAATGACACTTAGACAGAAAGAGCTACTGTGAATTAGGGCCATATTAATAGATGTATCCTATGTGGAGAGTTGTGTCGGCGAGATTTTTAAAAATATTATATTTAAATGTTTTCTTTTTTAATCTTCTTTTAATGAAAATCGCTCCAGAGAAGGCATGAAACCACTTGATGTAGGGAGCTAACAAGAACAAATATAATTATCGCAAAAACAGATGTCTATTGGCCTTAATCTTGAAACGACCAAGATTATACGTAGGAGGAAAACAGTCAGCAAAAAGAGAGTTCCACAATCCTGCGGTTCTTGGAGATAAGCTACTGGAATAGGAAGCTGTATTACAATAAGGTATCAAAACAGAGAATTGGTACAGCCAGAGAAATAAGAAGCACGGAGATAATTCAAATTACGTGTAGTTTAAGAATAGAATCTATTAAAGTAGAAAGCTTTCCGGTATCTGGCGATCTCCACAGTGAAAGGATAGTATTTTGCTGATTGTCCCGTTTGTCGATCGTATTTGCACCATGTCTAAGGTGGAGAGACTAGCGGTCGGTAAACCAGCCCAGGTGTGACAACAATACTCCATGCATGGACGAATAGTGGCTGTATATATATATATATATATATATATATATATATATATATATATATATATATATATATATATATATATATATAGTGTACTGGCAGGTGTGAGAATCTTTCTAAAACGGTAGAGCCTACCTGTCTTATAGTAGCCTTAGAAATATCTTCTATGTATTTGTCCTAATTCATGTTACCTGTGAATGTTAGGCCGTGGAGTTTAAATGATAAAATCATGGGTAGAGTGCTATTAGCCATGGCAGTCGGTGGTTGAAATGTTTTTTCTTATAATTGTAAAAGAATAGGAGCTTTGCGTTAGTAGCAAAAAATAGTACCATTCATTTGTGGCCCTCATTCCACTACAGACTTCAGGTAATTTTGTAAGGATTCAGCCATTGTATTGCGTGTGGTCGCTTTACCATGTGGAGAATATAGCATGGTGTCGTCAGCAAATATAACCATCTCAGACACAATTGCATCAGCGAAGGTCGTTTATTAAAATAAGGAACAATAAAAGAACCGACCTGCGTTAATGTTATATTGTTTAGATATACTGCTATCGAGGACAATCCTGATCTTCGTTTTGTCTACGAAAGATCTGATTATATTAACTACTCTTCCAGTAATATCGTACGAATTAATTTGTATGTAAAGACTTTTATGCAAGATCTCGTAAAAGGTTTTTGATATATCAAGCTTCACGTGCCATGAGAAGCAAAGGAAGACTTCATTTTATTATTCTTTTTCATTGATTAGAGAGCTTCTGTTGTTAATTGGACTACCCTTTTCAACACTTTGAGAATGTGAGTGCACTGTTTATTTCTACCTCGAGTGAGAAACTGAGCATTCCCCATGTTATAAACCAAACTATCAAAGATCGAACCAGCTAACTTTGTCTTTATTTTCTACCCTACTACTTTTCGCCCAATCGAACGTCGTAAATGGTTTACTAGTATTGATTTACTCCTCTCCAGGAGTTAGGCACAACGCCAGTTTTTATATGACTCCCACAAGTAAGATGTGACCCAAGGTCGGGTCGGGAAAGTGGGGTTTAAAAATTGCCTGGGCATTCCCCAGTAGGGGCGCCTCAGACAGTAAGCAATAAACTTACTCCTCCCCAAAGAGGGGAGGCGAAGCCTGGGAGGATGGACCTCCTAGAACTGCACAGAACAGACCCATACACCGGCGTAAATCAAGCCCCGAAGGCCAAGACAATACCAGTCTATGGGGTGCAGTATCCATCGGAACAGATACTACACTTTGATCTTAGCCAAAAATGGTTTACTAGTAGCGAGTAACGTTAGAAAAGTTTCTGTTTGTCCTTCATGATTATTTTTGATATATAATTACCATCAGTCTGTTCCGCTTTAGTTCGAAATGTGTTATTCTTTCACGTTAAATAAAAACCAACCTCTTCTTTGCTCTGTTACGATTACATTTGACACATTGATGTCGTTAGTCCGTTACGATTGAGTTTGTAATAGCAGTTCCATGTGTCTGTCAAGCTTAAGTTTTAGACAGCATCATCGTTAATCTATCTCGCTTAAGTTAAAAATATGATTTCTGTTCATCAAAATTCACAGATTAAATGAAAACTTCTTAATAATATATATACGTATTTAGATATAGGTAACTTTTAAACAAGTCTTGTGAATAAACTTGGGTTGTGTTGCTATTATAATGATTGCTGTTGCGGAAAGGATGATTTCGTTTCTGCTACAGAAAACATCGAAAAGCAAAACGCGTGAATTAAATGAAGAAGGTTTGTCCAGACACCGGCGTCGATAGGTTTGCTTCGGATGTAGTGGAAGAAAGAATAGAAATTGTGCAACTGTTCCAAAGAAAGAACTAAAGACGTGACTTTGCTATGATAACAAAGGATCTGCATTTTACTTGTCTCATAAACAAAGAGTCGAATTAATTGGTACGATGCGACGACGTTAATATCAGAACCAAGCTGCATACTGATGCACATATCTTTGATTATATCTATCTATATTCCACTATCTTTCTCTCTCTCTTTTACTATATATATATATATATATATATATATATATATAACAGTTTTTTTTATTATATTCCAATAACCATGGTTTGTTTTATTACTTTTATGTTTGTTTTTATTTTTGTTCACATTTCCAAAAATTCAAAATTTCTGTGAGATATATTTAACGGTCCGTTTCATTTGTTTTGTGCCAATCAACAATTGTATGTCAATATCGTCTCTGCAACACTATAAAATCATCAGAAAAAGTTCACAAATAATAAGAGTTCTTAGATTAGAGTGTCTTGAAAAACACCCACATCATACATCAGTTTCATATTAAGGGGAAAATAAACAAAAGAACAAACAAAAATTTTAGAGCAACTGATGATATATGATAATACATATATTGTCTTTAATAATTAATTATATATATATATATATATATATATATATATATATATATATATATATATAACGCTCAATGTATGTGTATGTAAATGTCTGTGTGATGTTTGTTTATTCTCTATAGAAAGAAAGATTTCATAATCTACATAAAATCTAAAAGTGTATTCTTATGTAAAATATGTAAGATTTACGTGTAAAGTCAATGAAAGTGTTCCTAAATCTCTGAGTGGACTTTTAAAGGGAGATACGCGGGCGTAACTCTCTTAAAAACAAAATGTATTCTATTGTCATGAAATTCAAATCATATGTATAAAATTTCCCGAGGAAGACAATGGAAGTGATTCAGAATCTCTAAGTATCCAACTAATGTAAGAAAACTATGTAAAACAAAGGTCAAATGCATCCTATTTTTATGAAATTTCAATCATATGTATACATTGCTCCGGTGATAATGGCATGAGTTGTCGCGAATGACGACGTTACCTTCTATTTACCGAATATTTAAGTGCCTCCCTGTCTAAGTGACCAATTGGGACAGAACCCATCTTAAGACTTTAAATATGTATATCCGATTTTAAGGAAATTTAAACCATATGTATAATACACTAATTCTAAGGAGTTTTTCTAACATTGCAGCTTCTTGTGACTATAAAAACAAAGAAATTAATATCGTGTTATGAACATAGCGAAAAATACGTAGTGGTAATCCTCATTCAGTTTTGATCAACGTCGGGTCTTCTTTAAAGAATAATCGTGTTGTAATGCATGGGAGAAAAGTGCGTTCCGAGAAATGCTATTTGTTTATATATCTTTCATATTTACCAAACCTTTTCTTCAGTTCCAGTTGAGTTTCCTCTACGTATATTTGATGACAATTACTGCATGGGGCAGTGCATATTCCAGCATAAGATTTTTGTTTTTTTTATTGTTTTACTGTTTTTAATGTTTGTTTTATAGTTCGTGATGTAGTTTTTATTGTCAGAATTGCCCCATGCAGTAATTGTCATAAAATATGCGTAGGGGAAACTCCACGTGAACTTAGGAAATTGCTTCGTGAACATAAAAAAGATATAAAAAATTACAATCACATTTTCCTAGTATTATCTGTCTATTCCTCTCTCTCTCTCTTTCTCTCTTTCTCTCTCTCTCTCTCTCTCTCTCTCTCTATAAATATATATATATATATATATATATATATACATATATTTACACACACACACACACACACACATATATATATATATATATATATATATATATATATATATATTGAAAAGTCACACAATTTGAAGCGTTGGGTGGGTGGCAATAATAACGAAGATATTTTTTTTATAAAATATTTAGAAAACCTTGCACAACGCAGATTATTTGTTTTTAAAAATAAATTATTTATTCATCTTAAAAACACTTTCTTTTTTTTTATAAACTTGAGTACTTTCGGTAAATCTACCATCTTCAGAAGAATATTTCTTCCTTTTCTTTTTTTTTCTTTTTTCCTCTTGGTTGAGACATTCTCGTGGTCAAGTTGAAAATCCGTCTAGGTGTTTTGACGAAGAAAGAAAAATGTTGATATGGCTGTGTGTCACGTGGTCGGCGTGGAAGAGTATATTGAAAAGTCACACAATTTGAAGCGTTGGGTGGGTGGCAATAATAACGAAGATATTTTTTTATAAAATATTTAGAAAACCTTGCACAACGCAGATTATTTCTTTTTAAAAATAAATTATTTATTCATCTTAAAAACATTTTTTTTTTTTATATAAACTTGAGTACTTTCGGTAAATCTACCATCTTCAGAAGAATATTTCTTCTTTTTCTTTTTTTTTTTTTTTCCTCTTGGTTGAGACATTCTCGTGGTCAAGTTGAAAATCCGTCTAGGTGTTTTGACGAAGA
Source organism: Sepiola atlantica (assembly GCA_963556195.1). NCBI lineage: Eukaryota > Metazoa > Mollusca > Cephalopoda > Sepiida > Sepiolidae > Sepiola > Sepiola atlantica. The sequence goes on along the minus strand of OY744533.1, from coordinate 74,063,245 downwards.
AAGAAAAATGTTGATATGGCTGTGTGTCACGTGGTCGGCGTGGAAGAGTATATTGAAAAGTCACACAATTTGAAGCATTGGGTGGGTGGCAATAATAACGAAGATATTTTTTTATAAAATACGGCTCTGCGTTGTGCAAGGTTTTCTAAATATTTTATAAAAAATCGTAAAAATGGAAGAGTGCCAGACGACAATATAAGATGAAGAATAGAAAAGAAAAAGAAATACATATATTTGAAAAAAAAATGAAAAAAAATGAACAAACCATAGCTAAAGAACTATAAATAAACATTTTTTTAAATTTTTTCGTGGGCCAAATGAACCATTTAAATTTTTTTTGTCTTTTTTTTACATAAATCAAAGAAGTAAATGCTATTTCTTTTACGATATTTAGGCAACTTTTTGTGTCTTTTCTTTTTACATTAAACAAAGAAGTGTGTTATTTTTCTTAGGATACTTAGGCAAGTTTTTTTTTTGTATATTTTTTTGGGGGGGGATTTCATATATTTTCTAGTCGAGGCTCAGGGTTTACGGATACGTTTGCGGCCGGTTCGAAAAGTCTTCTTACTGTTTGTTTTGTTGTGCTGAGCGCAGACGATTGGCAGCAACCTGATCGGTCAGCTCTGCTTCAGCCTCGTTTTCTTCTCGGCAGCTCTCGGGCGCTTCCGCGACCTGCCCGATCGTTGCCGCCGAGCAGTCACGGAAATTAGGCGCTTCATCTGGAGTAGTACCCACATCTTTATCATCTTTTGTTTGCATATTCTTTTTTCTCCCATTTTTTTTGTATTTCCTCCGCTTTTGCTCTTCTTGTATTCACTCATTTTTGTTTTCTTTATCTATATTTATCCTTTTACATTTCTTTGCAATCTCTATACTTATTTGTTATCTCTTATTTCTAGTAGTCGCTGGAGACCAGATCTGAAGATGAAGGTAGGTACGGAAGTTGTTCAGCGTCCAATTAATGCAGTTCTCTATTGTTGCCATCGACTGGTAAAATGAGAACGTTTACTTATTCATTTGTAGTTTTTTTTTTTGGGGGGGGGCGTTCTTTTTCTTGAACTAATCAACAATTTTACATAATATTTGTAATTGATTCTTTTTTTCTTTCTCACGGTAATCGATGACCAAAATATATGCGATGCTCATATTACGAATCTGCTGATTTTTGAGTCTTTGGTTGTTTGAAATAGTTTTTACCCGCAGCTGTCAACACAGCTGACTACCTATTTGACACTGGAGTGCGGTAGTGGATCAATGTCGTGGATCCATGTGGTGGATCCATGTTTAATCCATTGTCTGATATTAGCGCGAATTACTTTTTGTTCGGTTGAAACAACTGAAAAAATTGTCTGAACCGACGAGATGTTTTTGTTTTTAACCTGCTGGGAGCAAACGCGGCACCCACTTTGAACACATCGTTATCATTATACAATATTCATAAAATTGGTTAATACATTGTCATTTGATATGTTTAACTCCTCTAGTATCTCAAGAACTTTCAATTTACGATCGAACAAAACTATGTATGTGGACTGTTTTCTGTTTTCTGTGACAACTGCCGAAATTGGGTGATGTGCAACTTGAAGATTAGTACTTTATACAACAAATGATATGATGTGTTTATGATGACATCTATATGCCAGACCTGGGATTTTTTTAGTGATATCTTATAAATATATATATTTACGATTAAAACCATTTTTCAAATCATATTTCAAATAAAGAGCATATACAAATATAGCATAATAGCTTACAGTTGATTCACAGCAATCTGTTTATATGCATTGTGATAGGAATTCATTTTGATAAGAATCATTTTTACCGAGGTATTTGACAATGGATCTATTGTTATTATTTTGCCGTTTATTTGGAGAACATTTTTAACTTTACTTGGGCAGTATTTTTTTTTTAATTTTATTTTGGATGGTTCATTATATCAGTTACAAGAAACACTGCCTTGATAAAGCTGTAAACAACTTGATTACATTTGTGAATGCTCTTTATTTGGAAAAATATTAAAAAAATGATTTTCATCGTCAATATATATATATATATATATATATATATATCCTTCTCTTCCCATATATATATATATATAGCTAAGTGAAGTGACTTATGAATCACTCTGTATATATATATATATATATATATATATATATATATATACATACATATATATATATATATATATATATATATATATACAGGGTGATTCATAAGTCACTTCACTTAGCTATTTAAAATGATTACCATATGAAGCACAAACATACTATCAACGTTTGATGATTGTTATCTTACTCTCTAATTACTGCTATTTTTATTTTAAATTTTATCGTTTATATATTTGTTTCTATATATATTTATTTCATAATCAATCAAATATGCTACAAAGAGTCGTAAATTCCTTGCAAAAAAGAATTGAGCTATGCATGCATAAGGAAGGCGGAAATTTGGAAGATTTGCTGTAATTTCAAACTCCCATAAATGAATTTGTTGAATAAACTTTCTGTTTTGTATTACCGTATATTTTAACTTTAGAATTTCCAAAATAAATAGCTAAGTTACTTATGAATCACGCTATATATATATATATATATATATATATATATATATGAATTCTCTGAACAGGACTGTTCTCCACTTTTAGATCGTTAGATATTTATGTTTATACATCCACGCTTGATCAAGGGCGATACGTAAATCTAAACTAATATTGTAGTCGGCAGAGAATCAGACTTGCGGCACTGCGTTCCACAGACGGGCAGTTTTAAGAAAGAAGCTCTGCCCATAGAAGTTTCGTCTTGAGCATGCAGGGGGGGGGGAATCATTTACAGTGGTAATAGCTAGGCGAGTTTTTATTGTGAATGTTTTACAAGGGGGGCCACATATTTGAGTAAGGAAAAACTAGCAACATCTCTTCTGTTGGGAAGAGAAGAGGGCACAACACACTAGATTTCGGAGTTGGTTTTAGACTTTGTCAAGGCAAGAAAGTTTGTCACACGTAATGATGAAATTGGATTTTTATCGCTAAACGCACAATGTGAAACGATGTATCTGAAGAATATCTCTTACCATTTTTTTTTGTATGTCTTTGAGTCGTAATTTCACCTTTTTTTCTTTTCTGTATTTCCTTTTCTTCACATCATTTTGTTCAAGAACAGACACCCCCCCCCATCTTTCTACTGTGAACCGACGCAATTTTGGCATTAGTTTTCGCCAAATAAATCTCACTCAAAGTTAGCTTTTCCTCTTTCCTGCCAGTCAGTCGAAGACCTTTTGAGGTTTCTCAACCGCTGAAGAATATTTGGACTAAATATTTTACTGCTTACACTATCAAAAGTCAATAAGTCAATATTTAACAGAAAAATTTCGAGTTTATGATGGCGAGACAATATTTGTCTCCTTCAATAATCTGCTTTCAAAGATGTTTTAAACAAACACTATTCCCATTTGTTTTTAAAATCAGAACGACCGATTTTTCTCAAATGTTATGATTCTCAGTGAAGATATTAAACTTGTTTCAAAGCATAATGTCTAAATACTTACACATAAATGCACTTAATATATATATATATATATATATATATATATATATATATATATATATATATGATATAAAATATATATTATTATTTAATAAACATTTTATATCCACCGACATATGCTTTTCGTTTTCGTCAATAGTCATTAGTGTGGTAATATAAAGCTTATGCACCGGCCGCACATCATGCATCTCGGACCTCAGCCACGACTTACTGTTAATATCCAAGAGTTTACCCGCCCCAACACTACTGCACGAATGAGATAAAAGTATTTTATCTTTTTTTTTCACTCATATTAAGTTTCAAAGAGGAGTCATTTTTTACGATAAGAATACTGCATCTGTGCTAGATAGAAAACTTATCTTTCCATCATAGTGCTCATCCTTGAAGGGACTATAGAATATGCATATATATATATATATATATATATATATATATATATTTGTTATTGTTTATTATCTATATACGTGTACGTTTCGCTCTTTTTTAATCTGGACTCTTCAGCATAAAGATATGACTATTCACTACCGGTCATGCGATTCGAAACTCTGCACTACAAGTATTTTTCAACTCAAATCCAACGTCTCTATCCGCTCGGCCAATTTTAAATAGCTGATAAACAATGATAATTTTAACACTTTTATCGGCGGTTTATATATATATATATATATATATATATATATATATATATAATAAATTATTGTTTTTTGTATGCATAAAAGAAAGACATGAACAGGTGTTTCTGGCTAGTATCAGGGTAGACATAATGGTTATGACGCTTGCTTACGAAGTCTAGGTTTATTCTGTGGCAGGGGTTCGAACCATGCGACCGTCTGAGATTAGCATTCCTACACTGATGAGAGCAAAAGCTTGAAACGCTGGCGTATGTAGGTAAACATAATTTACTATTATTTACTTAAAATTAATATATATATATATATATATATATATATATATATATATATTTGTGTGTGTGTGTGAGTGTGTGTACAAAGGCAATTTTCCACATTTATTGTGTTAAGAGAGAGCATAATTCTAGCTTTTATTCCTTTCAGTATTTGGTTATATTCGGTATCTTTTCTTAAAATAGTCATACATAAAGGAACTCGCAGCATCTACAACAACTGTCACCCAGGTACACCGGGAAAGTATTTTGTACGACAAATATTTATACAGCACCGTTATTCTTATCTTGGAATCGTATAGAGTAAGATGCTGGAAAGTATGAAACTAATATACCTGATTCCGAAATGTCTAAGATTAACGGAAAAGAAAAATAACAAAATCTTACATTGGAAAAGGCTTCTATTTTCAATTTTAATATTTCTGACCTATAAATGTGTCCATATGAGCGACCTGCCTTTTTGAAATATGTAAGATTTCTAAGCGCATATGTGGTTGTTCCTGAGTTTTAGCTAGACACACACGGATCGAAATCGAACTTTATTTTTCATTATCTTTCTTTACTCTTTATATTCTGTAATATTGATAGTGACATTATAATCATATTTGCATCTTGTTAACGTGTTGCTAAGATTATGCTTCTAAAATATTCGTTCGAATCTTTTCTGGTTCATGCGTGCGAAGTCTGTTTGGATTTTATAGGATTTCCTGTGCTACGAGAAATGTCCGTATCTTTCTGTGGTCAGTCTTACGCTTAGTAATTGATGGAGAAATTCGTAAATATAGAGAATGATGACCGGTTGACAAAGCCTTTCGTAGAAACGCGAAGACGCATCATCATCATCATCATCATCATCATCATCATCATCATCATCATCAGCAGCAGCATAACCATCACCACCACCATCATCATCATCATCATCATCATCATCATCATCATCATCATCATCATCATCATCATCATCATCATCATCATCACCCCTAGCACAACCATCATCATCATCATCATCATCATCATCATCATCATCATCATCTCCACCACCACCACCACCACCACCACCACCACCATCATCATCATCATCATCATCATCATCATCACAACCACCACCACGATCATCATCATCATAATCAATTTACTTAAATTAGAAAGTTACACACTGTATATTTTGTTTCCATAACAACATTTTTTGTTCTTTTCTTTTTGCCCTTATTTGCGAAGCTTCATTTTCCACGCCTTTCGTCACTCTCTACGGGGCGGAACGAATTAAAATCCGAGTCTTGTAGATGACAATATTTTTGCAAGCCTTCATCAACATTTATTCATTTTTTGTTTGCTTTTCTTTATTTTTTTACATTTTGTTTGGTTATTTCTATAGTACACCAACCCGTTGAATCATTTGTTTACTTTCTACGCAGTCTCAATTACCACTTTCTTTATTCTTCCCTCATTTCTTAACATCATCAGTCTCTTCATCAACTATTCCCCCCTTTGATTACTTCTTTTTCTCATAATTCTCTGTATCCTTTCACTGATCTTCTAGTCTCCCCTTATTGTTATTTTTTTCTATCTTAGCTTTTGATTTATTTTTCATTATCTTTTTTTAAATTTCTATATACAGTGTATATCTCGTTTCCAACTCGTCTGATTATTGGTTTATTTTCTTCACAGTTTCAATTCTCCCTTTCTTTTTCTTCCTTTCTTTCTTTGTTTTATTTTCTTAAGAAAATAACCCTCCTCTTCAACTATCCTTCTCTTTATTTTTTTTTTATACCCCCATCTTTTAACTGATCTTCTAGTCTATCCCTACTTTCTCTTTACATCTCACTCTCTATCATTGTATTTCTGTTTCATTCCTTATTTCCTTTGTTCTATATTTCATTCTATCTTCACTTCCTTTCTTTCTAGTATTCACCCGTTTTTCGTTCCCATAACAAACAAAAACTGCTTTTCCCTCCGACTAGTTTTCGTTCTTTCTCTCCAACGCTTTTTTCTTCCTATTTCATTCAATCTCTCTATCTCTCCTTGTTTCTTTGTTCGGTACCACATAACTTATTTGTTTTGCTGTATTTCAAATTTCTATTTTCTCTTCCCTTTTATTCGTCATTCTTTATTTCAAGTATAAATCATTTATTTTTCTATTTCTCTCTAGGGTTTCTTATTTTTTTGTTTTTTACATTATACATTGTTTCTTTCCGTCTCACCTTTTTTCCATTTTTACTATTTGTTTCCTTACTGTATCCATTTTTTCTACTCAAGAAAGACAGCCTCTTCTCCCCACACCCCCACTGTCTAATTTTCACGTTGGGTTGATAGTTAATGACCAACACGAAGCAAAACGACAGTCTAACACTCGGCCACCCAAACACGTCCTTGCTCTCTTACCCTCGTACACTCAATAAATTGTTGTTTGCACGGCGTTTATACGTGTGTCCTTATCTGGGGGCGGAACGAAATCAATCCTGACTTTTAAAACTAGACAAATCTTGGCCAACATACGAAAAAGCAGCCATAAAAATCGTGTCTCGTTTAGATTAAGTATCTGCGCAAACAAACCCTAACTTTCTCATGTTTGCGCATCCTTCTCTAACATGAGAAAACGTGGCGGTCATTCGTAATTTAAATGCTTCGTTTCAGAAAGCAGACTTACAAAGGCGGACGAAATATTTCAAACAAGTTCATTAAAAATTCAATATTGGGTTTACACTTTTTTTAGATATTAATTCCTATGATCGTTATTATATAAAACAACCCATTTTTTATCAAAGTTATATATCACAGTATCAGAGAGGAAAACATATCTTTCTTATATAATGTCAACAACATGCTATTGTATTAAATAGATAACTGTGTAGTTCTATTGACTGAAAAACAATAACGTTTCAAGTATTTCGAATACATGGTAAAAATTTGAGCGAACCGCGCAAAGAATAGTATTCCTGTTTTTATTGTTTCTCCTAAATCAAAGAAGTAAGTGATATAAATTAAATGTTGAGTATTGGCTAATAAATGACTGGACTATATATTGATGACATCTAATAAATACATAGAAGATACTGCCATGTCTACTGCAAAAAAGTTAGTGTTTATGTACCGGGCACGTAAACTTCTAACACCTTCCAGTATCCTATACTTCTATAAAGTCACCATTCGTCCACGCATAGAGTATTGTAACTACATAATGGCTGATCCAGCAACCATTAATCTATTCCTCTTAGACAAGAGAAAAGTCTCTCACCCAATAGGTTCACCACTGTCTACATACTTCAACCATTGTCCCATCGCCGTTATGTTGCATCCCTGTGCTTGTTTTTCATTTTCTGTTTAGCACCTTCTGTGCCAGATCGATTTGAACTTCCATTAATAGCACCCTACCTGAACGTTTGTCATTGAAACTACTAGGGCTAACATTCACAGATAACATGTTTTGGAACAAATAAATAGAAGACATTGGCAAGGCTGCTGCAAGGAAGGTGGGCTCCCTCTATCGTGCTAGAAAACTTTTCTACACCTGCTAGTATCCTGAGATCTCATCAGGTAGAGTTAAAATCCGATCTTAACCTTAGATCATATATGGAAATATGATGATGATGGTTTATAATAGCTGTTGATCGATAACATCGACATGCCAGTGTCGCAGATTTTGTACATATCTGTGTAAAAAAATCTATTATATAAAGGCCAGTTGTCTGTATGTTGTTTGTATGTGAAGCTACTCCTAAAAAACTACTCGGCAAACTGTCAACAAGTTGATATCTTTAGGACCGGACAACACCTGGGAGCATAATATCTAAAAATTACAAAAAAAAAAAATGTCCCCGGTGGTTTTCGGGGGCGGGTCTGTTTTTTTGAAACTTTTTTCAATGTTATTTACTGGTGATTTTGAAATCAGCCAATGTATTCATGTAACAACTTGATAAAAATGCACTGTCCGGTTGTATCAGGTCATCCCATAACTTCTGTCCGGATGTATCAATAACAGTGAAACAAGGGTTGCTCAATCACATCCGCAACCTAAACTTATATCTTTTAAAATAAACATAGTTCTTTGGGGGGAGGTGGGGGAGAATGTTTGTGACGCGGGTGGGGGGAGAATTTTTGTGGGGGGGGGGAATTATCAACATCTTCATCCTGCGGCGGTGTTTATATATATTGTATAAGCACCCGGAGGCTTCTGAAGTATATGGACCTGGGCGTGGGGTTCTTTGTCAGTATAGGAACCAGGGGGGAGGGGAGGCGAGGCGCTTCTACAGTATGGGACCCAAGGGCTTCTGCAGTATAGGAACCAGGGGTGCTTCTACAATATAAGACCCTGCAGATTAGGGACCATGAGTGCTTATGCAGTATAAGGACCAGGGCTGCTTCTACAGTATAGGGACCAGGGGTGCGTCTACGGTATAGTACCCAGCACCGGGGGGCGGGGGGCTTCGTCAATTTAGGACCCAGAGGCTTCGGCGTAGTCCGGGAGAAAAGTGCTAAATGTCCTAGATAGAGCTACTGTAGTGTTTCTCTTCGGACTATTGTGCAGAAGAAAAGGAGGGGGATCGGTAAGAGTGATTTTAGTAGTACTCTTGAGGCCGTCTTGATTTTCTAAATACTCGGCGTTGTCCGGGAGAAAAGTGCTCAATATCCTATTTTGCTTGCGGAGAGGAAGAGGGAGAGCCCCGGGCAACGCCGGGTACCCCTGCTAGTCATATATAAAAGCTCTATTTTTTATTGACCACTTTTTATAAACCTGGTTGAAATTCTTTGGATTACTATTCTGTGGATGTTTTACCTGGATTATTATATATATATATATATATATATATATATATATATATATATATATATATATACATATATATATATATATATATATATATATATATATATATATATATATATATATATATATATATATGAGAGAGCTATGGAATGTGATCTGATTGACTTATTTCACTTGTATCCCCACAACGTAAGAAAAAACCGACAAACCTGACTTGAAGCAAAATCCCATTCCTCCACAGTAGAGGTCCCCTGATGCCGGAAGAATTTGTACTATAATAGCTTTATTTACCTCACATCTTGTCTTTAGAATTCTCCAGTTTTCCCTGTTTCTCCGACTGTACTAATATACAGTCAATTCAATAGTAAAGTCAGTTCTTGTAATTTCTTTTTAAATTAAGATTGTTTTCTGGGAATACAGTTGCTAAGTATACTATATCTTTGGTTAAACAATGTTCTTGTAGCTGGCAATTACTCTTATTACTACAGCTACATTCATTGTTGTTATTATTATTTTGTAAGTTGTTGTCCTCGCTTTTAAATATATCTCTATTATGATCCTTAATTAATGTTTTCAAGTTGTTTGTACAACTTCAACTAAGTTTAATTGTGTTTGTATTGAATATTTTATGCATTGGGTAATTTATTGGGAAATATCGATTTAATAGATTAAGGAACATATGTCAAAATTTAAATTTAACTAGTTAATTAAATGGGGGTGTATACAAGATTATTTATCGATTTCGGTTTCTCCTTTTCGTACCCTTATCCCTTCTATTCTGGTATTCAATGATGGTCTTGATACAGTCGCTATTTCTCTCTTTTATTTTTTTTTTTCGTTATTTTTCCGTTTTTGCTGGGGATGGGGCATCCTACAATTTACCAGACATTCACCGGCTATTTCAGACACTCCGGCCTAGAGATCTTTTTAAGATTCTAACCGTCCCTTTAAGTGCAATTTTTTGTATTTCTCTTGCACTCGGTTAACCTTGTATACTCGCCAGATTGCTATTACTATTAAAAATGTACTCATTATATGAATTATTACTAATCCTGTGATTTATTGATATTGGGATATGTTTTATTATGCTAGATGGATGATTCGATTTGGGGTATACATATACTGGCTCGTAGTTTATTTGAGTTTAAATGTTACATCTAGAAAATGTATGGTCTTGATTCCCACTGTGGTTTCTACCAATAGTCTTAAATCTGTCATAGCTTTGTGTATCTATTTTTAATTCTTTCAAACTTAGGCCATTAGCATTTATAACTATAGCTGGACCGTTGTCCTTATACAGCCCTATATCATTGATGTTAATCATTCTCGTTTCTGTATGTAAAATAAACAAATCCAACAGGTCAAACAATCCTGCGGAGGGCAATTATAACAATAGTTATAATGATAATAGTAGTGATAGTGAAAAAAAAAAAAAAAAAAAAAGAAAAAAAAAAAAAAATAATAATAATAATAATAATAATAATAATAATAATAATCATAATCATAATAATAACAATAATAACAATAATAATAATAATAATAATAATAATAATAACAATAATAATAATAATAATAATAATAATAATAACAATAATAATAATAATAATAATAATAACAATAATAATAATAATAATAATAATAATAATAATAATAATAATAATAATAACAATAATAATAACAATAATAATAATAATAATAATAATAATAACAATAATAACAATAATAACAATAATAATAATAATAATAATAATAATAATAATAATAATAATAATAGTAGTAGTAGTAGTAGTAGTAGTAGTAGTAGTAGTAATAATAATAATAATAATAATAATAATAATAATAATAATAATAATAATAATAATAATAATAATAATAATAATAATAATAATAATAATAATAAAAAAAAAATTATATTAATTTCGAGAGTCAGCGGACTGTGACCTATATTTGGCCAACACGAACATTGATCGGTTTGAATTGTTCTTTTACTTTTCTTTCTCTATTTATTAACATCCGTTTTCCTGCTGATGATATTTCCAATGCAGGATTCTCACTCTTAGCTTTTTTTATTTCATTCAGTCTTTAATAAGATGTGGTAGCGTTACTTGATTGACGTAATGGTGTAATATTGTTTATGTAGTTTTATAAATGATATCGTTATTGAGCACTTGTTTTAAATATTGGTTTTATATCAATCTTATTAACATATTTGAACTTGATCAATTATATATATATATATGTATATATATAATTATTTATGACAATAGATGTATTAGTATATACTATCAGTGCCTTTTTCTTTTGCAGTCTCTTTAAAAGATTCAGCTCGATGATTGTCAATAAGTAACAACAGAGCATATATAAGTCAGGTTCATTCTATATTCAGTTTATATTCCAATAACCAAGTATATAGGAAACGGACCGTAAAAAATACATCTCATATAAATGTTCTGTTTTTGGAAATGTGAAAAAGTAAAAATAAAAAGATTAAAAAAATGGTCATTGGGATATAAAATTAACCTGATTTATATATATATATATATATATATATATATATATATATATATATATATATATATATATATATATATATATATATATATATTAGAAGAATACTGATCACAGGACAAAGAATAAATTACTAATATAATTTTCTAATAGAAAGTCGTGCACATATAAACTTTCTAACAACTCATAAAATTCTCGAAAGCTACTGAATTTAGAAAATCTTTATTAATTAAGGTATAATACCTATTGTTCAATTCTTACAAAAATCGGAAATATTCCAATTTTCATGAAGGGCGTCCACTCCTTCTGACCTCATTTGCTTTAGTCTAAAAAAATTACATATATCCTATATTTCGACCCCTTATGCGTAGCAGCTCCGCTCAAATATTCATATTGATCAATTAATTTGTTTAAGAGTTTATATTGTATATAAAATATATAAATATATAATCATACATGAATTTATGAAGATAGAGAGATGCACGCAAAGTTCAACTATTACCCATCCCAAACATATATCCGGTTCTACTGAATGTAGACTTATTAACAACTCATGCAATGAAAATTTCAGCGTTGTGCATAACGCAAGTAAACAATATTGCGTATGTTAACAAGGTAATTCAGTATTACAATAAATCACAAGTACGAGGAAGAATATAGGAATAGAAATATTATTTTGTAAATCCCATCATATGATCAAATAATGAAGACCAACCTAAGTAAACACAATTCGAAATCTCGGAGAGCAGCATTGTCCCGCAAAAGTATTAAATAATGAATAAGTAATAACTTTACTAAACTCAATGACATGAAAAGTATTAGGAAGGCACATTATTATAAAATACTAAAAGAAATCAGAGAGGAAATATAATTAAAAATATGACAATAAAAATAAAAATAAGAAGTAAAAAGATAAGTTGAAATCGTAATGATCCTTATGGAAATTAATATTTATAGAGAGGAACATATTCAATTGTAAAAGAAGTGAGAATTGCCCTTTGCAAAATAATTATTTAACGAAAAAAAGTAATTACCACGTTACTATACGAACGACTAGTAAATCAAACAAAAAATGTAAATAGTCTATAAGAAAGTCAATCTAATAATTTTACGGCTTATCATTGTAAAATTATTTTAGGGGAACTCAAACATAGTAGTTAAGTGGGCAATTATGAATTACCAATGTTGATTAGGTCTAAGGAAAATAATAACATTTTTAAAGTTTAAATATGTGAAAAAATTGATTAAAATTAAAAAGCGATTTTTCTATATATTATAAAAATAGAACAAATTTCAACTTTAGATAAATTATTTAATCTATTATCGAAAAAGAAAATAAATAAAGTTTAGATACCGCCATGAGAGAAGAGTGATTATGAATATTAGAAAGAGAAAAATTACTATTAGTAAGCAATAAACAAATAATTCTAATATGTAGGTAAAGTAGTAAAAAAAAACATGAAAATTATTTATGAACAAAAACTCATAATACTCATGTATTTGGTATTCGACTTATTTACTGCGTTTAGTACGTATTTGTATCACGTTACAGGTCGCTTTTTGTACCCTAAATTGGACACTTGTTTGTAATTTTGGGGGATTATTACGACGGTATGAGATCGTGAAAGAATTACTATTGAAATTGCTGACCGCGGTTAATTATACGGCCTGAGGATTCCAAGTGTTATACATTGATTACAGACGACCGAAAAGTAAGAAAGAGAATAACGACAGGAAACAGTAAATACACGTGAATGTTGTGATTCAAAGACGCATGTGTATGCCACGACATAAATACACGTTAACCTAATAAAAACTGATTAACCATCGACATTAAGAACTTAATATAACGTTTTTTCTGATCTTACTGTAGTTACAACAAATAGATTTGACATAAAACCATTTTAGATCTGAATCTGTTTATTAGAAACATTTCTAATTAAAACAAGTTTAATTAAAATCTGTTTGAAATGTTACATCTTCCTCGTCATGTCGTGTGTACTAGACATATTTATTACTAATACCTGTTTACGATGAATCAAGTTGAAAGATGAAATATATATATATCTGAGTTGAAAGATGTAATATTTCGATGAAAACACCATTAATAGTAATTTAGTAAAAATAGTATAAAATATCTTATCAGTCCATAAAATATTTTTGGCCGGAGGTCCCGATTAAAAAACATTTCGAATTGAGGGTTGTTTTCTAGAGAAAATTCTGATTTGTCCAGTAGAGATCGAGTCGCAAGATAAATATATATCATCGCGGTTTGTTTCCTATGAATCGAGTTGCAAGATAAAATACGTCCAATTTTAGTTTACTATGAATAAAGTTGCAAGATTGAAATATATATTATGATGGTTTGTACTTTGTACATCGAGTTGCAAGATAAAATGTGTCCAATCACGGTTTATTTCAAATGAATCGAGTTGCAGGATTATATATCAAGGGAGGCGCGAGAGCGCTCTATCCCTTAATAGCCCACAAGAATGGCCTATGCTGGAAATCTCATTTCTTTGATCAATCATAACTCAAAAACCAATAAACCAAATTAGTTAAAATTTTGCACAAAATTTTTATGTGGTAGATTCTATAAGTGTGTAGAATTTCAGAATTATTAGTAAAGGCAATCCAGAGATCCAAAAAGTTCAATCATGAAATCATGTTATCTGTGTGTACGTACGTACGTACGTATGTATGTGCCACCCTGTATCTAATCAACGGTTTGATGGATTCAGCTTATTTTTGGCAGAGATAGAGGTTCTAGTGTCTAGTTGCTGGCATTTTAATTTCAGTTTACCATATACCTTAGTTTTCCAGAAAATTCCAGAAAAACTTAAAAATGACCATTGTATTGAGGCATAGCCTTTACAAAAGTAGTGACCTTCCATGATAAATGCCAGTATACTGAAATCATATGCCCTTAATAGGGTTAAGATGAAAATTCATATACACTAAATGTACAAAAGCAAGGAAATTCCCAAATGTTTACACTTTTATTGTCATTGAGGGTATACGAGCGTAACAGGGCTGTGTATTTTACTGGTAGGAATTTCTCTTCAGCGCACCTCACGCACTTCATCCACTCATGCATAGAGATTTATACTGTAGTTATGTAATAATGAAATGGTTTGGTTGATATGTAGTCATACCCTTAATTACAATAAAAGTGTAAACATTTGGGAATTTCCTTGCTTTTGTACATTTAGTGTATATGAATTTTCATCTTAACCCTATTAAGAGCATATGATTTCAGTATACTGGCATTTATCATGGAATATATATATATATATATATATATATATATATATATATATATCATCATCATCAAGATAAAATGTCTATTATCATTGTTTTGTCTTAGTGAATCGAGTTTGAAGATGAAATATGTCTCATCAGAGGTTTATTTCATATTAATCGAGTTGCAAGAACACGGTTTATGTACTATTACACGAGTTGTAAGATGTACAATGTCTCATCATAGTTTGTTTCTTATGAATCATTATGCAAGATGAAGATGTCTCATCATGGTTATTTACCTATTAATCAAGTTGCAAGACGTAATATCTCTAATTATATGTCTCATCATAGTTTGTTTCTTATGAATCATTATGCAAGATGAATATGTCTCATCATGGTTATTTACCTATTAATCAAGTTGCAAGACGTAATATCTCTAATTATATGTCTCATCATAGTTTGTTTCTTATGAATCATTATGCAAGATGAATATATCTCATCGTGGTTATTTACCTATTAATCAAGTTGCAAGACGTAATATCTCTAATTATATGTCTTATCATAGTTTGTTTCTTATGAATCATTATGCAAGATGAATATGTCTCATCATGGTTATTTACCTATTAATCAAGTTGCAAGACGTAATATCTCTAATTATATGTCTCATCATAGTTTGTTTCTTATGAATCATTATGCAAGATGAAGATGTCTCATCATGGTTATTTACCTTATAATCAAGTTGCAAGACGTAATATCTCTAATTATATGTCTCATCATAGTTATTTTCTTATGAATCATTATGCAAGATGAAGATGTCTCATCATGGTTATTTACCTATTAATCAAGTTGCAAGACGTAATATCTCTAATTATATGTCTCATCATAGTTTGTTTCTTATGAATCATTATGGAAGATGAATATATCTCATCATGGTTATTTACCTATTAATCAAGTTGCAAGACGTAATATCTCTAATTATATGTCTCATCATAGTTTGTTTCTTATGAATCATTATGCAAGATGAATATTTCTCATCATGGTTATTTACCTATTAATCAAGTTGCAAGACGTAATATCTCTAATTATATGTCTCATCATAGTTTGTTTCTTATGAATCATTATGCAAGATGAATATGTCTCATCATGGTTATTTACCTATTAATCAAGTTGCAAGACGTAATATCTCTAATTATATGTCTCATCATAGTTTGTTTCTTATGAATCATTATGCAAGATGAATATATCTCATCATGGTTATTTACCTATAAATCTAGTTGCAAGACGTAATATCTCTAATTATATGTCTCATCATAGTTTGTTTCTTATGAATCATTATGCAAGATGAATATGTCTCATCATGGTTATTTACCTATTAATCAAGTTGCAAGACGTAATATCTCTTATTATATGTCTTATCATAGTTTGTTTCTTATGAATCATTATGCAAGATGAATATGTCTCATCATGGTTATTCACCTATTAATCAAGTTGCAAGACGTAATATCTCTAATTATATGTCTCATCATAGTTTGTTTCTTATGAATCATTATGCAAGATGAATATGTCTCATCATGGTTATTTACCTATTAATCAAGTTGCAAGACGTAATATCTCTAATTATATGTCTCATCATAGTTTGTTTCTTATGAATCATTATGCAAGATGAATATGTCTCATCATGGTTATTTACCTATTAATCAAGTTGCAAGACGTAATATCTCTAATTATATGTCTCATCATAGTTTGTTTCTTATGAATCATTATGCAAGATGAATATGTCTCATCATGGTTATTTACCTATTAATCAAGTTGCAAGACGTAATATCTCTAATTATATGTCTCATCATAGTTTGTTTCTTATGAATCATTATGCAAGATGAATATGTCTCATCATGGTTATTTACCTATTAATCAAGTTGCAAGACGTAATATCTCTAATTATATGTCTCATCATAGTTTGTTTCTTATGAATCATTATGCAAGATGAATATGTCTCATCATGGTTATTTACCTTATAATCAAGTTGCAAGACGTAATATCTCTAATTTATGTCTCATCATAGTTTGTTTCTTATGAATCATTATGCAAGATGAATATGTCTCATCATGGTTATTTACCTATTAATCAAGTTGCAAGACGTAATATCTCTAATTATATGTCTCATCATAGTTTGTTTCTTATGAATCATTATGGAAGATGAAGATGTCTCATCATGGTTATTTACCTATTAATCAAGTTGCAAGACGTAATATCTCTAATTATATGTCTCATCATAGTTTGTTTCTTATGAATCATTATGCAAGATGAATATTTCTCATCATGGTTATTTACCTATTAATCAAGTTGCAAGACGTAATATCTCTAATTATATGTCTCATCATAGTTTGTTTCTTATGAATCATTATGCAAGATGAATATGTCTCATCATGGTTATTTACCTATTAATCAAGTTGCAAGACGTAATATCTCTAATTATATGTCTCATCATAGTTTGTTTCTTATGAATCATTATGCAAGATGAATATGTCTCATCATGGTTATTTACCTATTAATCAAGTTGCAAGACGTAATATCTCTAATTATATGTCTCATCATAGTTTGTTTCTTATGAATCATTATGCAAGATGAATATGTCTCATCATGGTTATTTACCTATTAATCAAGTTGCAAGACGTAATATCTCTAATTATATGTCTCATCATAGTTTGTTTCTTATGAATCATTATGCAAGATGAATATGTCTCATCATGGTTATTTACCTATTAATCAAGTTGCAAGACGTAATATCTCTAATTATATGTCTCATCATAGTTTGTTTCTTATGAATCATTATGCAAGATGAATATGTCTCATCATGGTTATTTACCTATTAATCAAGTTGCAAGACGTAATATCTCTAATTATATGTCTCATCATAGTTTGTTTCTTATGAATCATTATGCAAGATGAAGATGTCTCATCATGGTTATTTACCTATTAATCAAGTTGCAAGACGTAATATCTCTAATTATATGTCTCATCATAGTTTGTTTCTTATGAATCATTATGCAAGATGAATATGTCTCATCATGGTTATTTACCTATTAATCAAGTTGCAAGACGTAATATCTCTAATTATATGTCTCATCATAGTTTGTTTCTTATGAATCATTATGCAAGATGAATATATCTCATCGTGGTTATTTACCTATTAATCAAGTTGCAAGACGTAATATCTCTAATTATATGTCTTATCATAGTTTGTTTCTTATGAATCATTATGCAAGATGAATATGTCTCATCATGGTTATTTACCTATTAATCAAGTTGCAAGACGTAATATCTCTAATTATATGTCTCATCATAGTTTGTTTCTTATGAATCATTATGCAAGATGAAGATGTCTCATCATGGTTATTTACCTTATAATCAAGTTGCAAGACGTAATATCTCTAATTATATGTCTCATCATAGTTATTTTCTTATGAATCATTATGCAAGATGAAGATGTCTCATCATGGTTATTTACCTATTAATCAAGTTGCAAGACGTAATATCTCTAATTATATGTCTCATCATAGTTTGTTTCTTATGAATCATTATGGAAGATGAATATATCTCATCATGGTTATTTACCTATTAATCAAGTTGCAAGACGTAATATCTCTAATTATATGTCTCATCATAGTTTGTTTCTTATGAATCATTATGCAAGATGAATATTTCTCATCATGGTTATTTACCTATTAATCAAGTTGCAAGACGTAATATCTCTAATTATATGTCTCATCATAGTTTGTTTCTTATGAATCATTATGCAAGATGAATATGTCTCATCATGGTTATTTACCTATTAATCAAGTTGCAAGACGTAATATCTCTAATTATATGTCTCATCATAGTTTGTTTCTTATGAATCATTATGCAAGATGAATATATCTCATCATGGTTATTTACCTATAAATCTAGTTGCAAGACGTAATATCTCTAATTATATGTCTCATCATAGTTTGTTTCTTATGAATCATTATGCAAGATGAATATGTCTCATCATGGTTATTTACCTATTAATCAAGTTGCAAGACGTAATATCTCTTATTATATGTCTTATCATAGTTTGTTTCTTATGAATCATTATGCAAGATGAATATGTCTCATCATGGTTATTCACCTATTAATCAAGTTGCAAGACGTAATATCTCTAATTATATGTCTCATCATAGTTTGTTTCTTATGAATCATTATGCAAGATGAATATGTCTCATCATGGTTATTTACCTATTAATCAAGTTGCAAGACGTAATATCTCTAATTATATGTCTCATCATAGTTTGTTTCTTATGAATCATTATGCAAGATGAATATGTCTCATCATGGTTATTTACCTATTAATCAAGTTGCAAGACGTAATATCTCTAATTATATGTCTCATCATAGTTTGTTTCTTATGAATCATTATGCAAGATGAATATGTCTCATCATGGTTATTTACCTATTAATCAAGTTGCAAGACGTAATATCTCTAATTATATGTCTCATCATAGTTTGTTTCTTATGAATCATTATGCAAGATGAATATGTCTCATCATGGTTATTTACCTATTAATCAAGTTGCAAGACGTAATATCTCTAATTATATGTCTCATCATAGTTTGTTTCTTATGAATCATTATGCAAGATGAATATGTCTCATCATGGTTATTTACCTTATAATCAAGTTGCAAGACGTAATATCTCTAATTTATGTCTCATCATAGTTTGTTTCTTATGAATCATTATGCAAGATGAATATGTCTCATCATGGTTATTTACCTATTAATCAAGTTGCAAGACGTAATATCTCTAATTATATGTCTCATCATAGTTTGTTTCTTATGAATCATTATGGAAGATGAAGATGTCTCATCATGGTTATTTACCTATTAATCAAGTTGCAAGACGTAATATCTCTAATTATATGTCTCATCATAGTTTGTTTCTTATGAATCATTATGCAAGATGAATATTTCTCATCATGGTTATTTACCTATTAATCAAGTTGCAAGACGTAATATCTCTAATTATATGTCTCATCATAGTTTGTTTCTTATGAATCATTATGCAAGATGAATATGTCTCATCATGGTTATTTACCTATTAATCAAGTTGCAAGACGTAATATCTCTAATTATATGTCTCATCATAGTTTGTTTCTTATGAATCATTATGCAAGATGAATATGTCTCATCATGGTTATTTACCTATTAATCAAGTTGCAAGACGTAATATCTCTAATTATATGTCTCATCATAGTTTGTTTCTTATGAATCATTATGCAAGATGAATATGTCTCATCATGGTTATTTACCTATTAATCAAGTTGCAAGACGTAATATCTCTAATTATATGTCTCATCATAGTTTGTTTCTTATGAATCATTATGCAAGATGAATATGTCTCATCATGGTTATTTACCTATTAATCAAGTTGCAAGACGTAATATCTCTAATTATATGTCTCATCATAGTTTGTTTCTTATGAATCATTATGCAAGATGAATATGTCTCATCATGGTTATTTACCTATTAATCAAGTTGCAAGACTTATGTCTCATCATAGTTTGTTTGGTTTCAATCGAGTTATGAGTTAAAATGTGTCTCATCATGGTTTATTTACTATGAATCAAGCTGAAAAATGTGTATCATCATGTTTAGTTTCTCATGAATTCAATTTCAAAATAAACTGTTTTATCATGATTATTTACCTATTAATCAAGTTTATCTCTAGTTATATGTCTTATCATTGTTTGTTTCCTTTTAATCGAGTTATAAGTTAAAATGTGTCTCATCATGGTTTATTTACTATGAATAAATTTCACAAGTTAAATATGTTTCATGATAATTTGTTTCCTATAAATCAATTAAAAATGAAATATGTATCATCGTGGTTAGTTTACATTGAATCGAGTTGCAAGATGAAATATTTCTCATAATGCTCTTTCACTATAAATTGCGTTTCAAGTTGAAATATCATGGTTTGTTTCTTATGACCCCATTTTCAAGATGAAATATGTCTATTCGGTAATACTTTCATGTGATCGAGTTATACGATGAACTATTTCACTTTCTGTTATTTTTATGTTGAGTAATGAAATATGTCTTCTTGTCGTTTGTTTCCTATACATCGAGTTATAACATGAACTATGTCTCATCATGATTCGTTTCCTATAGATTGTGTTGCAAGATGAAATATGTATCATCATGGTTCGTTTCCTATAAATCGAGTTGTAGGATGGAATATGTCTTATTGCTGTGTGTTCACTAATAATAAAGTTGCATGGTTACATATTCTTAATCATGCCATGCCTATGGGAAATACTTCTGGTCGGGAAATGTATATTGTAAATCAAGTCTTGGAGATAAAACTATTCTGAGCAGCATTCATTTACTAGAAATCAACATTAAACGGTTACATCTGTCTGATTAGAACACTTTTACAATAACTAGAACTGTAACAAACAAATGTTTTTATCGAGATTTTTTCATTCTACATATATTTTGTAAGAGGGCGAAATTGCTTTTAATATATATATATATATATATATATATATATATATATATATATATATATATATATATATGAGAAAGGAAGGATGAGAGTAATCCGACCCGATGGGAAATGAAAAAGAAGAAACCAAGAGATATAGTGTGTGTGCGGGGACTTGTATATTAGTACAAGTGATAACGTAGAGAAGAAAGGTTAGCGATAATCTAAGTTTTGTTTTTGTTCAGTCAGGATAATTTTGCTTTTTAAGGGGGATAGATTGTAGAAGTCATTACGTTGTCTGATGGTGTTGGAGGCTGTGATTAGTGCTGTTTCCAGTAGTCTTCGCCGAGCTTTGTTTGCATTTCTTCAAATCTTTTTCTAAAACTATGATACTACCTAGACACCAAAGACACAGAGCTTCCCCCCTTCCCTCCTCTTTCCCCAGCCCCTCAAAATCCATGCTACACCTCACCACGACAAAAACCTCAGCACCCCCTCCCCTCACTCCCACCCTAAGACAAATTCACTAAGACTCCCACCCCTCCCCTTTTTCACTCACAGCCATCCAAATTCATTTCACTCTCTGCCACTGACTTCTCTCAGCTCGGATCTTGGACAAGCGCTTTTAGTAGCAACGGCTACTACTTTTTCTCATCAATCCATCATGTCAACCCAATTTTTCGATGTACTTGCATGACATTTTTCTTAAAATTATCATCCTAAGGAAGTCTTACAAATAAATACGAAACGTTGATGAATATATAAAATAAAAAAAAAATATCTCTTGGTTTTTCCTTTTTCATTGCCCATATATATATATATATATATATATATATATATATATATATATATATATATATATATATATATATATATATATATATATAGTCTCGGAAGTTTCTCAACAATTAAAACTATATAAGGAAAAAAGACAACAAAAAAAACATTTTAGTCCCAAACCATTCGGTGGAAAATCACTTTTGTAAGTCAATTTACTTTTTGCAGTTACTATATTAGTTTGCTTCCAAGAATTTACGCTAGTCTTAACATTATTTAAGGGATCATCAGTTGTTTACCATGAAAAACTGTTTCGGGAATGATAATGATATATATATATATATATATATATATATATATATATATATATATATCATTATCATATATAAATATATATATATATATATATAATTTTTACAATTTTGACATAACTTACCTAAGTCAAGAGCCTGACGAAAATAGTAAATTAGATTGAATGACGAATGATGAAGAATGACTCATGTTATGAACTAAGTGTAATTAATTATGAGGCAGTGTATGACAAGTATCTGTTAACATTGGATGTTGTAATCTGCTGTGACGAGGTAAAGTGTTCTACAGACGGAAATGCCTTGCACAAAACTCTGTCGGTGAAAATTGCTTGACACATAGAAGAATAGAATTATTTTACTGTTGTGGTAAAGAGACGAGTATTTGCTGTTAATTTCGTTCCATGAAAATGACGATAGAGTAGAGAGAGGAGCTTGCAAATTTTTTTGCGAATATTAATATTAACCGCTTCTATATAAGTAAATAGCACAATAAAATTTACAATTATCTCCCTTGAAAATTAATGAAAATCTAACAAAGTCTTTAGGAAGGTTATCCCTTTATTTTCATTATAACGCTTAAATATTAATAAGTATAATAATAATGATGATAATATAAATATTGACAAAACTATTGTATATATAAAAGAAAATAGGACAATAACACATACTAATAATTTATTAGAAACTGTCATTAATTTTTTCAGTAATAATTTTAGCTAACAACAATTAATATTCTTGTATACTTACTTCTATAGGGGAGAAGGTATTATATTTTAGCTTACTGATGGGTGTATAAGCCATTATACACACGTGCTGTTGTCGTTTGTTAAACCGTTGGGTTGTTTATCGTCTGTGGACACAAAAATCACTCAGCAGAGGTCAATGTTTAGTTTTTAATAAGGTTTATTTAAAAAGGGAGACAGTCACATAAAACATCAGATCTTCAGGCTACCTGTTGGCATGAGAGAGAGAGAGAGAGAAAAACAGACTGATACTTTCCAATTAGGACATGTTTTTTTTTATAAATCAATATTGAAAAACAAAATATTTCTAATCAAGTATCTTTCTACTAGAAATTGAGTTAAGAATATAAATATTTATGATGGGTAAGTCCTAATTAGCAATCATGTTGAGAAAGTAACCATCTATAATAATGACGTGTTTACTAGAAATATTTATAATCAAGGTGTGTTTACTTGTTATATTTCTGACCAAGATGGGTGTACTAAACACTTGTTCTGAAAACTATAAAAGAGTTTGATCAAGACCTGTTTACTTGTAATAATTCCGATCAGGACATGTTTAATTGAAAGTGAGTGAAAATATTTAATTTGTTCTCATCATGGCGTGTTACAAAGAATCGAGTTGAAAGAAGACATATTTGAAACCGAGAAGATTTTAATTAAAAATCGAGTCAACAAATTAAATATTTATGATAATGACATTCGTATGAGTATTTTTTTCATAAATTCCGTATGTATTAGAAATCGAGTTTCTAAATAAAATATTGGTGATCAACACGTCTGTATTAGAAATCGGGCACATTTATGATCAGAACATGTTTATTAGTAATGTTTATTTGTTAATGTCTTGCACTATTATCGATTTTCTTGTACTTTAAAAATGGGTTCGCTTAAAAATAAATTATGAGAAAGCTTTAAAATATTTAATTTAAGAAAATTCTTAAACTCATTTGAGATTGCTTTTCCTCTGTATTTTTTATTGTTTTAATTTGTTTATAGTGTTTATTAGGTTTTTTTTTCAATAACACATACAAATGGTTTATTTAGAGTTTAAACGAAAAAGTAACTCACACACAATTCACGCGTGCAAGTGTGTAATAAAATAAAAGGTGTTGTTCTGTAGCTGAATTTGAACCATATATATAAGGAGTTTGAATCCAAAACGCGAAAAATACCATTTCTTTAAATTCAGAAAGTGAACAATAAAATGACGAGTATATAAATTCTATATTCAACTAAAAGTTTATTCTAATTGAAAGAAAAGAAAATTCATGTGGACATCATATTATGTAAAAACTAATTTTGCGGTGACGTAGAGTGTTTAAATGCAACACTTATTGTAGCAATAGGCTTGATATTTTGAAAATGGCGTTTATCGCGTTTTGCAATATATATATATATATATATATATATATATATATATATATATATATATATATATATATATATATATATATATATGGAAAGAGAAGGATGAAGGTAATCCGACGTAATGGGAAAATGAACAAGGAAAACAAAAAAAAATGTATGTTTTTTTATGTGTAAATCAACGTTCTGTCTTTATTTATAAGACTTCATCAGTATGATAATATAAAGAAAAATGTCATGCAAGTACAAACACATATAGGGTTGACATATGGGAAAAAGAAAGAAAATAGTAGCCAACACTGGAGAAAACAGTAGGGTGGACGTCCGTGCTTGGCGAGGAATGAAAAATGAATGTTTATGAAAATGAGTGGGGAAGAAGTGGACAGATGGGGGTGAGCAAGGATACTGTGGCTGGTAGTAAGAGAAAGAGGTGGGGGGATGAGCAGGAATAATGTGGATGGCAATGAGTGAGTGGAGGGGTGGAGGAGAGGGAGGAAGGGTGTATTTGAACAGGTGACTGCAGTCAAGAGTGAAGAGGAAAAAATAAGTTGGAATGTTTGTGTGGGGGGGTGTATGCAGAGAAATGGAGGGTAGGTAGAGAAGGAGGGGGGCCTGTGATTTTGGTGGATTGGCGAAAGTTACAGTCTTAGAGAGGATTTTGAGAAAAAGAGGGTCCAAGTTTGACACAACAGTAAGAGATATTGTAACATACATTCACACGCATAATAAACAAACATTCATATACACACAATGTTAAAAAGACTTACACATTTGATTATATAAATACGACCAAGCCTAACGATAGACTACATATTTTTATATTAGCAAATAGATTATATTATTATTATGTCATTGTTTCTCTCACTTCCTTTCTGTCTTTAATGTCAGAAACGGTTTCCTTATATAAAATATTACACCAGCGCATACTTGAAAATTGAACCTGTTAGTTTCTTTACTTTCTTACATATTTCATTTGTGGCAGTAGACTTTCAAGTACAGTTATTTCTGATAATAGTGATCTACGATATGTGCCAGGTCTAAGTTTGATACAGCAGTAAGAGATATTTTAACATACATTCACACGCATAATAAAAAAACATTCATATACACACAATGTTAAAGGACTTACACATAAACACACATACGTACATATGTTACATCGCTCACGAACACATGCTTATATAAACACAAATATATTTTCTTTGTACTACTTCTACGTGTCTCTTTGTTTTTCTATTGACTTTAGTATGAACATGCAATGTGTCACATTTATGTTTAAAATAGTAACGTCTGCTCAATAATAACTTATTAGAAAATGTATTATATATCGATATAAAGTTATTCACCCTCTCTCCCCCCCCCTTTCTCTCCCTATCTATCTCTCTTTCCTGTTCAGAATATATTCGACTTAATTACAGACTATTATATTTGGGAAATGCATGAAAACTGGAATTTTTCTTTAAATAGAAGACTTGTATTGAATTAACAAAATATAATAATTTTTCTTGCAGCAATACCTGGGTTAAATGAGGTGAAAGTAATCTGGAAATCGAATATTTCTACTAAGATAAAATGTACGTTCCTTGAAGCCATTGTTAAATTAGTTCTGGTATATGGAAGTAGCACTCGGACTGTTGCCAAACAACTAGAAGATACACGTGAGTGTGTATTCACAACAATGCTATAAGCTGTTCTGTACATATCTTGGATGAAGCGCCTAAAAGGGAGCTACCTTATGGACATTTCTGACAGATTAAATAAAGAAAAACAGATGTGTCGGTCATTTATGTACGATTAACGATGCAATTGTCGGCGATGTTCTTTTGTGAGTGCCAACACAGGGATGTAATTTACTGGGAGACCACAAATAAATTACATCAAGCGAAGGACACATAATGCGCCTACGAATACCTACCTGGTGAGATGGAGGATAGAGAGAGATAGCGGGAGATAGTCAAGACGATATGAGACACTATCACGATTAAATAATGATGTTAATAATTGTTTGTACCTTGAAAGGCCGGTAATAATTAAGAAAACATCCATCAATATCTCAGACCATCATCGGGGAGTCCGGCATATACTCTCTCTCTGTCTGTCTTAACTTTGTAATGAGCATGATAGAACCTGGTGGAGCCCATGTCCTCTCCAGCAAATGGTATTCCCAAATGGTCACCCATTTAGTACTGACCAGGCTCAACGTTGCTTAACTTCGCTGATCTAACGGGAATCGGTGGGTCCACGTGATTATGTCGTATATTTACAATAGTGTATTTACAGAAGTACAGAACAGTATGTTACCGAAAGTCTGCGTCCGAGACTGTGGCTATGGCTGCCACCAATGACTCTCGCTATGACTGCTACGACATTTAGTCGTAACTTTATTCATAGTTTCTTGAAGAGCTCACCGATTCCCGAAAAAGGATAGATACAAATCACAACATAAAAATAATAGTGACGAGGATTGAATATATATATATATGGTATATAATAGATATTGTGTTTCGAAATGAAATCATCGAAAACGGGTTGATATATCGTGACAAAAGCTGAAGCAAATAATTTCTTTAAAAGATAAATCAACACACTTTATTCCTTTCTAATACATAATTCATTTCAGCAACATATTTGATATGCCGAAAAAACAAACCGTATTCCTTTTCTTCTTACTCCTCATTCCTCTTTCGCTTTCACCGACAAACACAAACCCACATTCTTCTAATAACATACGTTAACTTGTATTGAAAAATGTACATATTAGATGTACACTTGTTTTGAGAAATCACAAAAAAACATTCAATATTTTCTCGCTGAGAATAACATTGTTTTGAATTTTCATTTTTATTTTCATTTGTTTAATTTCTTCATTTATTGTATTTTTGTGCATTGAACTTATAGTTGCTAATGTATCTTTTCTTCTTTCCTCCTATTAAACACATATTCCCAACAAAATGAAATGTGCATTTGTCTATTCCGCCCAAATTATTACCTTTCCAAGCGATCGAACTATAGACAGATATAGAAACGGGAAATGGATGGTAGCTAGATAACTAACAAAGTGTGTTTTATGAAACAATATTCGTATATAAAGAACAATTATATATATATATATATATATATATATATATATATATATATATAAATATATATATACATATAATGTATATATATATATATATATATATATATATATATATATATATATAATGTAAAAGAGTTAGGCTTCCAACATTTGGAAAACGTTCTTTTCAATATTTATTATTTTTTTATTTTATCATTTTAACACGCAGTTGTCCGCATTTTTGTTAATGTGTCAAACTCAAGTTTATAATAGCATTTTCAACGTTGTGTTAGGCTCATGTTTTAAATAGCGTTTCCGTTGCACCATGATGCTTAGGTTTGAAATATCATAATCGTTAGTGTGTTAGACTCGAGTTCAAAATAAGCTTGTCCTTTGTTTAGAATAGAGTTTTCGTCGCAAATTGCACAGATTGATAGAAGCATTTTATTTCATATGCGATGAAGCATCTGTATTAGAGTACTTATTTACTAGCCTCTCCACGGGGGCGAATTTAAACACATGGTCGCTTTTTAATGTGGAGAAAATCCAGCATCCCGAAAAGTTGAACTCGGTATTGGGACAAAAATAAAAATTGCCTCAGTCTAGGGGGGTTTCTCCTCAACTGACCGTTGATAAAAAAATACGAAGTGTAGTATCAGAACAGATATTACACTTTTATCTTAACTAAAATGCTATACTGTCTTTATTTAAGTCGGTTTCTCTTGCTTACGTTTGAAATAAGTATTTACGTGTGTATGTCACACTTAAGTGTAAAATAAGATGCTTCGACGTTGTGTCACATTTGACTTCGTAAGAGAATTCGAGTAAAAATTGTTTTTCGTAAAATGCATAGATTAAATGGGAACATCTTATTGTAAATTGTCGAAGAAGCTGCATAAGAAGCTCTGTTAGTCGAGCAACTCGCGACGTTCACATTCGAACTGTCATTACTATTCGGCCTCAAGTTATTAACTGCACAAGACAACCTGTGACCAGTTGGATCAACGTTACTACATCGTACAATATTTCTTTTCTTCTACTTTTTATTTATTTCTCTTCTCTTACTTTACTTCTGTTCTTCCTTCTTTTTTATTTACGTCATTTATTTATGTCAATCTTTTAATCTACTGTATCTTATTTATATAAGCATTAATGTACGCCATTTACTTACACTATATTCTTGTTTTCTTTTTCTTCTTTATTTTCGTCATTTATTTATTTACGTCCTCCTCTGACACACCTTCTGTTATGCTGTTACTAATCCTTCCTCTATTCCCCTCCAACCGCCAGTTTTCGCCTCATTCGCCCTTGTCCACACCAGCAAAAACATTCTCTTCTTTCCCCTTTCGTCTTTATTTAGCTCATTTATCTATTTATATCAACGTTTTAATTTCCGTTTATCTTAATTATGTAAGAATTAATTTACGCTATTTTCTTACTCTCCTTTTCTTGTTTCTCCTTTTCTTCTTTATTTACGTCATTTATTTTTTAAACCCCTTCTCTGATGCTGCTACTATTACTCCCTCTATTTGTTTATGGAAATGGCTCCAGACAAAGCATGAAGCCACTTAATGTAAGGAGCTTAAAAATAATACTTCAAAGTCAAAAACTAGGCAACGATGAGGGTTAAATGGATCGATTGCGACCCTGAAAACAGCAATCATTCCCCCTTTGTCAGAAACATCGCTCATATAATGTGAGTACGAAAGGAGAAAATGAGGGAAGTGAGAGTTACGAAGCTAAACCCAACGTCCACTCTCTCCTATCACTTGTTCTCGTATTTTTCGCCCTCGGTCACACCATCTAAGAAATTCAATTTGCAAACAAACAAGCCAGCAAACAAGATACTAAGTTTCGCACATCTCTCTAAGAGGCATTCTTCGTCTGTCAATAGGTTATTCAGTTTGTTACGCTTACGTTTGAAATTGCATTTTAATCGCTAAACGCGTAGATTGGGTGTTCGGATCTTAAGTATACAAGTTACTGTTTTATCTACATTGCTATTTTTCCTGTGTTATTGTTTCCTCTTTTCATGGTTCATGCAAATTCGATCACCTGTTATCGCTAAGTTTAGTTGATTCTTGTTTATTCAAAGAACAAAAAAGAACGACACAAAAATATAACGTTTCCTTTTTTCGACTATTTCAAAGTGCGTGCGTATTTAGCGCCGCTACAAAGTCGCAGCACTGCAACCGGTACGTGCTTCCGCCAAGACACGTCAAAACTAAAGAAAAGGGAAAAAATAGTCCATAAAGAAGCGTTGCGTGACAAAAAGCAGGTGTCGTCAGGTTCTTTTTTTTTCAAAATGAAACGACAGACAGGAAAAAACAAAAACAAATAACAATTAAAATCAGAAAATAACTCGCGAAGCACTTAAAGGCACTTTTATACAAGAGCATGTGTTCTTCTTTAGCCATCAAAATGCTCTTTCAAACGTACGCATGACAGACATACAAGGATGTTCTAGCAAGCTTTAGCTTAACACGCTTACAAAAATGATATTTATAGCTTAAGCGATACAGACCTACAAAAATGCTATTTCAAGCTTAAACCTACCAACGAAAATGACATTTTAGTCTTAAGCGCAGCAGACCTAGCGGAATGCTCTTTAAAGCTTAAACATATAAGTTATTTAAATGTTATTTAAATTTTAATCATAAGAGACTTATAAAATTACTATTTTAAGCTTAATCGTAAAAGACTTAGGAAAATCGCATTTAAAGCTTAACCCTTAGAAAACTAGGAAAATACTATTTCAAACTCAAGTGTCAAAAACGAACAAAAATGCTATTTCAAGCTTAATCCTGACAGACTTACGAGGATTTAATTGTATGTGAAATCCAAATTGACCTACAGAAATGCTATTTTAAGTTTAAGCGTAAGCCACTAACGGAAAAGCAATTTCAAGCTGTAGCTAACACTACTACGAAAATGCTATTTCAAGCTTCAGCGTGAGTGGCATAGTAAAATTCTATTTCAAGCATGAGCGTGACAGACTTACGATAAATGTTAGTTCAAGTTTAAGCGTGACAGACCCAGAAAAATCTATCAAACTTCAACCTAACAGACAGACCAACGAAAATTCTAATTCTAGCGTAAGTGAAACAGACCGACGAAAATGCTATTTCAAAACTTAAGCGTGACAGATTGTGACATGTTTGATTCTATGTAAAATAAGATTCCTCTACGGGTTTTATATATCAAAATTCTATTTCAAACTGAGGCATGACCGCCCGACAGACAAAACACATTATCGAAATGCATGGGCGTATTCTAAAGAAACTAACGCAAGTCACAGTAGGGAATAGAGTGCCTAAGTGCGCTGTCAAGACACATTATGATTGTTTTTGATTTTCTCCAAAAAATATCAAATCAAATTTAATAAAGATAAAATCTTGAAAAGGTCACGAAAAAGTCTCTCCGTACACCAAACAAATAATTATATGACGAGAAATATCATTCTTTCTTAAAAGTTATTTTTTGTTTCCAAAAGTATACACCAGGGGGCGTTGGTTGATAATAAAATAGGAACGCATAACAAATTAGTTTATAATACGATTTAACTGTCTGGATTCACTCTTTACTTTATGACATACACACTGATGGGCGTGTACATTTTCAAGTATTATATATATATATATATATATATATATATATATATATATATATATATATATATATATATATATATATATTATTTCATGTATCCACATAAAATGTTATAAGGAGATATAATTTCTTATGTATCAATTTTCAGTATTTACTTCAACAGTGCTCGATACGGGAGTAGAGCTAGGGATAAAGTCATAAAATATATTTATGGCAATTAAACTATACACAGAGGCTTCGACGTTTAATCTCCAAAGGGAATCGTCAGGCTAAAATGCATGGAGTCAGTTTTGCCGGGTCTTTTTATACACCCGTCTAGCTAGTTAACCAATCAGATTCTTTGTTGTTCTCTTAACCAATCGTTGGATTTCTCACCAAAAAGGTTCGGTTGATTTTACTTTCTATTTTCTATTGTATTGTTCGGTTTTGTATAGTATTACTCATCACTGTGTCTTTGTTGTTCTCTTAGCAAATCTTTGGGCTTCTCACAAATAAAGGTTCGGTTGATCTTTCTCCTTATTCTATTGTTCTGTTTTCTATAAGGTGGTCTATCGCTGTTTCTTTGTCGTGTCAATATAATGGGTGACCTTATTTTAACACGTGCTTACTTGTATTTTTATTTTAGGTTTTAGTTTGTAAGGTTTTAAGTTTTAGTTTAGTTTAGATTTTTTATTTATTTATTTATTTATTTATTTTGTATTGTTAACCTAAGATAAATTTTATTCTGTGCAGGCAGTTGTTTGCCATTTCTCTTCTACAGTTTAATAGGTTTAGGGTGTCTTTAGATTAAAATTTTTTAATTCCTCATTCAGACGGGTCGTCTAAATTTGTACATTTCACTTTTACTTTTACTTCTTTACATAAAATTAAATGAAACTAAATACAGCCCTCCTCACGACTAATTAAATTAACAGCTATATTTCAAAATTTATAATTATCAATTAATTCATTTAGGAGTGAAATCTTATATGCACACATATATAAACATATACGCATACCTACATTTTCATATATATATATATATGTATATATATACACTAATGTGCATCCACCGTCATAGGTTACGGTAAAGTAACATATGGTTCGCTAATATTCGCACTCGCTATTTATCTAGATATAATACTTAAAATGTCATATATAATCATATAATTGTGGCTTTTAATTAAATTTTTTATGTATAAAGTCTTATCAGTTTTGCTGACCCAAAGAAAAAACAACCGTTGAATGTTTTTTATAAAGTAGAGCATTTTATTCTCAATTCATTAGTCTGACGTAGTGGGCTGAGATTCTGTTTGCTTTCTCGCTTCCCATCACAACTTGAAATGGTTTAATCCGAAGGCTAGAAAGAGGAGCACATGTTTTACACGATAATTCTTGCCTGATTGGATAGAAGTACTCATATTTATTTATATAAAAAATAGAAACACATTTCTCTTTATTATTGACTAAAAAATATTTATGTTGTGCGCTCACGAGCGTGTGTGTGTGTGGGTGTGTGTGTGTATGTGTATGTGTGTGTGTGCGTGTGTGTGTGTGTGTGTGTGTGTGTGTGTGTGTGTGTGTGTGTGTGTGTGTGTGTGTGTGTGTGTGTGTGTGTGTGTGTGTGGAGCATTTTTTGTCGAAGTTCGACTTCGTTGCCATACACATCATCTCTCTCAGTTGCTTGCGACTAGACGCTTTCGCTGGCTTCGTCAAGCTGTCCGATGCGAAGAAAGTGGACTGATACGCAAGAAATGTGGCACTGAACACATGCCAGAATGGCGAAAGCGCAGAGGCAGTCAGCCGAAAACCTTGCCCGCGTTGGTAGAAAACAAACAGAAACTATGTCTGGCCGTCGCGTCTACGAACTCCGAAGTTGGATAAGGGACTAGCTCTCAATTACCATCGATATTTCCGAAGATTGGAGACAATGGAACGAGGCGATCAGAGATATCCTGTAGACCCTGGACACCGGTTTAGCCCACATCCGGCGAAAATCAATTCAAGTACAAGTGTCTGTGAATGTGTGTTTGTATATTGAATGTGTACAAATAAATCATCTCTAAGGCTTTGATATACGTCTTAAATCACGTTTTCATTTTCATTGTAAACACTAATCTCCTAAAGTTTTCATCAAGCTACGAATACTGCAGACATGTAAACAAAGGATAACACACAAATTTTAGACTTGTACCGGATTAAAACTTGTGCACCACAAATAGGGGTGATCTATTGAGTGCTGTCGTAACCAATTGACTAACGTTTCTAACGGAAAAGGAAAAGTTGAATTTCTTAAACGAACTCATTTCGCAGTCTTCACAGTGAGTCGTTGTTAATATTTTTATTTAAATTGTAAAACATGATCTCCTTCAAAGTTCATGGCGGTTAGGCTCGATAGTCTAGTGGTTAAGATAACACAGCCGCCAGGTGGTTCATCTTTCTGGGGCAGATCCTGGTCCTTGAAAAGTCTCATTTGCTCTGATTAGTAAATATATATATATATATATATATATATATATATATATATATATATATATATATATATATATATATATATATATATATATAAAGGTAGATGAAAAAGAGTGATAAACAAGTACGAATGTCCAAATTTATTTCAAACTTCAATTGTTCAATGCAAGGTATATTCTGTAATAAAATTATGTTTATTATTCTTTCCTTAAGCCAAGTCTTTTCAAAGATCGAAATCTTATCATCAGAGGAATTATATAGATAGATAAGTTGGCAGTGGAAAAGCCAAAATTCAACATTTGAAAATATATTAAGAAATGGAGAGTGAAAAAAAGTTCGTATAAAAAAGATATGGGGTTTGTCCAGTTGGTAATTGGTAATTATTGTTATAATAGTGTTATTAGAGAACACTAAGATTAGCAACATCACGTCTGGTGTGCAGAGAAAACGAAAGGGTTGGGCCAATCAAATTACAGATACGTTTCTCAAACTAATCAAAAAACATCAAATTGGACAGAGATTCTCCCGCCTAAATATAATAACAGTACTCCATACATAGTATGATAGTAGATTTGTAGATATAGAAAATAGCCTCAGCTGTGGGAAAGTGTTAGGGGCGATAGACAGAACCGTCTGTACGAGACGCAGAAACAGCAATCGATCTAATGTATGAACTTTAAGACAGATTTGATGAGAAAAATTACTCATCAGGAGTAGAGTCATCCATGAGAACGTCAGGAATAAAAGGGACATGCCTATGATTAAAATACACGGTTTGTGTCTTAACAATATTAAACAAAACAAGTAAAGTTAACGTCTTGATTAGCTCCATATTTCAACTTAACTGAGGGAGATTGACAAAAAGCAACAGCAGAATAAAAGATGGTATCATCAGCATAGATGTTTTTTTTCTTCTGGATAATATTCCCTGGAAGATCATTTATATTGAGCAGAAATAGTTTTAAGTCTAGAATAGAGCCCTGTGGAATACCAGCATTGATAGGAAAAAGAATGAAGTTACACCGTTCAAAGTTACTAGCCAGCTTCGATCAGAAAAAAGATCTAATAATGTCGAGAGCCTCACCACCAATATCATAACCCTGAAGTTTGTGTAGGAGACTTTAATTAATTCTGATATCCGGTTATGTTATAATGAATGTATTTCACTTCTTCTGATTAGGGGTGTATTTTATTAAAGTACACAAAATATTGCATCCCTAAATTAGCTATATATGCATTCATCTTACAACCTTTCACTCTGTGTTGATTCAATTAATCTCTAGTCGGTTTTAATGAGTGTTTATAGAAAGAGTGGCTCTGTTTTTTTAACTATTTACATAGTGTGTTCGTACATACCGTAGATAAGAAAAAAATAATATGTAGTGTTAATTAATAAGATTTGATAATTAGTAAAATAATATTATTCAGCAAGAAAATATGTAAGTAAAGAGAATTATCTTCGCGTCGTCAACGTTCGGCCGGGTTACGGAAGCGCCAAACAGTTGACGAGACAAAAACGAGGCGAAAACTGTCAAACGATAAATTCAAGACTGGTCGCCGATAAATTACAACGAAGAAAATCAAACTAAAATACACATATAAAAATACAGAATGAGCAAACCATAGCTAAACAACTGTTTTTGATTAGATGTTTATTTTTGTTTGTTTTTTGCCAGAGGAATCAATGTTAGTCAAATAGAGTTCAATAAAATGTTGTTTTTGTTTTGTTTGTGTACACGTATTTCTCTTGTTATTAAACGCGATTAATTTTGTCCTAAAGTTATCGAATACTTGTTGTAGCCTGATTGTCTAATGCCTGCTAACCTGATTGGTTAATCTCGAGCGCCTCCGACCTACCTGAACATTGACAACGCGGAGTCACGGAAACATGGTGCGTCATCTATAAAAGTACCAGAATTGTTCATAAGATATGTCAAAGTTTATGAATTTTCGAATAACATACACTTAGAAAAATATAGTGGCAATCGAAAGTTGATCCGTAGTCATGACATTCTCATTCAGCAAAATGTTCATGAATTCTGATTTCTTCCTAAGATCCTTTAAGCCTAAAAATTTAGACATTTTCTAGAATCAAAATAATGCAATAGAGTTTGATCAAAATTGGAATAGAGATTCTGGACATAAGGTTTAATATTATTTTTTTGTTACTTATATCTTCGTAAGGGGATATAACGTGATGCAAAACTGTTATGTTCGGAGGATTAATTTTACCAGTGCTGAGACAGATGGTTTCTTATATGTTGGATTCGAAACCCCATTCACTTGCATGCTAGCCGAGTACTTTACCAACTGAGCCGCTCGTATTTCGAACCATGACTTCGGATATTCTACTAATGAGCCCAAAGGGAGGGCGAAAATCGAGTTTTAACATCAGGTCTCTGGCTTTCATGGTTGGTGTGGACTGTTACGTTGTCAGATTGATGAAATAATTAATTTTATACAATCTCACATTAAAAACTTATATATATATATATATATATATATATATATATATAAATATATTTGTTTATATATATATGTTTTTATTTATATAAATATGAATTTAAATATATATATATATGTAAATATATTTGTTTATATATATATATATATGTTTATTTATATAAATA
This sequence comes from Sepiola atlantica, assembly GCA_963556195.1. Taxonomy (NCBI): domain Eukaryota; kingdom Metazoa; phylum Mollusca; class Cephalopoda; order Sepiida; family Sepiolidae; genus Sepiola; species Sepiola atlantica. The sequence goes on along the minus strand of OY744533.1, from coordinate 74,026,829 downwards.
TGAATTTATATATATATATATATATATATATATAAACTGTCAAATAATGTTAGACGCACTGCCATTATAATCTATAGTGAGGATTTCTTTCACGATGTATGTTATAAGAGAGGAATAAAGAACCACGAGAAGGGGAACAAAGATGAATCACTTCGTAACTTTTTCTTTCTCTATGAGGATGTGTTTTTTTATAAACGGGTATTTAGAAAAAATATCCTCATAGAGAAAAAAAGTTACGAAGTGATTCACTCTGTTACCCTTCTCTTGGTTCTTTATTCTTCTCTTATAATATAAATCATTAAAAATATCCTCACTATAGATAATAATAGCAGTGCGTGTAACATTATTTTACTGTTTATTCAAACTTTGTACCTACAAATATATATATATATATATATATATATATATATATATATATATATATATATATAATGCAACGCCGAATCTGTATTTAATCTTGCCATTTACACGGGAGTGACCTCCTGGGGTTCATAAATTACTTTGTAAATAAGCATATTCTATTCTATTTGCGTTGAACGCTTTTTACCAATTCCATTCTTCGTATCAGTAAATACTGTGGCCCCTTCGACTCCACCCTTAAGAATTAGTCTAATATTACTGCAAAACATTTTGAGATTTCTTTATAAGAAGAACAGATCGATATACAAAGTAGGTTCAGAGTGAAATGTGGCTTTTTACTTCTTGACCTTCCTCTACGATGAATTTTTATACGCGCATTTTCTTTGGCTTGTTTAAAAAAAATTTATATCTACTTTAAAAGCTGGACATAAAATTAAAGTTCATTCGAGCATGAAGATAGATCGTAAGATATAACGACTTTCTTACTACGAAAACCTAAGAGAAAAGAAAAGAAATTAGCTTTGGAAATGTCAATTTGTACTGTTCAATAATGCCATTATTATTTTTTTTTAATACGGGAGAGTAACGAAATGAAAAGAATTCGCTAAACAAATTAAAATGATATAAAAACGTTTTACATTTGAATAATAATCTCAGAAACAGTACAATGGTTGGTTGATTTTATGATTTTTTCGTTTCTTGTTTCTTTGTTTTGTTTTGTGTTTCGTTGGTTGTGTATTTGCGTATTATGTTGTTTACTTATGTGTTTGGCTGTTATTTTTGTTTCCATGTTTATCTATTTCTTTAATTAGTTGTTTGTTTAATTTGGTGCTTATTTAGTGAGTTATTCATTTGTTTGTCTGTTGTGTTGGTAGCATTTGGTTATGTGCTGGTTTGTGTTGTTCTTTATATAGTTGTAGGGTTGGTTAGTTGTTCAATCGTTTTGTTGGCTTCTTGCTCAGTTGATTTTATATATTCTGTGGCTTTGCTTATTGTGTTTCTTTGTTTGCTTGTTTCCTTACTTGTTTGTTTCCTGGGTCGATTGGTTGTTTTAATTTTTGTTGAGTTATTTGGTCTTTTGGTTAGTGTTTTTGTCGTTTGCGCAGTTTGTTATTTATTGTTTTGTTGGTTGGGGTTGGTGGTTTGTTACGTGTGTATCCTTGTAAGATTTGGTAGTTCATTTGTTTGGTTATTTGCTTTTTTTCATTGCTTGTTTGTTGGTTGTTCATTTGGTTGGTTTGGTAATAGGGTATTTGTTGTATGCTTGCATGTAAGTTTTGGTTGTTTGATTGTTAAATGGTGTGTTGTGTGGTTTCTATGTTAGGCATTGATTAATTTTAAAAGATCATGTAGGCACTTTTGGTTCGTCTTTTTTAATGCACACTGTAGCATGTTAAATATTTCTAAAGATGTTGAAACAGGTCATTTCTGGTTAAGATGTAATGTGTTGGTTTTTCATTTTCTTTTTAAACTTGGCCACGTGTTTTAATGTCTTTTTTACTCTGGTCACATATATAGACCCCAACATTTGTGCCAGGTGCTTTTCTTGTTAATAAACCGGTAGCAATGTCCTCAAAAGTATAACTCATCAAAGTCGCTGAATGAGGATATAAGTAAATATTGTGGCCCATTTTAGTTTTGTGAAATTACAATTGCCTCCCCCCTCCGGCGCCAGTGGTCTTCTGCGCAACAATAGCAAATCACAGGAGCCAATTTTTACACTGTGTAACACTTCTAGGATGCGCTATAATAGGTGGGTACCGCCACGCAACAATCGTTTTTTCTGAAGAAACGTTTTAATCCGACCTCATGGGACATTGTATAGACTTATTTATTAAAATGCTACTTTGAAAAAAATCAAATAAAAACATGGTTATTGGAATATGAACCTGACTTTATATATATATATATATATATATATGTGTGTGTGTGTGTGTGTGTGTGTGTGTGTGTATATATACATAAACACATATATATATATATATATATATATAATCAAATATGAAACTAAAAGTAAACTTTTAGTAGATAGAACCTATAGTGAAATGGTTTAAGCTCAATATACGAGATAGAGCAATTATAAAGATAGATGAAAGAAGAGTGATAAACATGTACGAATGCCCAGATTTATTTCAAATCTTAAGAAATAGAGAGTGAAAAAAAGATCTAAATCTCCTTTCATTGGACACCTTATGAAGGGATAATTACCAACCTGGGTTAGGGTTAAGGTGACAGGCAGTTATGCTATTCGCTCCACATTCGACCTGCTATTATTGTAGGTATTTCAAGATGATATTCCCAATGAGTTTAACGTAACGGTGTGACCTCTGTATGGCGTATGACTTAGAGAAACGTCTGTTATTACCTGTACACCCTACTTGCTAGAGAGCATGTTTACTATTAAAATATTATCATTAATATTGAAAACAAAAAAGTGTCCCCGCATTTTACTCGTTATAATACACGGGAGATTGTGAAATGACTTCGTCTTTTTAGCAATGAGACATAAATAACAGCACATTGGTGACATGTAAGACAAGGTTATACTTTAGTCGTTTAGTGCAGATATTCATCGGATGGACGCACATACCCAGGTATTTGTAGATAGAACCTCATGCTGTGAAAGTTTAAAAAGTGTTTATAAAGACTGACTTATAATTTTACTAAAGTCGTGTTTATTTATTCGTTAATAACAATCTGTGATATATACACACACATATATATATATATATGTATAAATATATATATATATTTATATATATATATATATTTATACATACATACATATATATATATGTATATATATGTATATATATAGGTATATATATATGTATATATATATATATATATATATATATATATATATATATATATATATATATATATATATATATATTAAATTTCACGTACAACAAAATCGTAGGATAAATTTCAGAGGAAACATTTTTAATCAATGAAACGGGCGGGTGGAAAAAAAAGAAAATGACTAAAATTTTCCTAAAGGCTTTATTGTCTGACCCTCTAAGAGGAAACGTCAGAATGAGAAATTAAAAACTAAGAAAATCTAATGAGATATGAGGGGAAAATGGTTTCAGTAAGAAAAAACGATTGAGAGAGAAAAACAACAAAAAGAAAACGTAAATCTTCAACGTTATAGTGGATTTTAATCATTAAAGATCTCCAACTGATGCTTCAAAATCTTTTGTCTACACAGGCTAGGTCGGGAATTGTTAATAACTAACGCCTCAATAAGATTGAGATGGTAGTTCGACGTGGCACTGTGTAAAACAGAAAACCACCCATCGGAATACTTGTCAGAACAACTATTTGTATTAACCAGGTGATTACCGATGGCTTATTCCTGTGCCTGAAAGTTCCCGGATGATCTCCAAACCTTGTGTAAACGAATATCACGTGGTATGTGTTGGGATATTCTAATTTCTAATCCTTGCGATGTCTTGCAATCGTAGTCAGCTCCACAGTGACAAAGGAATTCATAAACAACAGAATTATTTTGAATGGCTGGCAAAACATCCTTACGAAAAGAAGAGAAAAAGGTTTGAGTCGTGTAAACTACTCTCAGCATGGTTGCTGGAAAACAACGTTGAGTAGAAGAAGAAATCCTTTTGACAATGTCACGGCCGTCAGAACCTAACCATGGAAGTTTCAAATAAATAGGGCAACGTGACGGAACAATAAATGTACCACCATTAAATATAGAAACTTTGTGTGCAATGGTGCTTTTTATGATATTGATGGGATATCCATTAGAAAGAAAAATATTAGTAATTTGACCAAGTTCCGCATCGAGTCGTGTTGGTGACCAAATCATAAGTGCTAGATGAGTGAGAGTACCAATAAGATTTAGTTTTCGTAATCTTAGTGCGAAGGAAAACCAATTCAGATAAAGGCCTGTAAACGTTAGTTTTCTATACACATAGGTTTCAAACGATAAACCAGCTTTAGAAACTGAAACATCCAGGAATGGCAGGGAAACACAATCCTCGACCTCCATAGTAAATTGCAACGATGGATGCAAGTCACAAAGAAGACGAAGAAACTGTTCAGCATCACCCCGTGAGGGAAAACAAGCAAAAATGTCATCAACGTAACGTGTGTAAAAAGCCGGCTTGGTCATATTGGAAAATAATTGGTTTTCCAAAAATCCAACGAAAATGTGGGCTAACGATAGACCAAGAGAGCTACCCATGAATATACATCAATTTGCCGATACATTATATTATTGAAACTGAAGGAAACTGATTTAGTAGCAGGTTCCACCAGTTAAACAAACATTCGTTCAGGAAATTTGTGGAGATTTTAAGGGACCACGGTAAAGATAATCTGCACATATACCAATGGTTTCATCCAATGGTACATTGGTAAACAGACTACTAATATCAAAGGAAGCCAAGAACTCGGTATCCTTTGAGAGGGATAATTTGTGTATATAAGACACAAATTGAAAGGAATCAGAGATACAATCGGCCGAATAAAAAGTAAGTACAGGCTTAAGAATATCAACAAACCATTTCTCAAGTGCATGTTGCGCAGAACTCAACATTGATAGAATAGGCTGTAAAGGAATGTTAGGTTTATGAACCTTGGGAAAGCCGTATATTCTAGCCCTTTCAGAGCCGATATGTCGTATTCTCTCGTAAATCACTTTAGAAATTAACTTGCTTTTATAAAGTTGAATAAGCATTTTCTGGATGTTTATTTCCATACGAAAAGTATCATCATGGCTTAAACCACCCATCTTGAAAAATGTATTTTTATCATCCAAAATGTGTAACATTTCGGAGATATAATCAACTTGGTTCAGGATAACAACGCCTGATCCTTTGTCTGGACGAGTGATATAAATATCAGAGTTCGACTTGAGTAATTTCGCAGTTTCAAAATGATTTTTCTGCCAAATACAATCGCTTGATTTAGTACGTATAGCAGAAAACCTCCGGCCCAATTCATCCAAATGGAGTTTAACGCTAGTTAATTCATCAGTGGAAATAGGCGAATGTCTTTTTAGTTGAGAATATAATAGTTCAATCTCACTAAATATGTTGATGTTATCAACGCGGAGGGGAGGAATGCAAAATTCTAAGCCGGCAGACAAGACAAATACTTCATTATTGGAGAGAGCATGAGACGAATAATTAAATATATGTTTATCCGAATATGCTCTAGTGCCGAAATTCTTGGTAATACAATTCTGGAAATATTTATTAAACGAAGAAGTATATGTATATGTGTATATATATATATGCTATTGTTTATTATCTATGTACGTATACGTTTCGTCCTTTTTTAATCTGGACTCATCAGCATAGAGATATGACTATTCACTACCGGTCATGCGATTCGAAACAATGGATTACAAGTATTTTTAAACTTAAATCCAACGTCGTTAACCGATCGGCCAATTTTGAATAGCTGATAAACAATGACAATTTTAACACATTTAAAGCGGCTTGACGTCCAGGTATTTTACTTCTATTAGGGAAGGAATGATGCATTATGAAGCAAGTGACGTCATGCTGTGTTAGTACTACCATTACAGTGCTCTACTTTTTTACGAGGAGCGACAAATATATATATATATGTCTGTGTATATATAAATATATATATATATATATATATATATATATATATATATATATATATATATATATATTAGTCGGTGCTTGTTTGTTTTTGTTACTTTATCGTCCTTTTCTGTTTTGGAAATGTATCTTTGTATTTTTCAAAATATTTTATGTACAGAATATAAATAATTCAATACATTTGAGATACATTTATTTCATGGAATGTTTTGGCTTCTTAAATTGCTCTTTTATTAGAAAAAACAAATATATATATATATATATATATAATTTAATGTGATTACCTTGCCAGAAAGCCGCTCCATGCATGCAAATTGAGTAGGAATTCTATTTCAATTTCGAGTTTCTTTTCCGAACGCTTCTCCATCGTGTGCACGTGTGAACGCATTCACGAATTTCAGATATTTTATGGAACAAGAATTGATAAAACTCCTTCACGTAGAAATAAAACTCGTATGAGAAAGAGACGGTATACTCAATAATATATCTCTCAACATGCTTTTAACGTCAACTGAATACATGCATACATCTATATCTATATAAATATAAATATATATATATATATATAAATATATATATATATATATATATTACTCTCAAGTGATAGAAGCCTGCAAGTTTATAATAACACAGATATAACAAGAACATGATACAGCACCCTAAAATCGATACATAAATTCGAAACAAATCTTCATTTTCCAAAAGATTTGAAAATCGAGAATCATTTTACATTCAAATTTACTTCGCCTTTACCGAATTAGTTAAAGCTTAAAATAGTATAATGAACACAACTACTTTCAGACTGTGTGATAATAACCTACGAGATCATGTGTGTGGGTGAATAAAACTTATTTGCTGTTTAACATAATAAACGGTACCGGTACAGTTTTAAAACCAGAAAAAAATGACTTGTACCGACGCAGAAATACGTAAACAAACGAAAAAGGCCGCATGAAAACAGGCGGGCGTCAAAATCTTAACGAGGCAGCTTCATGAAAGAAAAACACTAATGTGGGTTTATTTTCATAACGATGTATTTATTTTTTGACAAAGAAAATAATTTTTTTTTTTTACTCCGAAACAAAAAATTAATCATACACACACAAACATGTATATATATATATATATATATATATATATATATATATATATATATATATATATATATATATATATATATATATATATATATATGTGTGTGTGTGTGAATGTATATAAAAAATAATGTGAAAAAAAGTTTATATTGTGTTATAACTTTTTATTTTTTTTATTTTTTTATTTATTTATTTTTTTATATATATATTTTGACGAGTAGGAATATGAATTGTTCTTTCTGTAAAGAAAAATAGGTTTTTCTTGTTGATGATAGGGAGAACAAAATGTTCGACTCATGCCTTCAGTCTTCGTCAGTGTTTGGGGTTTGCGTGTGTACGGTGGGAGGTTTCCTCAGGCAATGAGAGAGAAAGAGTAGAAAAATCATAAATTAAATATATGCATAAATGCGCACACGCACATATACGCGTCCACACACACGTAATGGGACGTGTACATGTACATTGATATATACACACACACACACACCGACACGTGCCCATGCGCGCAAGCACACACATATATACACACACACATTCACAAACAACCCTGCTTCATCACCAAGCGTAAAAGCCAACATAATTTTTTAACGCTTACTGCTGATCTGGGATCGCGTGCAATCTGACCGCTGTTTGAATAATTCACCCGTTTTTTCTCTCTCTTTCTCTCTCTCTCTTACTGCTCGATACACACACACACACACACACACAAACACAAACACACCCGCCCGTGCCCATGCGAGCAAGCATACACATAGATGTATGCATACATACATACATAGATAACTCCATTTCATCTCTTAGCGTTGTAGTCGACTTAATTGTTTAAAATTACTGCTACTGCGTTCAACTTAACCGCTAATTCAATGATTAAATTGCTTATTTCTTTCACTCTTTCTCTCTTTCTCTCTTCGTATCAGCGGTCATTTATTTTAAATTTTTATTTTCTAAAAAAAAAACGTTTTTTTAACTTTAAAAAAAATTAACCCTTTATTCCTTCACCTCATTGCACGTGACATATTTATTAAAATTTGCGTCTAATAATAATAATATATATATATATATAAAGCAATATATATAAAAAATATATATATAAATATATATATATATATATATATATAAAAAAATATTAGAAAAATCAAATAAATAAATAAATATAATACTAATGAAAATAATAAATTAATATAAATAAATAAGTCAGTAGATAAATGATAAATACATAAATATATAAATAAATAAATATAAATATCGATATAAAGATAAATTTAGATAATAAAACCTACATACATGCAACGAAATAAATAGATGTAATAATAAATGTTAAAAATTAGAAGTTAGAATCCCACCGTGACACACGCAAGACTTCGCCCGTTGGAAAATGACATAGGTCAGTTACCCTGTTTGTGGAAAGTGTAGTTATTGAGTAGTCCCAGGTCCAAGTTTAGTCCAGCGTTGTGCGTGTTTAGTTTAAGGATGAGTTTAGTTTCATATTTCGTCTGTGTTGTTGTGATCTAAATTTGGAGGCTATGAGGATGCATTTCATGTCATCTGTGGAATGACTTGGTAGGTTGAAGTGCTCGGCCACTGGGAATCGTGTGGATTTGTCTCTAATAGTTTGTTTGTGGTTGTTGAAGCGTTTGCGGAACTCCAGGCTTGTTTACCCGACATAGTTACCTTTCGTACATCTGGTACAGTATAATAAGTAAACTACGTCGGGACTGTCGCTGGTAAGAGGGGGGGGGTTAAGTTGAATGTTGGTGCCTGGAGGTGTGAATGTGTTGTTGGTGTTAATGCATTGACATATTTGGCATCTGGGTTTGTTACATGTTTTGTTTCCTTGTGGTGCGGGAATGTTGCGTGTTTTGGTCGATGTCAGCAAAGAGTGTAGGGTTGGAGGCTGTCGTCTGGCGCAGATGGGTGGTTTGTTGTATATAGTGCTGATGTTGGGGTCGTGTTGTAATTGTTTGAATATGTTTTTGAGAGGGTCTTGTAGTTTGTATATATATATTAATACAAGAAAAGTGTACATCCACAAGATAAAAATCAAAGGAATTTTAACCGGTATTATAAAGAGTGCTCAATATTTTAAATCAGCTGTTATACATAATTTTGTTTTATTCATACAGACATGTACATAATCCGCGACACTGGCATGTCGGTGTTATCGATAAACAGCTTTTAGAAACTGAAATCTCATCAGGCAGAAAGAAACTCTGATCCTTCCCTCACAGCATATTTGTAAAGAACTTATTTAGAAAGATTATTTTCACATATGTTATGAAGGGGAGGATCCGATTTCTTTCCGTCTGTTATATCTGTTTCTAGCAGCTGTTTATCGATAACATCGACATGCCAGTGTCACGGATCTTGTACATGTCTGTATAAATGAAAAATAATATTATATATATAAAGAGATAGCTGTGATACAGCGTAACAGTCTCTCTCTCTCTCTCTCTCTCTATATATATATATATATATATATATATATATATATATAATAGTGGATTACCAGTGGGTTACCGTTGTGCCACAAAAACAATATGAAAACTAAACCGTTGAGTGCTTAATTGAACAGCATTACGTAAAAATATGCAATGGTGAAGAGTAACGTAAATGTATTCATTTTTTTTACTTACGTATATATTATATATTATATTATATTACATATATTATATATATATATATATATATATATATATATATATATATTAATAAATAAATATTAATTATTTATTACCTACATACATCGATGTTTCATGATAACGCAATCTTTAGTGCAGGAAGTTAATTATCAACGGTCGGCGGGCTTGAACTCCGATCACAAATCGCCACTGATTTGTAGTCAAGAGCGTTAACCCCTCGGCCATAGGGAATTAGCTAATCATTAAAGAGGAATTTAACTTTGTAAATAGCGAGTCGGCGGCTAATTTACACGAGCAGTGAAAGTGATCAACAAACTGTGTTTGGATCTTGCATATAGCTATTTGTACTGCTTGTTATTAAACTCACTCAGAGTGCCCAGCCTTTAGTAAAGGGGGCTTATAATAATATTTATAAATAAATATTAATTATTTATTACCTACAGACATCGATGTTTCATACTAACGCAATCTTCAGTGCAGGAAGTTAATTCTCAACGGTCGGCGGGCTCGAACTCTGATCACAAATCGCCACTAATTATATATATATATATATATATATATATATATATATATATATATATATATATATATATATATATATAAGCCATGTATGTGTGCATGTGTGTGTTTGTATGATGTTTGTGTTCTCTATAGAAATAAGGAATAGAGAATCTACATAAAATCTAAAAGTGAATTCTTATGTAAAATTTACTGGTGGCAACAATAGAAGTGTTTCCGAATATCTAAGGCATCGTATTTTGATGAAATTTAATTCATATGTATATGGTTTTCTGGTGAATACAATGGATTTGGTCCCGAATCTATAAGTGCCCTCTTAATCTGAGGGAGCTATGAGGGCCGAATCTCCTTTAAAACTTCAAATATATATTATTTTTATTAAATTAATATCATATCAATAAGATTCGTCGAGGGAGAGAATCGAAGTGGCCGCGAATATCTACATTACTCTTTATGTGCCGACTATCTACGTTCCTTCACCTCTACGTGACACATTTCGGACCGAATCCGCTTAAAACTGCAAATATGTACATCCGATTTTCATGAAATTTAAACCATGTGTATAAATGACTAATTAATAGAGTTTTCTAACATTTCAGCTTGTTCAGATTATATTAAAGAGCGAAACGGTAGGAGAAGGCAGTAAAAACAAAGAAAATAATGATCTTCATTCTACCCCGAGCAACTTCAGGTTTTCCTGCTAGGTATAGATAAAAATGTGTCATAATGAAACTTATCGTAATTAAATGTTTCATCTACTTATTGACATTTTCTTTACATTTATTATGTACTAGCGCGACACGTGTTCCGACGTTGCCCAGGAAAATTGTGAACCTAATAAATTTCTGCTCACATCCTGAGTATTTTATTTGAAGTGTCATCTTTCTATGAATATGTATGTTCAAGTTATAAAGTAAATAACGCTTAGTTTCTATGTATAGTTATGGTAATGTTCTTAATTGTATCTATGTCTATTCAATTTGTTTTATTTAGTAATGAAAACTTTACAAACCTAATAACTGCTTTATGTAGGTTCTCTGCGTCACGAAGCTGGATAGATAATTTTGGACACTGAAAGTGTACACAGGGCAACAAATGATTTACATGTTTTATATCTTACCACCGAAATGTGGTTTTACTATGATTTACAAAAAAAAATGTATTAACTAAATTTGGACATCGATCAAAAAATGCATTCATATTATTCTTATTTTACGGTGGAATATGTACCACATATATATATATATATTGAGAGTAAAAATGCATTTACGAAAGTTAACCGATGTTCGTTTAAAACAAACTATATGTAATAATGGGGGATATTGCTAATACTTCCATCTGTGTAAATGTAACAAGATGTGACATGGAAATAATTTCGCATGGCTGCATTTAGAAGGTTTATTTAAATTTAATACGTAACTTATGAAAATAGCTTCAGAATGAACTTAACAGATTACAGAAATATTTTGTCTGCTAGTTTAGAGAATAAACCGTTTCGAAGCTAATCGGGAAAAAAAGTTTATCGTGCAGCATGATACAAAGCTAAAGCCTAAAAACATATTTTTAGCAACCTAAAACTTACTGCTAACACTACAACAGATTTTATCAGGGGTCAAAATCGACATTTTTCACAATCTAAAATTACTGCTAACACTACAAAAGATTTGATCAGGGGTCAAAGTCGACATTTTTCACAATCTAAAATTACTGCTAACACTACAACAGATTTTATCAGGGGTCAAAGTCGACATTTTTCACAATCTAAAATTACTGCTAACACTACAACAGATTTTATCAGGGGTCAAAGTCGACATTTCTTACAATAATAAATTACTGCTAACACTACAAAAGATTCGATCAAGGGTCAAAGTCAACATTTCTTACAATAAACAAATTACTGCTAACACTACAAAAGATTTGATCAGGGGTCAAAGTCAACATTTCTTACAATAAACAAATTACTGCTAACACTACAAAAGATTTGATCAAGGGTCAAAGTCAACATTTCTTACAATAAAAAAATTACTGCTAACACTACAAAAGATTTGATCAGGGGTCAAAGTCGCCATTTTTTACAATCTAAAATGACTGCCAACACTACAACAGATTTTTATCAGGGGTCAAAGTCGACATTTTTTACAATAAAAAATTTCTGCTAACACTACAACAGATTTTATCAGGGGTGAAAGTCGACATTTTTTACAATAAAAAATTACTGCTAACACTACAACAGATTTTTATCAGGGATCAAAGTCGACATTTTTCACAATCAAAAATTACTGTTAACACGACAATGAATTTCGTCAGAAGAAAGCGTCGATGTTTTTGACAATCAAAAACTTACGTCTCACAGAACTAAGGATTATATGGGAGGTAAATGTTGACAATTTTTCACAAACCCAAAACGTAATACTAAAACAACGAAGGATGTTATCAGTGGTGAAAGTTGAATTTTTGTCTAAGTTAATCGCCGGACACGAGAACTAATGTTTTGATTTATTCAAATCAAACTTCTTAGTTACAGAAGACCCTCATAACATAGGGCAATATGCTACTCCAGCTTTCATGAAAACTAGAAGAATTTAAACCAGTTGTGATAATCGCATTAAGTTCTAGTCTTTTGTACTGATTACGTGTTGCATTAGTTTCAATTCATGTTTTGCTAGATTCTTCTCTAGAAGAGATGTTTTCTTTCCTTTTCTAACTCACGCATTTATGAGAAACCAGATTCCCTATGTTTTTATGTATATTTCATATTTTGTATAAACATCCGTTTTCCATTATATTATTTATATATATATTACATATTATGTACACCCCTATTGTCTCTGTTGATTTAATATGTATATACTGTGCTAAGGTTAAGACAGATGACGAAATGATATAGCTTATGTGTACAATGCGTAAGTATAAAAGTCTGGTTTTGATAAATGTTCGTAGTTATTCTTATTAGATTGTGATATTCGTCAGAAAAGATGGAGAAAGAATATAAAAAATAAGCTGCATAGATTATTGTTATTATTATTATTATTATTATTATTATTATTATTATTATTATTATTATTATTATTATTATTATTATTATTAACCTATTGTTCAGAAGCGATATAAAATAATGATTGTTTAATGTAACAGACATAAGTATAGAAATATTATATTCATGAACAAATGTTTGTAGTTATTGTATTAAACTGAAAAACATGAGTTACGGTGGAGAATCCGTAATATTGAAGTCTGATTCTTAATAAATAAATACATGCATGAAGTGCGATGAATTGTTTCAGTGGGATACAAGGAATTGGATGCTAGCAAAACGTTACATTTTTAATGGGTGTACTTATAAAGAATAAGGACAATTTTGTTGATTGGATGCAAAAAAAAGTTAAATTTTAATGGGTGTACTTATAAAGAATGAAGACTATTTTATTAATGAGATGCTAACAAAACGTAAATTTTAATGGGTGTACTTATAAGGAATGAAGAGTATTTTATTAATGCGATGCTAACAAAACGTAAATTTTAATCGGTGTACTTATAAGGAATGAAGAGTATTTTATTAATGCGATGCTAACAAAACGTTACATTTTTAATGGCTGTACTTATAAGGAATGAAGACTATTTTATTAATGCGATGCTAACAAAACGTTACATTTTTAATCGGTGTACTTATAAGGAATGAAGACTATTTTATTAATGCGATGCTAACAAAACGTTACATTTTTAATCGGTGTACTTATAAGGAATGAAGACTAGTTTATTAATGCGATGCTAACAAAACGTTACATTTTTAATCGGTGTACTTATAAGGAATGAAGACTAGTTTATTAATGCGATGCTAACAAAACGTTACATTTTTAATCGGTGTACTTATAAGGAATGAAGACTAGTTTATTAATTCGATGCTAACAAAACGTTACATTTTTAATCGGTGTACTTATAAAGAATGAAGACTATTTTATTAATGCGATGCTAACAAAACGTTACATTTTTAATCGGTGTACTTATAAGGAATGAAGACTAGTTTATTAATGCGATGCTAACAAAACGTTACATTTTTAATCGGTGTACTTATAAGGAATGAAGACTAGTTTATTAATGAGATGCTAACAAAACGTTACATTTTTAATCGGTGTACTTATAAGGAATGAAGACTATTTTATTAATTAGATGCTAGCAAAACGTTACACTGTTTAATAGATGTACTTATAAAGAATAAAGACTATTTTATTAATTAGATGCTCATAAAATGTTACACTTTTTAATGGGTGCACTTTTAAAGAATGAAAACTATTTTATTACGTACATCTACATAACACAAACCTAAATGTTTTCCTGTGTGATATATTTTGATAATTAAAAGGAAACAGCCTAAGCAGAAACATGAACCTACATTGATAGATTACGAGTAGACAAGAAAACAAACTTCCCTTGTAAACTTCTCTCACATCCTTTATTATAGGAAACTGGCCCGAGGCTGTCGGGTCTCAAGGGACAACTCTTTAAATGTTCTTGGTACAAAAAGAATCAATTGATATTCTCAAGATAGTGCCAAAGAAAAGTATTCGTTGCCTTGAGGGTAAGAAAATTTCACAAATTCTAGAAAAGGTTGTGTGTTAAGGGACATCGCATTTTATTGCGTAATTTAACGTTCCAACTGTTCTAAAAGTGGCACCGAATTCATGGACCTCAAAGCGATTGGCCCCTTATATTCAAGTAGAAATCTTTGAACCGATTCCAGGAAGGACTAATGAAATCTCTGGCTAAGAAACGCATACATGCAGTTTCCCTATGTGCCTTTTTCAAATCGATGTTTCGCAAGCTGATTTTACACCCTGTTACTTGTGGAAGTAGGGAGGAAACAACAAACTTAACGGTTGCGGAGTTTTAAATAGGTTAAGGTATGCATTGTTACTATTGAAGAAAGGGTAATTATCCCTCTATGTGCACCTCAAATCGACGTAAAGAAATAATAATAATAATAATAATAATAATAATAATAATAATAATAATAATAATAATGATGATGATGGTGGTGGTGGTGGTGGTGGTGGTGATGATGATGATGATGATGATGATGATGATGATGATGATGATGATGATGATGATGATGATGATGATGATGATGATGATGATGATGATGATGATGATGATGATGATGATGATGATGATGATGAAGAAAAAAATTAAAAAATAAATAAATAAAAAGTCCTTGATTTTTTTTTCAAATAAAAAATAAAAATGTTAAAGTTAGCGGGGACATAATTTTAAAGTAATCTTCTGCCCAACTCCCAATTGAATTTAGTCCTCATAAAAATAAGAAAAACAGAAAAAAATAGAAAATACAACAATGACATGGAAGCAAGTTAGTAATCAATTTATTACATATGCGGAATGTGTGCACTCCTCACGAAATACAAAATGACATACTGAACAGAAACACTCGTATACACATACATACATATGGATATGCAGTTTACATTCAATAGATCACCTTGTGGTACAATCTTTGAGAATCCTCTTTTTAGAAAATATTCTAGTTTGCTGATGTTATTAAATATCATATTTGAATTATAGAAACGTAATTTGTTTTTGATATTTTTAAATATAAATTGACTGACAGATGCACCAATATAAAGTTTAAAATATCATGAGTGAATTCACTGCATAATGTAAGCCAATTCTCTTTTGAGAAAATGACACGAGAATCTATTTTTTTACGAATACATTTTTAAAAATGTGTTTTTACTATTATTCGGTTACTGTGAAGTAAGGGCCATACTTACAGGGGCATCATAAGTGTGGAGTTGCAAAGCAGGATGTTTGTTCACATTACATTAAAATCTCTGCATGTTGGTACAGTCAGGGAAACAGGGAGCAAAGACGGAATTCCACAGGCTAGCAGTTCGAACAAAAAAGTTATTAGAGTAGAAAGCCTACCGGCAACTGGAGACCCCTACAGAGAATTGATTCTATTTTATATTTTTATCGGGTTGGTTGGGAGTATTTACGCCAAGCGGACACCAATGCAGAAAGTTCATCGGAGCATATTCGATTAAAGTACTTGTAAAACAATCACAGGGATCACATATTGCGACTATGGGACAGGGGCTGGTGCAGGGTGAACCCTATTAGATGAGAGGCCTATTTTTTACTCTGTTTCAAAGAGAAAAGCTAATGCTTAGTGAACCAGCACAGATATTACATAAATACTCCATGCATCAAGGAAACATTTTGTTTGATAGACTTCGATGTCCCATTGGCTAAATAAACTCTGACCTATAGTTAGTTTTGGATGAATGAACATTAAAGAGAAGTATTTTATAAATTATGTGCCTGACATAGTAAATTGGCTTGTAGTTTTACTTGGATAGCAGTATGATCAGTTAAGGTTTTGGCCTAGGAATAGCAAAAAGAAATATTGTTCAGTAGCAATAAGCACCATTATCACTGCTAAACATTTTAAGTTCGGAGCTGTGCAGCGAGATGTATGTATACATTAGTTTTAAACCTCTGCATGTCAATATAGTCGGGGAAACAAAGTGCAGGGAGAGAGTTCCAGAGGCCGGCAGCACGAGAAAAGAAGCTATTGAAGTAGAAGGCTCTCCGACATGTGGAGACTGCCACAGTGAATGGATGGGATTTAGCTGATTGTCAAGTTGGTCTAGTGTATTTACGTCAAGGGGGCACACAAGAAGCAAGTTCATCGGAACACAATAAAATATCTGATTTTACTGAAAGAATATTTATGAAATTTTATGTTTCTTTAGTTTAGACTGGTGAGCAAACAGATAGAAAAGTTTAAATTGAGTCACTCTAAAGCTATGAACTATATTTTTCTTAAAAGAAAGAGCGTAATCTATTATGTGACGAATACAGGTGTAAATTCCTTTGGCTAATAAACTTTAGTATCCTGTTGGCTAAATGACTTATATTTAGATTAGGATGTATACCATTCTATAATGCGATCACCTCTTTCTTTTTATAAATATATCCTGAAGCCACTAGCCACCTTTCAGTTCATTGGCGCCTGCATTCCTCGAACGTTCTTATGTGAATAAGAAACTTTTCAATAAATTTCTGTTTGATTTTTCTGGAGTTTCACTGAAGTGTGATTTTCTACTTCTTCGAACTCTAACGCAGAAACGGGGAAAGTGATGACGATACCAATAATAATATGAACTCTGTGGATTTGGGGTAATAATTAGTAGTAGACCATGGCTACTGCGACTGGTGTGATTTTTGTTACAAAAGTGCAATGATAAAATATAGGTTAAAATTAGAATGTAGTTTTTGATGCGCTTTTGGAATTCAATGCTACATGTGTTTTGACATGTTATGAGTTATATCTGGATAAACTAGTTTCTTTTAATGGGTATATACCATGCAACATAATTTCTTTACTACTTGAAACATTTCTGCTTTTCAAGATTTCAAATATTTTTCAATTCTAATTAATTTTATTCTTTTCATTTCGACTATCATAGAAGCAATATTGATAAGGGTATTCTGAATATGTTGACACCTTATGACAACTAAAATTGAAATTGATTTCTTTCTTTCTTTCCTTACAGATTATGTGCGTGTCTCTCCGCAGTCTTTTATAAATTCTCTTCTTTCTTCAGCTTTTTTGTTCATTTGCTATTGACACCTGAGGATTATTTGACGAAGACTCTAAAATGTTTGTGATACCTATAAAACATTTATTAGTTATTTATCTCACCGAAAACATTGATATTCGTGTTTCTTAATGACATTTTACAATTCGAGCTAAAGTTTGTTCTGTTTTGGTTAAGCGAACATATCCCGCCAACCACCGTAAGGATTTGTGTGGCTGCATTTCAATATTTTTTATAATAGTCTCTATGATACGATTGCAACATCTGACTTTTCTCTATCTGTATGTATGTCTGTATGTCTCTCTTTCTTTCTCTCTATTTCTGATTTTGATGTTGTGTAGCTGACTTGCAATATTTTTATAATAGCCGATATGCTACAATTGACACATCCCCCTCTTTAGTACGTTGTTTACCCTCACAACTCTTTCTGAATAATAGATCACCCACTGTTTTCCTGTTTGTTCACAACCGAAAACAAGCAAATCAACCTTTAAATAGAGTCGGGAAAAAAACGAAAACGGGGGATAGCATTTGGAGAATGGGTGATGTCCTGCCAAAATAAATGAACTTTGAGAGTTACCGGATACAAAAACTGAAAGTGGGGAGTGGGCATCTTGGAGGATTTATTTTACCATTCCCTCGACTAGTTAAGAGGCTAAACTTACCCGAAGAGCTGTGTTTCGACAGAACCAGATACCCTGCGGCAGGAAACACGCACATTTGATATTAACAGAAAGGCTAACTGTGCATGAAAACAAAAATGACTCAGATGTGTTGCTTGATGATCTATTTACTTATTTTAAACATAAATAATTATTTTCTATTTCCTAGGGGCAACACCGGGGCACGGCTCTTGTCATATATATATATATATATATATATATATATATATATATATATATATATATATATATATATATATATACATATATATATATATACATATATATATGTATATATATATATATATATATATATATATATATATATATATATACAAATGTAATAATACCTACAGACGCTAGCGTTTCAAGCCTATTGCTCTCATCAGTGCAGGAAAGTAATAATTTCAGACGGTCGGTAGGCGCGAACTCGGTTAACAGAGTCAGCGTAGAATATGCAAGCAGTCGCCATATCCACCCGGCCAACGAAAACTGTCACTAATAAAGGGAAATTAAAATACATATGTACCTAGAAGTGGGCAGAGATAGAAGACTAGTCGAGAGTGTTCTACGAACGTATTCGGAACTTTACATAAGAGCTTTTTGACAGTCTATTTTAACATATATATGTCTGTGTGTATGGGGGGTTGTGTCTTTTTAAAGTCATGTGTGTATTGGTGAGATTTAGTTTTATATGAGGTACTTTTTTCATATATATCATTTAATTTAGTTTATATTCAACTTATATTTATAGTTATGTATATTTTAATTTAAATATGTTAGTATGTTTTTAATCAAAATATATGCTATATATACACACATATAGTAAAGTATGGATTTATTTTTTATTATATATGTCTGGTTTAGGGTTTATCTTGGTGTGGATGTTTATTTTATTGGAATTCGTAATCTGAAGGTAGCGGTGGAACAGATATATCACATTTTGTATTTATCATTTTTTTATATTTATTAGGGTTATATACATTATTCAGTTATAAAATTATTGGTGTCTGGAGTGAATGAATATGTATTGTACTTTCCATATGTTGGCGTGTGTTTTGGTTCTATTTATGATGATTTTAGAGGGATATTGAGGGTTTTAAATGGGTTATATCGTACGTTATTTTGCTATTTATTGGTTATTAATTGCTATTAGGATTCTGAGTTTTTCGGTGGTGCATAGTAGGAAACTCTTGGAAATGGCTTTGTAAGATTTTTGGTTCTCACTGATTATCGATTTAATTTCGTTTATTAAAATTTTGGGAGTCCAAATAGTGGTTACTAAGGAGGTGATACGATGTTGGTTCGGGTACCTGAAGGTATTAATGTCGACGTAAAATATCTCTTGTTTCTTGGTCGTGTGTCGTATGTTACTTCCTCTTTCAAAGGAGACAACTGCACCTCTTTTACATGAGCAGTTTCAGTTTGCGAGATTGCTGAGAGTTGTAGGTTGTGAGGCTTTCGGGAATCCTACGTAGGAGCAGCAGAAATAACTCCCTTGAACTGTATTTCTATAGAAGAGTCTGTGAAGCTCATCAGATGGTGGAAATTGTTTATCTAGTAATATGAGGAAGTGTTTTCCGATGTTAAATTTTACACTGAGGGAAAATCGGTAGGTGAGTGAACCAGATAATATTTATTCTTCTATATGGTCTGTGTTTCTGGTGTATGATATTTAAAGAAAGCTGGGCTTTACGATCACTACCGACTCTAAGCTCACTAATGTAGACTTTTTAGACCAGAACAGTGATATAGCTAGCGGCTCGATCAGCCCATACCATAAACACACTCGACAACTAAGATATATCAATAGCCAATCCTCCAACCAATCCTAGTTTTTAATAAGTCTCCAACCTTTCATCCGGCCGCAACATTTTCGAGCAATTCGCTCCGTATTACAACAAATCCCTCCATCAAGAAATAATATAATTTAATTTTTTGTTTATGTTGTAGCGTTTATATATTCTTTGAATGTTTTTCGTAAGAAACTTGTTTTTGTTTTCTGTGGATTATCGTACGAAATGAAACACAATATATTGAAATAAGTATCATTTACGAATTGAATAATTTTGGAACAATTGTAAACTGATTTGCTATGGATTCTGTTCTGCAATTAGAGTAAATATTATTATTAAAACGTATATATATATATATATATATATATATATATATATATATATATATATATATATATAGAGAGAGAGAGAGAGAGAGAGAGAGAGAGAGAGAGAGAGAGAGAGAGATTCACAGACGGATGTTACATAATATCACGGTTCTTCGCTCTGGAGAGACGTGATGAGTGTTCCAAGCTGGACTTCGCAATCGACCGCAAAGGGGAACGCTATTACCCTCGTAATGAGGTAAGACAAATTATGATGTGTGTATGTTTACATTCATATTACCAATTACCGAGAGCACTCAATTACTGTACGAAGAGCTGTGTCTATCTAGTGAGAGTGGTGGGGATTCATACATGAATGCTCTTTAAATGATGTTTTTTGTAAAAGAATAAAGTATATATCAATCAGGAAGCTTAGACTTGTTTTCCTATTCCAACATACAATTATTAATTCTTCAAGATAATCACAACTGATTATTGCCTCCCTTTAATTTCGAACGCCCTTCATATTCATAGCAGGCAAAAGTTTATTTCACAAGAAAAAGTTAAGTTATTAATTTAATTTTTTATGATGTAAATTGGACGCTGTTTTCTCATGAGAATGAAAAACCACGTATTCCTATATATTCGCCTTTATCTGATCACGTACCGAAATAAAAAATAAATTATTTTCTAGCCTCTAGCATTCGTGTTAAAGAGGAAAAAAGAGATTAGGAAAATGCTTAATCATTTCTGTATTTTTGTGTTTTTGAAACAATGTCTAAACTTTTCTCTACTTTTTCTAAAACACATTATTTATTTTCTATATCAGATAAACACTTTTTCCTCATTCTCAACTTTTATCTAGTTTTTATTTTCGTTCTATTTGAAGAAAAAATCGCCATCTTGTTTTGTGCTCCCTGTTCGAATATAGAATTATTCAATGTTAATGTCAAGTGTTGCGGTCAGCATTTTACTATGTATTAAAATGTTTAAGATTGCAAGAAAATCTAGTGTGAAAAACTCCACCGTACATGCAATGTTCATTTAATTTTGAGAAAACAATTCCGACCGTATGTTAAAATAAGATATGTTCTTTATTTACTAGTTGTACACACCCGATGTTGCCCGGGATCCATTGGTTTCACATATATACATTAATGTTGATTAAAAGTAAAATACAGAAATTTGGCGAGAAAAGCAGTTTCGTATAAGCGCGAAATACACTCATACACAGAATTATGCAAAATTTAAGGACAAAAAAAGCGAACACAAAAGAAATTATAAAAAGAAATCCTCAATAATCAATTAAATAATGCTAGGGAGATCGGTCTTAGTAAAAGATGCAAACTGTTATCTCGCTTACATAATTTCATTCATTATTAAAGATTTTCGCCATAGTAACAATCTTTCTAAGCGGAATGTATTTTCAACGGAGAAAATGTATAAGATAAGTTTATGATCTAATAAATTAACACAAGAGAATTATCAAATGTATGGGTGCTGGATAAAATAAGGTGCGCTCTACCGAGTTAGAGAACTGTTCACACCTGCCAATATCATATCTCTATACAGCCACTATTCGCATATGCATCTAGTATTGTTGTCACATCTGAGCTGGTGCATCAACCGCTAGCCTCTCCTTCTTAGACAAAGACCTCTAAAAGTGTATAACCTAATACGTACCTCACTGTCTACCAAGCTGCATCCTTTGTCCAATCACCGCATTGGGGCCTCCATGTGCTTGTTTTACAAGTATTTTAAGCGAATGTGCTCTGTCGAACTCACTGCACGTGTCTCCACTCGACGTAAATACCTCCGATAAACCCGACAAACAGTAACATCTCATCAAATTCACGTCCCCAGATGGCGAACTGCTTTCGACTAATAGTTGTTCTTTACTCGAAGCGATTGCCGTTAGAATTTGCTTCGTACTCCCTGTTTTGCCGACTTTACCATCGTGCAGAAATTTAAATGTAATGTCAACAAACATCTAACTGCACAACTCTAAAAATATTACCTTTAATACAGTTTTTTTTTCAATTAATACCCCCATAGCTTAGTTGGTTCGATCTCCAGTCTATTAAATTGGTGTTCAAGAGTGTAAATCTCTCCAGAGCTTCCTATTATTATGTTTGTCATATTTCATAGAATAGAATGTTTATAACTTTATATAATTCTTCATTCTCGCGTGATTAGAAAATAAGTCTTTTCATAGAAACTTTGGAGCTTTTCATGCAGAGCTTTCATATTATTTTTTTTAATTAATTCCTGTTTTCTTCCCCTTAGTTGCTCTGTAACTCAGTTGGTTAGAGTGGAAATCATGTAACCTGGAGGCCGACAGTTCGAATGTGTCCAGAGCCTTTTTTATAATAAATAGTTTTATCGTATGTGGTAGATAGAATAATACGTTTATGGTTATGTAGAATACCTTACCATCGCGTCATGAGAAGAGAAGTTTATTCGTAGAAACTTTCAAGCATTTGATGCAGAGCTTTCATATTATTTTTTAATTAATGATTATGTTCTTTCAAAGCGCCAGTCTAATAAACTGAAGGTCGAGTGTCCGGACCTTTGTAGGTCCTTTTCACAGTAGCCTCTTACGTCTGAATTACAGTGTGCTTTGTTCGGGGTGAAATTAATTTTTTTTTAAACTGAAGAATGTCGCCAAAATTTTAACATTGTAAAGCACAGAAATGTACTATTACATCTTTATGGCAGTGAACTCATTTTCGGGTTGGTATTATATAACAATTTGTGACACTCACACATCCACCTACAAACGCCTATACTGGGATTTCATCTTCGCTGTCAATCTCGCAATGCCACAGTAGTGTTTATTTATCGACGGGTTATTTCTGTCTGTAGGGAAACTTTAGATAAGCGTAACATTTGTAAGTGGTTTCGCTTCAATTAACTATTATTTCTTTTATTTCCGACAATTCACCGTATTTGTTTCCTCTGCCACGTTGTTTAGAAAGAATCAATAATTATTTTATTTTCGCTAATCAATCATGTTATTTCTTCCGGTCAGGTGCGAGTCTATGTCAAGAACGTTTATTTCTGCCAAGTAACATTTTCGGTACACCCGGCCCGAATTTTCAACACTATAATTGTGAACGGGATTTCTACGCACGGAGATGCAACCATGTTTAATATTAATCAACATCTTCACTTTTTTTACCTTTGAGCTATCAGAGATGGTTTCTATTCCTTTCTAGTTTATCTCAATTGATGGTGTTCCTGCTGTTTCACCATGACATGTAATAAAAAATAGCTAAAGAAATGTATAAACATTTTATGTGCTTACGTGGTAGTTTAATAGAAAACTGCACACCAATAATTACGCAAATCCATCCAGTATTTATTAAATAAAAAATAAAAACGATTTTATCGGTAGTCGCCATCTTATATATTTGAATTGTCCGATTTTATCCTGGGTCGCCAAGGGACAAGTGAGATAACTCATTTTTTAAAGATTTTTTAGGTGTTCTGCTTAATTAGTAATAAAAAAACTTAGTTATTTCCATTGTTTTTTTCTTTTTCTTATAATTTAATAAATACTGGATGAATTTGCGTATTTTTTCTGTAAAATCTTATTTTCAGCTACCATGTAAGTACATAACAAAGTTTATATATTTCCTTCAATATTTTCATGTCATGGTGAAACAGCAGAGGCACCCAATTGATATCAACCTCTTATTTGAAAAATATTATATCTTCACAATAACAATTATTTCTTAGTGAGGTTTGTTTTAATGTAACATTTTTCATCGCTTAAATGGCAATGACCGACTTTTTTCTGAATTTATTCCAGTAAACATGAACTTTTTTCCTTCTGATTAAAAAGGAAGCGATGGAAGTTAATTTAAATTTATGTTAGTTAAAACTAAGGTCGTTTATCTTTTAAATGATAACATTGATACAACATTTTCATTGTTTTAAAACTGTCGATTCACTCAAAACTGCGTACACAATTCTATAATAAATGTTATTTAAATTTGAAACAAGCACAGCTACGTAGCGTAGCCTGGGCGCTGAGATAACAACTTATAATTGCAAACATTATTCTTTTAAAACTTGTTCATCTTTCCACATCTGTCTGCGAAAGCCAGTAACTCTTTCTTCCCCCTGGTAATTCCTTCAATATAATAGAATGTAAAAAAAGTTTAATAACTCGTTAACCTAATTTCAGGGTTGTTTTGCAAACCATTGCATTTAAGAATTTGTTAAAAACTAGTTTAACATATCCTACATGCATTAATTTATTATATTATTTCATATTAAATCATTATAGTGGTGATGCTGAATCCGCTAATTTTAGAGGTTTAAGTCTATCTTGTGAAGTTTCTGACTTTTAGCAAGACGGACGCAGACAGAAAATACGATTTTTCTTTGCTTGTTTTAAATTATATTTTATAAAGACTAGGTTATAGTTTAATTGTTGTAATTGATTTATTTGACATTTTTTATTTATTTACTTTTAGTTGTTACTAAAGAACTGGGACCTGTTGGGTCACACATTGAACTCTTGTTAGACATTTTCCATCAGCAAAAGGTGAATTTGCACAGCCATTTAAATTTCAATTAAATCAGTTTCTTTCTGCTCGCTATATCTTTTTATATATATTTATCTTACTCCCTCTCGTTCTATTTCCAGCTACAAGTTAAATAGTAATAGTTATACTTTTTCCCGCTGTCTCATTTCGCCAGTATAGAAAGAGAGAACAGTGAGTGGAAGGTTAGAGGAAACTGGGAGGAAGGGAAATTGATTAACTTCGACCGATAATAAACAGAGAGAGAACAAGTAAAAGAAAAGATAGAGCATTCAATATATTTTCTGTAGCATTTTGCCATGGTTATAGGACAGTTTACGTTGACGTATATCATTTGAGGATATATTTTATCATCATATAAGAACCATCGAGTGTATGTATTCCTTTTTTTGGTTATGAAATGTTTATGTTAACTTTCGCTGTACTATGACTGCTTTTCCACATTTGTAATTGAGATTTGAATAGCGAGTAAAGAAAACAATTATGTTTTTATTTATTTCTCGGTGCGCAGCACTTCCTACTGTAGATGGCAGAACTCACTTTAAGATGATCTGGATTAATTAAGACTCAAGTTTCGAGTCCTGCCAGGGATTTCTAATTTCCGTTTCAAAAAATGCAGAGAATTAATTCTTCCACGAAAATTAATGTTTCCCTTTACGAGAACAATTAGATCACAGTACTTGACGTTTTTGCAGCCTTTAAACTTGAATTAGAGACAAAAGTTATCTTCTCTTTGATAGTTTAAAAGTATACATCATTTGGATTATTCGGACTAATATTGATTGTTGTATTAAAACAGTTTCAGCGACTGAATAGTTGTTAAAATAACCCAAATAATCAAAATTATCAATCCTCATCTAAGAAATCCTTAATCATATTTTTTAAACATCAAAATTACTTTTGGATATTTAAATGTTCCTATAGTAAATACAAGTCAGCCATTTTAATCAATTTTAAAAAAATGTAAAATGACTAGCGTGTTTGCTATCCCGACACTTCGAATGTTTACAGTAATTTGGAGGGTTTTTTTTAAAACTAACAAATGCAGTCATTTTTTGACTTTATTCACGTTTAAAGGCAAAACTTAAGTATGTATGGTTCGTGTGTGCTTTTAAACTTTAAATTTAAACTTAGGGACACTATTAATTTTAGCACGTATTTGTGTCGTATAAAAAGAAGTAAAAGGTAATACTTCAATTAAATGAACAGAATAGTTGATGCTGAGTGGCAAAAGGGAAGCACTTTAAGAATGTGTTATAAAATTCTGTAAACTTAGGTTTTTGTTTAATACATGAATATTTAAAAACCTCCTGAATAGTTCTTATCGATTATACTTATATTTCTTCAGTATATTAAAGCAAATTTGAAGATAAGTATAAAAACAACTTTTTTCCTTCGTTTTCGGAAGAAAGAAGTCCATTATTCCAGGCTTAGTTTAAATAGAGGGAGAAGGGGGGAATTTAGTAATTGACGGGATCGTTTATTCTACTTGGCGGTGTACGGGATACAAAATGGTAATATTACAGTATTACTATTGGTAACTTGTATATATTACATCTATTCGAACTATTGTCTTTATCAACGTTATTTATCTTCATATGATACTTAAATAAACGGGACTATGTTCTACTCGGCGTTGTCCGGGATCAATAATGATTATCAACATTATTTATCTCCATGCTTTTATTTTAACTGTACTTTTGGCAGTTCTCTGAAGGTCTTTTTACTAGCATTACATTATTAAAAGAGAAAGGGGAAAAGATAAAGAGAGAGTTAGAGAATGAGAAAGATAGAATTTTTAATATAAAGATTGTTCACATGCTATTTAACTTTTATTTTGTATTTTATAGCCCGAGCAACACTTGGTAACCCTGCAAGTCTATTATATAATGGGAAGTTGAATGTGTATATGTGTGCATGTCCAGCTAAAAGTCCAAAAATACTGAACAAACAATTATAAAGTTCATATTTTCATGATCAGCGTTGTCCGGAATGAATAATATCTCAAATTTAAAATAACAATACCCATTCCTTGACCTTAAACTGCCGCCGATTTCATCAGGAGTGTGTAATTTTCAAGTCGTAAGTAAAGGAAAGTAACTCTGATTCTTTTTACAAAGTTATTTCCCTTACGCCGACTCGAGTAGCGTATCTCCAGAGAGAGGATCGGACTGGACGAAGAAGAAAGGGTGAGAGGGGGCCGGGGAAGAGAGATATAAGTTTTAATAAAAAATATGTTATATTTTGGCCAACGCTGGGTAGCCCTGCTTGTTTTAATTTAAAGGAAAAGAAAAATCATGCAGATATCACATTAGGTAAAACATGATTTGGGGTGTGGTACAGTGTCGAAATGCAATATTTTTTTTTTATCTAGTGATTCGTTTGCAATCTGAAAAATAGCGGTTTTCGCGTTTTGTATTCGAACTCTTTAAATATATATATATATATATATATATATATATATATATATATATATATATATATATATATATGATAATTTTATTTACACAGACATGTACAAAATCTGCGACACTGGCATGTCGATGTTATCGATCAACAGTTACTATAAACTGAGATCTCATCAGGCAGAGTTAGAATCCGATCTTATGACCTTGTGTCACATCTTACCGCTGTGGGAGGTAGATAAATAACTATTCTGTACCAGTACGGCATTCAGCCTGGGCGGGTTGAACCGGATACCTACGAAGGAGGAGGTTTCATAGGAATATCAAATACACAAGTGGTCCCAAGTCACATGTATATCCCAGGTTAGGAGAGATAACGACGTTTGGTTTTTGCCGGGTCGACATCCTCCTAAATACAGCGCCTGGTATTATCAACTAGTCACCCATCTAGTACTGACCTGACTCGACGTTGCTTTACTTCGGTGATCTAACGATAACCGGTATGCCAACGTGAGTATGATGTATATAGTGAGTCACCTGTGATAGTTGAGGACAATTTTCTAATCAAAACCGACTATTATTTCGCAGTTCTATACGAAATATAGTCTCACTACGTTTAAAAAATCTATAATAGACGTTTCTAGTGGGAATTACGCATTAGATAAACTATCGCTATATTCTATCTTAAGTGTCCATTATTCGATAGGGAAATATAATTTTCATTTTTCAAATAAAATACTCCAATTTTGTGTCCATAATTAATAAATTTTAGGAAAACCATAATTAAGGCTTTCGTTGCATTTAAGCAGCCTTTTATTTGAAAAAAAAAACTTTAGTTCCTTTTATGATACTTTTAAGTTGCATCAGTGAGTGTTTTTTTTTTCGTTTCCATCAGCCTAATATCATATCTATAGCGTATATGGTTATGCTTTCTCATGCAGAGGATACCTGGTTCACTTAACGCATGATTATATTTCAAAATATATATTTTATGGTGAGCTATATACTGTCTCTAATAAATCGATTAACCATTGCGCCAAAGGGAGATAATTCTTTGAACATTTTCAAATGAGTTTTCTACAACCTGTTTGGCATCTGATCAAAGGTCCCAGTGCTACGAAACAAACGCATTAAATCCCCTAAAACGTTCGCATTTCTAAATGCGTCCTCGCATATTTATAAACGGCGCGGTCGAACTGTCTGTTAGACAGCTACGTTTGAGTTTCAAATATCATCTTTTAAGCTAAAAGGCGAAGAGTAAATGGGTGATTTTTATAGATGTGTCTAAGTTTCTCTATTACAAGGTCTGCAATCGGTCGGTCTGTCACGCTTATTTTTAAAATCGCATGTTCTTTTAGTTTGAATAGCTTGTTCGATTGTATGTCACGATTATGTTTCAAATATAATGTTCTTTCCAGCTTAAGTTGGTAATGACATTTATTGAGTTGGCCAAAAGTTCGTTCGTTTTTTTTTAATGTCAGCTTTTCGGCGAATTAAAGATCGTTTAATATTCTTATCTTCAAATCCAGCATTTGATATAGCGAGTATGTTAACGTCAATGTGTAATTAGCCTGAGAGCAGAAAGGTTCTTAAATTATTTGCTTGTATTTCAGTTTATGAAATGGAAGACCAAACAGAGCACTACCGACATATGATGCTTTTTTACTACAGAAAAGGAGAAAAAGCTTACATAAATGTATGTCATGAGTTTGGGGAGAGTGCTGTTACAGAACGGGTGTGCCAGAAATTATTTGCTCGATTCCGAAAAGCAAATGTTTCATTATGAACCTCGCTCTGGCCGTGACCAAGTAAACGCTGTAGTTCAACCAGATTGCTTTTTGACAAGACAAATCGCAGACATTCTCAAGATTTCTAAATCAAGCGTGGAAAATAAATTGCATAAACTCGGTTATCTTACTAAGCTTGATGTTCGGGTTCCTTCTTTCTAAGAAAAAAATGATCTAACTTTTTGGCCAACCCAATACATCAAAGTAAATGTGCAGATTTAATGGACTAATCGTAAGAATATTCTTTTATGTTATCATTCCGGTGTTCTTTCTCTTCATTTGTTTCATCATTTCCTCCATAGCTCTTTATTCATGAACATGTAACCTATTTCTCTGAACCATGAAGTAGGTCAATCGGACCAAAATCTCATTTACGTTTCATTTAAATATTCTCGCTGCATGTTTGATTCTTATAATCTCTGCATCAGCAAACCACAATCAACGGATCGTGAAGCAAAGTTAAACAAACCACTCAATCATTTTCTAAAATATTTCATTTCACGTATTGGTTAACTTTGTTGACGTAAACCCCTTTTTCCTTACTTGATAGGCTACAGGAATAAGCGGTGGGCACAACTGATACATATAGGGATTGAAAGTT
Source organism: Sepiola atlantica (assembly GCA_963556195.1). Taxonomy (NCBI): domain Eukaryota; kingdom Metazoa; phylum Mollusca; class Cephalopoda; order Sepiida; family Sepiolidae; genus Sepiola; species Sepiola atlantica. Next base: position 73,996,889 of record OY744533.1, on the reverse strand, counting down.
GATGAATATCCTGTAGCGTCGTTCGATTCCCTTCGGATTTAGCGTGATACAATGTGACCCAAAAGTTACAAAATGGATTCAATTCTTTCGTACAAAATAACAAGGGCTTTCCTTTTGAAATATTAACGGCAAAACCCGTGCAGATTTGTGTTCGCAAGAGAAATACAATTGGAAACATTGTTCTTTGAAAATAAAAATTACTTTTTTCTTCACTGCGAAGGTTTATATACCTTAATATTGAATGATGTATAGGTGTCCACAATATAAGTGATACATTCTCTAATCCGTCTTTTTTAGAACATTAATCAATGCTTTATTTACTATAAGTTTAACACTAGCATTCACCAAGCAGAATCTCCGTCTTCACTATTCATGGTACTTTTCGTATCCAGCGCATCTATACAATGCTTCTAGAAGCGCTTTCTATTATTATACAATATCATTAGTCTAATAAACCAATACATTACCAGCGAAATATAATGTTAAAGTGTGTGTATCTCTTTTGATGAAACTAAAACTTGCTCGATGTCATTTCACAGCAAGAAAAAATGTGAAGATATTTCTGAAATCAGCTATTATAATTGGTACATCTTTCTCACTGTCGTATGTATAATGGCGGTTATTTTTCGACTTTCGTCAGATCAATTTTGCTGTAGTTGGTAAACGTTCGTGAATTTCGGACTAAACCGTTTATTTCATTCACTTGATGTTACTACTCTATGCCGTAGGGGGCATATTGCATTGTAGATAATGTCGTTGGGTGATGTAATTAATTTGATTCAGTCACTTCCTGTTGATGACTTTAGACAGCCGTAACTTGTTTCCCTCTGCGCATTACATGTGTGTACATATTGTTTACCATAGTTTTCGCTGTGGACAAAGAGTACTAAGTTTTTCCTTGTTTAAGATGGTAGATGTGTTATACTCCAAGTCTTTGTTTCTTATTTATTTAATTCTGGTTATCGTAATTATACCAACATGCTTATTTTCTTCTTACGTGACATTTCATATTAAATCTAAAGATAAATTTAGCTTCTCAAATATTAACCTGAAAAAAATGGGATCAATTAAGTTACTTGAAAGCACAATATTAACAAAGTTATTAAAAAATAAGTCAGGCTTAATATTTTCACCCCAGCACACACATATATATATATATATATATATATATATATATATATATATATATATATATATATATATATATGCAAGTTTGATTAAACAACAAAGAACATTTCTGTTTGTTTCTTTTTTTATCCATCTTTATATATATATATATATATATATATATATATATATATATATATATATATATATATGAGAAAAATAAACAATGTTTCAGACAATATGTACAAATAAAAATGGAATAAAGAATAAGCAATTCAACAACTAACAAAAATAAACTCAAAAACTCATGTTGTAAAGTTCTACCGAGATATTTCGGCCGTCAAGATACGACCATTTTCGTTCGGTTAGTAAACTTTATTTCAAAACGGAAAAGTTTTCAAAGTAATACAAAGAATACGATTGGAAGGAAATGGCACGTGCAGAGAACAACAAAAAGAGGGGGTAGGAACGCGAGGAATGTTATGAAAAGAGAAAGAAAAAGAAGATGAAGAAGAGGAAGAAGAAGAAAGAGAGAACAATCAACCAGTGTCTTTAGAACGTCAGTTGAAGAAGAAGAAGAAGAAGAAGAAGAAGAAGAAGAAGAGAAAGCAAGAGCAAACGTAAGAAAGGGTAAATCGACATTTGGCTGTCGAAAGCTACTAAAAAAGAAAAAGAGAGAGAGAAAATCAGTGCTTGAATGTCGCCTGCTGATTGAAATCCGATTCGGATTGAGAACGTCAAAAGTCTACTAGGATTAGTAGTAATTTGAAGTAGTTAATAAGGAAAAGTAGTAGCCGTGGCTACTATTAGCACTGTTTTTAATGACTTCGACTTCTCGCAGCCTGAATTCTCTGCCACGGCTACTACTTTTCCTTATGAACCCATCATGTCAATCCAATATTTCAATGTACTTGCATGACATTTTTCTTAAAATTATCATCCTGAGGAAGTCTTAGAATAAAGACGAAACTTTGATGAATATATATATATATATATATATATATATATATATTGTCTATTGAGGAGTTTAATAACTTTCACACATATTATGTATCTGGTGTTCTACTCACTCATAAAATAATGGCGACAGCATCTGGATTTTGTAAATAATGAGCTCTAATTGAGAAAGGCTAACTCTTATTGAGACGCAAATGCATCGAATGTGCAATCATATCGGACATTTTTTAGTTAACCTGACTATATTACTCCTCGAACACTCCAACACTTTTTCATATTACAAACAATCTAAAGAAAATGTTTAGGTAAAGTTATGAACAATGACAACAAAATCATCAAATCCGTGATTCTCTCTGTCGTCATAGAAAGAATGAGGCTTTTTAAAAGTTAAGTATAACGATAAATCCAGCGAAATGTGTAAAATATTGGTTAACATATAGAAAGAAGTAAGGCCGTTTTCATCTATATCTCAATAAACAGAGATATGTTTCACACAATAAGAAAAAATTAATATGCGTGCTGTTCTTTCTATATATTTAAAAAAGAAACATCTATCAAAAAATATTTCTTTTCATATTTCCTGATGTCTTCACTGAATGAGTAAGCAGTACGGCACGACAGAATCTGAAACAGCTAGACAAGATGGCGACACAAGCGGGCAACTAAACATAAGGGATGCATGTCAAGTCTGAAACCCAAAGACTAATTAAGTACACAACACATGACATATTCCGATGTTATGCCGATGGCCATTATAATTCGGCATACATTTTTGACAACCACGAATAAGATAACATACAAGAAAAGAAAACCAGAAATAAAAAAAATATTGAACAGAAAAGTGAAAGGCGAAGAATCACAACAAAAATAATATCGAAAAGAAGAAGATATGAACGTCTGGACCCATTGATAAAAGTAAAAGAAATTAAAAAAACGGTATTTTTTTACAGTAGGGCCCGCACTAAAAGTCCCTAGGTGCTTTCCGGCGGTTTACGTTAAATGCCGGAAAGCCCCGAAGCGAGACGAATAAGCAGACGACAGCTACACTTTAAAACTGAAAGAAACGTGGAACTTGCAAACTGATAGAAACGCGATTTCAACAGAAATGTTTACATGGTATCACCGGCTGCTTCCTAATCGTAATCTCTAACCCTGTCATACATCTAAACCCTAACGAAATCAACAAAAATAATCAGTAAAAAAAAGGAAAAAAACAAAAATAAGAACCATCGTAAGAAAATATAAACCAACGCATACTTGATTAAGTGTTACTGTTATTATCACTGTTCTCTAGTTTTTAGTATATGTTTAATAAGAAAAAGAACGTAAACAAATAACGGGAATCTTTAATAATAGCCCTACAACTCGCGAGTCGGGTTGAAAAAAAGTTGTAGAACGTAGTCAAAAAAATGAATATGCAACAAATAAATTCGACGTACGTAGACACTGGAGATTTTCCTAGTTATCTATTCCATTTGTTTGTATGTTTACGTAGGATAAATGGCTTTTTATTAGACATGAAAAAAGAAAAAAAAAATTTTCAAGTCATGTATTTAAAAAACAAAATGGCGTCATTAGTTTTTGTTATCGGTGTCACGTGTGTGTGTTTTTTTTTTACCGGGACTCATAATCAAAGTGGCGTTTTTTTTTTTGGGGGGGGGGTTGCATTTTTGAAATGTAATTTTATGAAACGAACATTTTAACGATCATTTTGATCACCGAATGAGCGCGCATGTCGTTACGTCATTGGAAGACCAGGGATGACTGTTGTTTTGCTTTGTTCTTTTGCTTGCCTGAAATATGAAAACTTGGGGTTTTGATTAGGGTTAGGGCTGGGTTTAGGTTAGGGTTAGGGTTAGGGTTGGGTTTAGGTTAGGGTTAGGGTTAGGGTTTAGGGTTAGGGTTAGGGTTAGGGTTTAGGTTAGGGTTAGGGTTAGGGTTGGGTTTAGGTTAGGGTTAGGGTTAGGGTTAGGGTTAGGGTTTAGGTTAGGGTTAGGGTTAGGGTTGGGTTTAGGTTAGGGTTAGGGTTTAGGTTAGGGTTAGGGTTAAGGTTTAGGTTAGGGTTAGGGTTAGGGTTAGGGTTGGGTTGGGTTTAGGTTAGGGTTAGGGTTAGGGTTGGGTTTAGGGTTAGGGTTTAGGTTAGGTTTAGGGTTGGGTTTAGGTTAGGGTTAGGGTTAGGGTTAGGGTTGGGTTTAGGTTAGGGTTAGGGTTAGGGTTGGGTTTAGGTTAGGGTTAGGGTTTAGGTTAGGGTTAGGGTTAGGGTTGGGTTTAGGTTAGGGTTAGGGTTAGGGTTAGGGTTAGGGTTGGGTTTAGGTTAGGGTTAAGGTTAGGGTTGGGTTTAGGTTAGGGTTAGGGTTAGGGTTTAGGGTTAGGGTTAGGGTTAAGGTTTAGGTTAGGGTTAGGGTTAGGGTTGGGTTTAGGTTAGGGTTAGGGTTAGGGTTAGGGTTGGGTTTAGGTTAGGGTTAGGGTTAGGGTTGGGTTTAGGTTAGGGTTAGGGTTTAGGTTAGGGTTAGGGTTAGGGTTAGGGTTAGGGTTAGGGTTAGGGTTGGGTTTAGGTTAGGGTTAGGGTTAGGACTGGGTTTAGGTTAGGGTTAGGCATTTTTTTAAGAAACAGGAAAAATAAACATTACGGTGTGACGAATGAAAATAATATGTAAATAAAAGCACACTGACATGTAAATAAAAAGAAAATTATTTTATTCCTTTTGCTTAAAATGTAGTTTTGTTTTGTTCTTCTGCTTGGCTGAAAAATGCAAACATTGCGCTTTGACTATGAGTCCCAGTAAAAAACCAATTGAAACGAGACGAGAACGAGACGAGAACGAGAGCGGCCATTAATTTTTTTTTTTTCATTTCACGTAAGCTAAAACTATTAACTTATAGAAAATAGAACTTTTAACGGATTATAATCATTAATAACTGTCACAGTTAACTTGGAAATTCAGTTTTATCGGCTACGGTAACTTTTATTTGTTGTATATTTGTTTTTTCAGCGTTTTCGTTGTTGGGCTATTATTAAAAATACCCCAAATAACTTTTGAATTTAAACACTTATTTGAATCTTCGTTAAAAAATAAATATTCATTTCATACAATTTTTTTGGCTCGTTTTGTAATGCTTGTAAATCCAGCCTCGTTTGTGTTTTTGGGGACGCAGGTAAGTCAACGGAGTTTTCATTCGGCACTGTCCGGCGTTTAACGTAATCATCCGGAAAGCACCGATGCCGAGGCACTTTTAGCGCGGGTCTTACTGTAAAAAAAGTACAAAAAAGTGACTTAGAAACATAACTATAGCGTTTAAGAAATAGAAAGAGATATTTTCAAGTTATAAAGATACATTACATCTCTTATCAATTAAATAAGACACATAAACTAAAAACGAAAGCGAAAATAATATTTAAATGCTGGGAAAATAAAGTTAAAAGCTTTATGATAGACTTCCAACGTAGACCTCAATGGTGAAAAGTACGACAAAAAGAGCCAAGAAATTTTGAAAAGAATTATTAGAAAACTTAAATCTGAAAACAAAAGACGGATAGAAGAGGTAAAAAAAAAAGTAAGAAAATTCACACACACGCGTACATAATCAGATATTAAAAAGATACACGAATTTGCATATTTTAGTACGACTACGGCACTAATCTTTTAATTATTTTTTGGGGGGAGGAAGGTAATTCGTAGAGAGATAGAGAGGGGGGGAGAGATAAATTATTCGGTAAGGATACTTGGTTGTTTGTGTGTCGGTGGATGAGTACGAAAAGAAAAACGAAATAGGTAATAAAAAGTTTACGAATAATTATGAAAATTATATGAGATGCTTAATAAACGGTAAAAAGCTATAAGTAATTTTTATGAATCACAGTAAATGGTAATTTATAATTTGTTCAAGGGGCAATCATTTCGAGGTGCTGATCTAGTATTTTGGGGTTTACGTAAAGTTGGAATCGATGTCCAATCATCGATAGTATCAACGCCAGCGGGACTCAAGCTAAACTGGTATTAAACAAAGTGACATGATCCTCGACGAGAAAATATATGAAATCCCCCCCCCCCCAAATAAAAATATACAAAATAAACTTGCCTAAATATCCTAAAAAAAATAACATACTTCTTTGTTTTATGTTAGAACAAAAAAAGACGAAAAAAAGTAGCCTAACTATCGTAAAAGAAATAGCATTTACTTCTTTGATTTATGTAAAAAAGACGAAGAAAAATTCAAATGGTTCATTTGGCCCACGAAAAAAAATTTTCTTTTTAAAGTTTATTTTTAGTTCTTCAGCTATGGTTCGTTCATTTTTTTTTATTTGTTTCAAATATATGTATTTTTTTGTATTCTTCGTCTTATATTGTCGTCTGCCACTCTTCCATTTTACGATTTTCAGTTTTGCTTCAGGCTCGTTTTCGTCTCGGCAGCTCTCGGGCGCTTCCGCGACCTGCCCGATCGTTGCCGCCGAGCAGTCACGGAAATTAGGCGCTTCATCTGGAGTAGTACCCACGAGAACTCGTGACAGTAATGCACTTCAAAATGTTACAAGAAAACGTTTGCATTTTCATTGTTGATTCTCACATCATTATTAAATAATAAGAAATTAAAGTTTGACATCAGAATTCTCGTCTAGCATTAATCAACTTGTCTCCGTTCCATTCCCGATCAAAATTAAAAACAAAAACAAAGTATTAATACTATAAATCTGTGACAATTACAGCTATGAATCAATTTTCAAAGAATAAGCACCAGTAAAAAAGATTAGATTGTCATTATTATTGATCGATAGCCATTATTTTCTTTTTTTTATTATTCTGCTACATCAAGAAAATGTGTAAATCAGCATTTCTCTCATACTATTGTATATAAAAATTATAGTTCATAGAATTCTTTGAAATTAATAATTGTAACAATATTTGTCTATGAATGTTTACATTAAATTTATCATTATTTATAAATAATATAGATGGGACAATTTTTTAATTTTGATATTTCGTACGTTTATATTTTGCACGTTTTGTCCTTTGAACTTTATATAATTATAAATATTATATAACAGTGCACAAAAGTATTAAATAATGTTTATTATTATAGTTACTTTAATAATTATAAAATTACATTTTGGATTAGTGTTACATAACTATCTATGTAAGTTTGAATGGCAACATCTGAGTAACACCTAGGGGTCAGAGTGACTTCCGGGCAAAGATAATGCTGCCTCTTCCTGGCGAGATTTCAAGCAGAGCGGACGCGTAAAGGATGCCGTCCAGGATGGAGGGTATATATATAGCTAGGACTTACGAGACAACGGTTTCTCTCTTTGGTGTTCACTGTGACTGTTCCTATATGAGCAATAAACCTTCTTATTAACTAACATCGGCGTTCGAGTGATTCTATCCACAGGCGATCAAGAACCTGCGTTCCTGACGACAATAACAGGTGTATTAATGTTTATACACGCCATAGACAATCGAAACTGGTACAACAAAAATTAGATTAATATACGTACTGGCTTCTTTAAACTGTCGGCAACTCGGAAGTTTACCCAGGACCTCCAAACAGAGCATTTGCACGTTAAGCTTTTGTAACTATGGATGTCCGAAAAGGCAATAATTTCGGTAAAAATCTAACAACTGAAGTCAAAACTTTTTAAAAAGTAAGTACATAAAGTTAACATAATGGCATTATTTTGCATAAATTTTTTATTATTATTAAGAAGAATTAAATAAAATAAATATAATATTGGATTTTTTTCTCATGTTTACATTACATACATATTTATTAAAGAAAAGTTATGCTCACACTTTATTTAAGTAATATTAAATAAAGAAATTACATAAAGTTAACATCATGGAATTCTTTTTTTTACATATATATCTGTTATTAGAGACATATTCCTTGAAGAAAAGTTGTATGTGTTCAAAAATATAATTTTTTACTGTATCAATATTTTTAAAAGTTATTAAAATTAACATCATAGGATTGTTAGATAAAGACAATTTATTTTTGTCCAAAATTTATGTATTTTTCTGTGTTTAGCGCAGAGCGTCATGATAGTTGTCCGTTATTAGATTTTTAATTTTTTAATGCCTTGTTTTGAGGTCCCGGCTAAACTTCCGAATTACAAAATTGTCTAAACATAAAGACTTATTCTATTATATAAAATATAAACCACATTCTTTAATGCATGCTTATTGGATAATCGTGGGTCTGGTTAGCAAATTTTTTTTAAAATAAAACAATAAATAATGATGAATATAAAAACAAAAGTTTGAATAAACAGAAATCCATAAAGAAAAAATAAAATTTTAAGATTCTAATAACATAATCAAAATATAAAATAGGTATAGAAAATTGTATGAATCGAAATATTACAAAAAGTAAAGATAAGGATACTGCAATATCACACTCATGTATTATCATCAAAATTCTGCCTCATCTGTTGAAGTACGGTTTCATACACTTAGTATTTTACGTTGACTTTTGTAAAATACTGATTACAGATACAATATTTCAAGAGTTGTACTACAGATTAGATATTGTGTAATAATATTAACACACATACGGCCACAGTGTTTGGTATAGTATAAGTACTGGTACAGCTTTTGAACCAGGCTAGGTAAAGGTAAGTTTAGAGTTAGGGTTAAAGAAAAACAGTTCGGTTTTTTGTCCGGTTAAAAAGCTGTACAATAATATGGAGGCAAAGGAGTAGTTCAATTTTTTGTCTCCAGATAAATTCTAAGAAAAGAGTTGTTGAGAAGATCCCAGCTCGTACCGTGTTCTTTATTATTCGTTGTTTTGCTTATGATTTAATCAATTTACAAGTAAAGTTGTCGTCTGCTTTTTGAGATTTCTGATTGATTAAGCGCTCTTGAATCTTTCGTCTGTTCACGTAATTAGACGAAAGATGCCGAACAAAAAATCGATTTTGTCTGGTTCAAAGGTGTACCAGTACCCTAGTATAATATATTGTTTCTTGATGAATTCCCCGAACGAAATAAATAAAATTACTGTTTTTCTACTTTTATTCCAATTGGGCATACTGAATTTTAAGATTTGATGCCCCTATTTGGTCTTGTCCTTCTGATTGTTTCATTTTCGGGATTACTTTTCCATTTTTTATCATAGTTCACCCCAAATAAGGCAGGCCGCCACTGTAGACGTAAGGGGATACTGATAATTAGGGTGTAAGTTTTAGGGGTCATCCTAAGTTGGGATCTGTGCAGCGAGATGTTTGTTTATATTAGTTTTAAATTTCTGCATGTCGGTACAGTCGGGGAAACAGGGAGCAAGGAGGGTATTCTAAATGCCGGCAGCTCGGGGTAGAAGATATTGGATTAGAAAGCCCTCCAAAATATGGGGGCCTCTACAGTGAATGGATGAGATATAGCTGATCGTCGGGTTGGTCTAGTGTATTTACGTCGATGGGGCACTAGAGTAGCAAGTTCATCGCAGCATATTCTATTTAAGTACTTGTAAACAGGCACAAGAATGCAACATTGCGTCGATGGGACAGGAGCTGGAGTTTGGTGGATAGTGAGGGACCTATTAAGTTGGTGACTCTTTTTTGGACTTTGTCTCAGAGGGAGAAACTAGTAGATGATGCACCGGGCCAGATATGGCAACAATACTCAATGCGTGGGCGGATGGTGGCTTTGAAGAGATGTAGGATAATGTCACGTGGCAGCGAGGTCATGAACAACAGGTCGAGACATGGGGCCTTCTGGTTCACATGATCAGTGAGGCGGGTCGGGAAAGTAGCAGTATGTGAGAGGGAGGGAGCTAAGGAGAAATTATACGTAGAGTTACCACCTGCATCAGTAAAGCTGGTGAACCCCAGCCAATCACTATGGTGTGCATTAAAATCCCAAAATACATGAATTTTGGTATTCGAGTCAAGTGAGAGTGATGTATCTATATTTTCAGAGACAGAGTTAAGCAGGGTACAGTGCTGGGTCAGAGGAGAATGATATAAGAAATATAAGAAGCTAACGCTGTTTTGTAAAGTCAATCTAAAGCACATGTAGGATTGGTCATCTGATTCTAGCCGATGTTCTCAAGTCAACGGGACAGTGTTCCAAACATAAACCCTTATCCCGTGCATATGTTTTTCAGAGTCTTTACGGTAGAGCGGGAGGTGATCAGTAACGTGAAAGTAGTGAGAGGAGATTGACGATTGAGATTTGTTTCACTTAGTGCTAGGATATCAGGGGAGTTTGTCAGGAGAAAGGTTACTACGTCGTTGATGTTGGTTCTAAGTCCCCGGATCTTTGTGAATACTAGTCTCAAGGACAGAGGCGAAAATTCATTTTGGTAAGTGTCTGGTTCAGGTTTGATTTTTTTACTTTGTAATGATAGTGAGGACGGCAAAATAGATGCTTGTTTTGTGTCAATAAGCTCACACAAGTTCATCAGTCATGACTTGTCCACGGGGATTGTGGTCTCGGAAAAGCCAACTGTGGATAACTGTAGGGTCCCTTTCCATGCGCGACATGGCACGTACAGTTACTCACGATATTATACAAACACTAACAGTCGGAAACAGCAGCCAGACAACCTGTCTAACCTGTACCGTGTGTTAATTGTCCTCGCCAGGAAACAATGCCAAGCACTGGGTGTCTTTGAGGCGTCCCAGCGCTAGTACCTCTGCGTCTGGCTAATAGACAGAGTAGGGGTGAAAATGTCGGGCGATAGGCAAAGCCCATATACTCTCTCGCTCACTCTCTCTCTCTCTTTATTTCTCTCTATCTCTTTCTCTCTATCTCCTTCCTGCATTGTTGTCTCTGAGAGGTCTTTATCTCGCTCTAAACTATAACCAGAATTATCTTCTTGCATTATTGATTATCATCTAAACTCTGTTTGATTATACATTAAATCATCTTCTCACGTTTTACTGTTCTGATAATTCAGTACCGGAAAAAATGCTCTTCGTATTCGCCCTGTAGCCTTTTTTATCTGCATTTGTTTCGTTCTTTTTTCTTATTAAATACAGCTGTATCGTGCCCCTTGTGAATGAGTATGACATTAACTTATCCCCGTGGGGAAGCAACAATTTGCAAAGTTTACTATGGTGTTAAGCATTCGTTGCAATTACTCCTGCGTCTATTTTGATTCGGCATGGCAGTACGTCTAGTTACATTATACCTAAACTCATTCTAACCCAGAGGGGAAGTAACTGTAACTATAGTTTTAGTAGACGCTCTACTTGGTATAGTATTAAACAACTTCCGGTGGTGAAGCACTAATTTACGAGGTATGACGAGTGTGGTGTTTCCGGTACATCCAGGCCATGGATTTATAGCAACTTTCGTGATTAACACTATTATTCAACTAGGTGTGATTGATATCATAGAAAACTACATTATGTTGTAGGACCACAATTTTGAAGACTGTGTAGAGTGTGAAGTCATCCCTTAGTTACCATTACTACTAGATCTATTCTGAGTCGAAGTCCAAGTACCTGTCTGGGGTTCATCTATAAGATTATATTTAATCTGGCCCTGGGCATGACTGGAAACTGCATTCGGTTATATACCATACTTTTACATCATTAATAACTGGTTAATTCGAACACGAAATATATAGGATTCAAGATATTTAAACTTGAAGAAACAAACAGATTACCTAAATATCTGAATTCGACATTAAGTAAAAAAAAAAGAGTGGATATGCCGTTAAACTTCCTAGTTGTATGTCATATACTCTTTCATATTTTCTTATTTAATCTCTCGCTGGCTTTAGATATTGTGTGTTACTGTCTATTATGTTACCTTCGATATATTTTCTCTTTCAGATTAGATGCGTCCGTGCATCACTATAAGATGCCATGTCCGTCTGTCGATCTGTCGTATAATCCGTCACGCTTCAAGTTAAAATAGCATTGCTATCCCTATTTCTATTATTCAGATGCATTCATTAATTCCTGTAAGAAACTGCATCCGTCTGTCGGTACTTTGGTCCGTCCGTTGGTTTAACATATATAAAATATAAAAGACCAAACTGAATGGACGGATCTAATGAATATCCGTTTTTGTTCGCATTTTCTATTTCTGTATCTTGCTATTACCGATGTTATTCTATCTTCACAGCAAATAAATACCCACTGCGTGTTTTTTTTTGTGCACAGGCAATCTCTAACTGCATTTCTCCTGGGTATACATTACTTAGGCTTGGGGCAATGAAAACGCCACAAAACAGGAAGCATTGTTGAGATAATAAATATTTTTCTTATATCGGTGTTCCTCTATTCACTAGATTCAATTTTTAGATCCACACTTGTTTCTCTATGACGATAGAGCCCGTAGATTTGTCGATCTTCCAAGCTTAAGTTTCAAATATTCTTGTGTTGCCGTGTTGACCGCGCAGATTAAATTGGCGCATCTTACGAATATCAGTTCTTGTTTTTTTTGGGGTTCTAATGAACATTTATCATTTTTTCCTTTAATTGAATCGCTTTTCAATTTACCTTCTAATATAATCACTTTGTCCATTCCTCCACGTTCCCAAGGGTGGGGGCTTTTTCCTTAATTTATAATGCAATCCTATCAACAAAATCCCGAATATTCTCTGGCCATACTTTAGTTCTCTCCAATCGAACTTAACAAATGGTTCTCTCTTATAACTGTTTTTTTTCATTATCCATTTTCTCTATTAAAAAACACCATCGAATGTGACTCTGGGGAATTGAAATTCTCAGCAACAATTAAAAATCAAACAAAACATAATGGCCTCATAAATCAATTCACAAAATATCCCTTTTAACGACAGAAACAAAAACGATATTAACAATTTGAAAAAAATACCCTAGACGAGTTTTTAATTATCTTTTTATTTTTTCCCCGTTTTTATATCAAATTATTATTTGTACTCAGTCATATGGTGTTTAGTTGTTTTGAGAAATTATTTTTTAATGAAATAATTGTATATATTAAAATGGCTTTGGCGAAGAGAAAAACAGACTGTAGGTTATCAGGGATTCAAGAGTTCAAATTGTATGCACGAGTGAAATAGAAATGGGAGTATAAGTTAGCATGCTGATCGAAGAATAAGAATAGCCCGGAGTATACTCTCGCTCTCGGTCAGAATAATGTACCTAAAATAAATAGCATGTATTTAGAGTGCATAAGTTTTCTCGTTAATTATTTTATTAATACTGGACAAGTCAAACAAACGATCTCTGAAGGGTCACTACGAGACATGTCCAGTCTAGCTTTCTGGAACACATTTTCGAAGAACTAACAATTCTTTTAATAATAGGAGTATATTTTTTTTTAATATTTTTTATTTTTAGATGCGGGTTCAATTGTATATGTAAGTTTAACGTAACATGGTTATTTAATTTTTTTTTTGAATTCCTATAATGAATTACCACCACATTCTCAGCCTATCAAAACAATGTGTTATCTTAGTATTCAAACATTACGGACACAGAGTTTGATATTCAAATTTGACTCCAAATTACCCGCTCTCTACTTGAAGTTGCAGATAAGCATTTGTAAATTAGATTCCTCGACATAATAGACGTTGAAAACTTAAGTCATTAACATTAAAAACAAATAGAAAACTGGATTCCTTTTCTAAAAAGTTAACAGGTATATTTTATTCTAATAATCCTTAGATTTACTGTTTGATCTGGGTTGATGCATTATCCACTGGTATCTCCCTCTTGGACAAGGTCCAAGAAAGAGTTGCCAACTTTATAGGTCCCTCACTATCAACCAAGCTCCAGCCCCTGTCCCATCGCTGCAATGTTGCATCCTTGTGCTTGTTTTACAAATAATTAAATGGAATGTGCTCTCATGAACTGGCTGCTCTGGTGCCCCCCTGACGTAAATGCATTAGACCAACTCGACAATCAGCTAAATCCAATATATTCACTGTGGAGGTCCCAAGATGCCGATAGACTTCTACTCCAATAGCTTCTTTCCTCATGCTGCCAGCCTCTGGAACTCCCTTCCTGCTGCCTGTTTCCTCGACTGTACCGACATGCGGAGTTTTAAAACTAATGTAAACAAACATCTCGCTTCACAGCTCCGAACTTAGGATGACACACTAAACCTACACTTTAACTCTCAGTAGTCCATTACGTCTACAGTGGCGACCTGCCTTGTTTGGGGTAAATTATGTTTTTAAAAAAAGAAAAAGTATTGTAAATCACGAAATCAATGAAGATATGATGGAATTTGTCCGGGACACTCACAAAAAACACATATATTTATGAGATTGAGATAGAGTGGCAAAGAAATATTGATATCACAAGTAGTTCCATAAATATATACCTATCGAAATACGCCAAGTATCATCAATGATGTAGTTTCAGAATATATGAAACTATAGAATTTGTCGGAATTTTTTTAGATGAGGATGTTCTTATCTTAGATGTTATTCTCACAACTTTTCAGCCGATGTTGCTTCCGACCTTTTTCAGGTGCATCTTGTCGAATGCGAGAATCATTACGTTTAACTCGAATTTCGAACGAACCCCTTTTCTTTAATCTACGGCGTAGCTTGTTCCCGTCGTATTATTAATATCGCCCGTACTGAGGATTGAACCTTCAACTTACAGGAGACTGTCACTTAGAACAGAATAATCACGTAAACACGCCGGTTCTCTAAGATACGCAACATTAAGCATCGTTAGTACTAAATATGCTGTTTGTAGGAGGACGTCGACTCCTTCCTGCAAAAACTGTAAAACCTAATGTCGGATCAACATTCGACTGGGGACCGCTTTTAAATTTACTATTCCCTAAAAACTTTCTCTTCTGAGATATCCAGCTTAACCCATTTATGGTGAATGCCGCTTAAGTTCGTTGTTTTTGTAATTTAGAACTGATTAAACTTAGTAGTTTTATCCGTTGCGCAACGGATCAATGTGTAATAACATCTCTGATGAGAACAGTAGTCCGAATAATGTAAATACTAGAGGTAAGGATCGACCTTCTTTACACTATGTTAATGTTGACTGGACACATTCAGGAACAACTGGACACATTAATGGAAATCTGGACACATTCATTAAAAACTGGACATATTCGTGGAAAAGTGGAGGCATTAATGGACAGCTGGAGGCATTCATGGAAAACTGGACATATTCATTAACAAGTTGATATATTCATGGGCAACTGGACACATAAAATGACAACTAGAAATATTAAATGGTAATTGGACACATTCATTGAAAACTTGATATATCATGGACAACTTGACACATTAAATGTAAACTAAACATTCACTGAAAACTTGATATAATCATAGACAACTTGACACATTAAATGTAAACTAAACACATTCATTGAAAACTTGATAAAATTATGGACAACTTGACACATTAAATGTAAACTAAACACATTCATTGAAAACTTGATATAATCATGGACAACTTGACACATTAAATGTAAACTAAACACATTCACTGAAAACTTGATATAATCATGGACAACTTGACACATTAAATGTAAACTAAACACATTCATTGAAAACTTGATATAATTATGGACAGCTTGACACATTAAATGTAAACTAAACACATTCATTGAAAACTTGATATAATCATGGACAACTTGACGCATTAAATGTAAACTAAACACATTCACTGAAAACTTGATATAATTATGGACAACTTGACACATTAAATGTAAACTAAACACATTCATTGAAAACTGGATATAATCATGGACAACTTGACACATTAATTGTAAACTAAACACATTTATTGAAAACTTGATATAATCATGAACAACCTGGCACATTTAATGTAACTAAACACATACATTGAAAACTGAACACATTCATTGAACATTGGACATATACATTGACAATAGGATAAATCCATTGACTCGTGCGAACAACCAATACGATACACTAGTATCAGTTACGTGTCTTGCTTATCACTATACCACCTTTACTCTATTGCTTGAGCTACTTAAAATATTTTCAGAAAAATTAATATGGTTGTTATCTCTAAATTTCTTACAACTCATCTAACATATAAAGTAAAGCCAGTTTTTTTTAGTTAATCCTCAGTTAAGAAATTCCAAAACATAATTTATAATTGTTTGAATAAATATTCATAGTTTTCTTTTGTTACAGATTACGTTAATATTGCAAATAACATAAAATTATAACTGATAAAAATACAAATGAAAATAAAATATAATTATAATTTTATGAAATATAATTATAATTTTATGAAATATAATTATAATTTTATGTGAAGTAAGAATAGATGAACTTTAAGTATATTCGTCGTATTTTGTCGAGAAATTAGATGAAATTAAAGTTACCCATATAATATATTTCGCCCGATATAATTTATTTCTCATGTTAAATAACGAAATGAAAACGTTCACGTCTATATTGAAGCAATTTTTTTCTCCATTTATTTAGTCTTGCGGATTTAAAACAAATAGCAGCTTTTTTCACATGAAAAAGGTGTTATTTTAACGTTACGACGTGCACTCTTTATATTAAATTATATAGGTTAAAAATAAAGTTGAATGAGAGAAAAGTTATCGACAATTTTCTTATTTCATGTATGCAGTTTATTTCTGTTAAGGAACCTGTAAAAATCTATAAAATCGAGTAATTATTTTATTTTTTGTATGATTAATAATTTCGATAAATTTTAGATATGCTTGATTTCGATTTTATGTAATAATAATATTAGAACGCATTTTCTGTTGTGTGCGAAAAAATGTATTTTAATAATTTTAATATAGATAAGCATTTTCTGAGATTTTCTAAGGGTTTATGATGCAATCACAATTATTGAAAGTTATTTTTAATTAAGCAGTTTTAACGTTATCTTCTATTAGAATATAAGCGAAATTATTTACTATAGCAACTGGTAAATTAATGAGTAGTAAATTCATCATTCTACTTGTTGGGTGACTGGCGGAGCGACGACTGGTTTATTCCGAAGTCCAAATCACTCCAAAAAGCGCATATTTTTTATTCATTTTATAAAATCATAAAGAATGCTACAAGTTCACAGTGGGTGATGGGGTGTTCTTTGGTGAGAAATGAAGTTATTCAAAAGGAAAATCAATTAAATCATTAGAAAACTAGATAAAATTTTCATTATCTTGAACAGAAATTAGGTAAGTATATGTATTCATTAAAGAAATATGGAAATTTGAAGTTACAAAAATTAACTAAGATATCGTGTACATGTATCTGGAAATTTTGATGAAATATGCCTTTTTCTAAAAGAACCTTGAAAATCATTTTTACGCCTGTTGGTGTATTTGTGAATTTTCTGGGAGTGGTTATCATTCTATTAACCTCAAATCTATCGTCTAACATTTTCTTGCAGTTTTTATACTGTTTTAGGGGTTCGAATACAAAATTTAGTAACAATTTCAACCAAAAATAACTAATCTTGCATGAGTTTTGCCTAGAAAAATGTATATATACAGTTCAATATCTTAAACAAAAGTCTGTAGTACACATACCAAACCACAATATTTTCTAAAAAATAATTTCATACACTTTTCAAATTGCTAGGGTTTGGGTATGTGAATTAGCCAGGTTGTGTAGCTATCAACTAAGTGACATTGGACATAAACTCATTTATGAGTCCCTTAAATTACGGCATATAGTTTATGTATTCTAAAGCGTTTTATTAGTCTAAATGAATCAATAGCTACGCTCTAAATCTGAAAATAGACATTACAATGTAGATTGAAACGGTGCAATATTGTTCAGTATTGGCCCAAATAATTTACTTTTTATGAGAGTAACTTTCATAATTTGATGTCAATATATATCAGATAATTAAAAGAGAAAGGTTATATGTGACAAACATTTCTATTTTTAACTCTTTATAATTCACTTAAAATTGAGATTTATTCAATAGTATCACTGTTCCTGCACATACCAGGTATTCACCATTGCCCGGTTGATACAGCAAATATAAGGACTTTGAAGTGCAGCTATTCATGGCATAGAACTTGTGAATTTATCACTTATGGACCCTTCTAATGATGGATAATGATCAAATATATCATCATACATCGTAACACTAACTTAGAATATGAATTTATGTAAAAATTATAGAGAGAATGAAAATAGAACCAAAATGGACAGTATAAAGGTCGAATAACTCACTGTCAAGTCACATAAAAAATCGCAAATTTCTTCCAAATAATCAACAAGTCACTAAAGAAAATGTAACCCTCCAAAAATGACAAATTGACAAAAATATATAAATGTCAGCAAAAATCCGACAAAAAAACAAACCTGGTGATGTGGTATTCTACCTGTACGTTCTTCAGCGAAAAGGAAAGTTCTAGTAAATATAAAATTCTAATGTGGTCCCCGGTCGTATAGATATCCTAGGCCGAGAATTCTCAAATGGTCACTCATCTTGTGCTGACCAAACTCCGTGTTGCTTAACTTGGGAGGCCTAACGGGAACCAGTGTGCACATGTTATTATGCCGTAGAAAATAACACACCGTCAAAAAAAATGAAAACAACACTAAAAAGTCACCAAATATCACAAACTTTCTAACGTCCCGTACGCCATTATTTTTTAAAGTAATTTACTCCTTGGTTGATTCAAAGAACATATCTGGTCGCGCTTGAAGACATTAAAATCATCTGATTTTAGTGCCTATATCATGAATCGTTTTATTTAAATCAATTTAATTTTTATCCAGTGATGTGGAAAGGAATTAAAAAGGAAAATTGATTTTGTGTGCACATTAACGTTAATGGAAAATTATTTAATGTTTTTTTTCAGGGTGTAAAATAGTTGATAGTTGTTTTTTTATGCTCTATATTGTTCAGATGATTTTATAATTATTTGTATTTTCTTCACACCTGTGTATACACCTATGTATGTATATATTTAGTTTGGTATAGGTATGTCTATCTATTTATCAATTAGTTTATATATGTATATCTATATAGTTTTCCCTGGCATCTGTCTTTCTATCAATCTAACCTTACGTGGATTTAAATTAACGTTACTGAACCTTAGGTCTCGAATTCTTATTCTCAGTTTGCTTACAATCTATTACATGATTTTCAGTTGAGAAAATATCTAAAATTTTAGCTTTAAGCTTAATCAGTTTTAAGAAATTAAAATTGGTGTTTAATTAATATTGATTAAATGTAATGAAAATCTGAAAAATGTGAATTTTTATGAGAGGTTATGCACCTATAACCCTTAAAAGTAACCCCTCAAACTTAAATTTGTTAAAATTTCACAAAAATCGGAGGTCTCACAATTTTCACGACAGGCTTCCGCAGCATGTTTTTCCTTTTTACGTAAAACTTAATTAAACTAAAAATTAAGCCTACCATCCTAGTCTTATGCCAGGGAGCTGTGTTTTAAAATTCATAATAATCGGTTAACTTAGTTAGGTATGAATCCTGTAAATACAAATGCATAAACATATACACATGCATAACATTATATAAAAAGAGGTATAACATTTATATAAAACTAAATTAAAGTAAATATAGCCCCAGCTGTGTTCCAAAATTAAGAATGCACATTCAATTGGTTAGAACTCAATCATATGCATGCAAATATATAAACATATATACATACTTAATTTTATATAAAAATAAATATACGTATTTATAGCTCTTCTATCGCTTTTTCACACATACTCTCTCTCTTTCTTTCTCTCTCTCTCTCTCTCTCTCTCTCTCTCTCTCTCTCTCTCTCTCTCTGGATATATAGTTCCATAGTGTACGATGCCAAAATCATATCAGTTTTAGATACCGAGAAGCAAGAAATTTACATTGGAATGACTCAAGGAACTTTCAAACAAAAGCTCTAAGCTCAAAATAACCTCTTCATATACCAAGGAAAAACACATCACCTCACTAGCAACCACCATATGGGCACTCAAGAGGTCCAACAGTCCCTGTGCTATTAAATGGAGGATCATCGATAAACAAAAGCTGTATAGCTCTATCTCCAGGAATTGCACACTATGCACCACTGAAAACTTCAGGATCATACAGGCAATCAATAACCGTTCTAGAATGTTATGAACATAAAAACTGAGGTCTTCAAACACTGCCCCCATAGAAAAAAAATTCTACTAACGAAATGGACTAACAACGAAAATACGTAAGTCACTAATAACCCTATAAGGCTGATAAACTCTACATCATATGAAAAACATATGACCTACCCTCACCCAGAGACATTCCCAATTAGTATCAAAGTAACTTTTTACATACAATATAACAACTTCTCCCCCAATTATATTACACATACCACATCTCCCCTACCAATCGCAATATAACTTACACTCACTCCCCTTAGCATCCACCTATCACAAATATAACATAAATAATTAGATACCTCATCACATTTAATTAAAAAATATTAAACATGTTACATACATTAATCTTACTCGTTTAATGTATAGAAATATAACTATCGAATACCCTCAAATAAAAAATAAATTATATATGACCAAGATTTAAACTTATTGTTATGGACCCGTTTAGGGGTACCAGCAATGAAATAAAAGAACAACAGGTTTAGAGATAATAATAAAGAATTATATTGAACAGAGAAATTATACACAAGTCAGTGTTGGCAGTGCTAGTGCCAAAATGTGGTACCAATGTTCTCCCGGCAAAGCCGGTATTTATGGTAGCCGGTTGCTACCATTTAGTGATTAAAGGGTAGGTAGGTTCACCCACAACACCCCCCTTCCGAAACTCATTCCCCCGGAATCTCAAGGTATATCTTTTTCCTAGGATTCACCTCGAAACTCCCGGTTATTTTACGTTTTCTTGATGAACGTCTCTGTTCCGGAGGCGTTTTTGGTGTTGGCAGCTCAGATGCGTCGTATAGATCTTCCATGATGGTCTCACTCTGATCCGATGGGCCTTCCCCTGAGTCGTCCGACATGCGACGACGCATTTGATTAATGTCTTTTGTACAGGTGCCTTAGGACCCTCTACAATGTACACAATCCGCCCCAATCTTTTTTGTACCTTTCCTACTTCCCACACGGTTTTGTTTCCATGGTGTTACTGGAAGAACACCTTCTCTCCATCTTCGTAACTCTTCTTTGGTGCTGTAATGTTGGTCGGTTTCACCTGTTTTGGAAAAAGTTTGTCGAATACCGACTTTATTTTTCTTCCAAACATTACTTCCGCCGGTGGTACCTAGGCTGGTGTGTTCTCGTTGGGCGTAATTCTATACACTTGAAGGAACTGCTGGGGTGCCTTTTCTATCGGCGTGCCTGTCGAGTTTTTCAACGCTCTCTTCAAGGTATCAACAAATTTTTCTGCCTGTCCGTTTGACCTCGGATGGTAAGTCGGAGTGGTGATATGTTTAATTTGAAATTCTTCACAAAATTCTTTGAACTCTCGTGAAGTAAATTGTGTACCGCTGTCCGATACAACAATGTCCACGAGTCCGAATCGGGCAAACAGTTCACGCAACGCGCATATCGTGACATCCGTTGTTGGGTTTTTACATCTAACAACTTCTGGCCATTTTGAGTAGCTGTCGGCTATAATTAAATAGTAGAAGCCTTCAAATGGCCCCGCGAAATCTATGTAAATACGGGACCATGGTTGCTCTGCCTTTGGCCATGGACAGTACTGAATAGGTGGTGCTTTCGCTGCCGACACGCAGTCCGCGCAGCCCGCGCAGGCCTTCACCTTCGTCTCTATGTCCCTGTCCATGTTTTTCCAATACACATAAGATCTCATTAGGCTCTTCATGCGTGTCGCTCCGGGATGCCTCTTATGGAAATCCTTCAGGATTTTTTTTAGCGTAGCTGGGATTACTACTCGCTTCCGGTATAATAATGTGTCGCAACAGACTGAAAAAGCTTCTGCCGTTTGCTCATTGTCTGTTTGTAATTTATTTTTAATTTCGATAATAAAATTATCTTCTCTCGTCTGTTTTTGTATATCGTCAAGTGTGACTGGCAGCTCTTTTATTGTGTTACACAGTACTTTACTATAGTCATATTCAGACCTAAGGGATGCTATAACTGTATCCTCGAGCGGTTCCGTGTACTTTGCGATTAGCCGCGATAAACCATCTGCGTGTCCTAATCTTTTTGACGGTAAAAATTCCATCTCAAAGTCATAATTTAACAGAATTATACCCCATCTCTGTAGGCAGTTTGCTGTGTTGGTTGGCAAGCCTTTTTTTGATCCAAAGATGGTGATAAGTGGCTTATGGTCTGTTTGTAGGATAAAATGACGGCCGTGTAGATACCTGTGAAATTTGGTCATTGCGACCACAATACCCAACGCTTCTTTTTCAATCTGCGAGTAATTTTTCTCTGCAGGAAGTACAGTTCTTGAAGCGTGCGCGATGGGTTTCATCGAGCCATCCGGCATTTTATGCAAAATGCACGCCCAAATGCCGTATGAGCTGGCGTCACTTGCAACAATAGTGTTTAGCTCTTGATTAAAATGAGTAAGAAATAATTCTGAAGTAAAGTTCGTTTTTAGGTTGTCGATGCAGATTGACAGTCGGCGGACCATTCCCATTTACTATCTTTCTTAAGTAACTCATTTAAGGGGGCTCGCAATTTGTGCATACTGGGAATGAATTTTTCGTAATAGTTTGCGAGACCCAGGAAGCTTTGTAGTTGGGTAACATTGCTCGGTTCGGGCATATTCTTAATGGCTATAGATCTTTCTGGGTCGGGACGTCTTCCATTCTTATCAATGACATGTCCCAAGTATTTGATCTCTTCTAGAAAGAATTCACACTTTGACTCCTGGAGTGTAAAACCAAAATCGCTTATCCTTTCGAATACTTTGTGTACGTGCTCACGGTCCTCCCCGACATTCGTACTTTTCTATTAAGATATCGTCAAGGAAGCCGATCGAAAAATCGAGCCCGCTCAACATCGTGTCGATTACCTACTGAAAAATCGACGGGGCCACTTCAATTCCAAAAGGGAGACGATTGAACTTTAGTAGTCCCCTCTGTGTCGAAATACAGAGAAGCTTAGAGCTATCTTCCTCTACAGGTATTTGCAGATAGGCTTCACTCAAGTCAATTTTTGAGAACAGTTTTCCACCGTTTAATTTTGTGAAAACCTCTTCTGTAGTCGGCAGAGGATAGTGATAATCTTTCAGCGCATCGTTCAAACCGGTTGAGTAATCGGCACACGCTCTGATCTCTCCAGATTTTTTCTTCACGTAGACGGTTGGGGCCACCTATTCCGAGTAGTCAACTGGTGTTAAAATACCTTTCTCCACCAACCGGTCTATTTCTGCATTAATTTTTTTAAGAGAGGCAAATGGTACACTTCGTTTTCTTCTCATTTTCAATTAGTTCAAAACTCGCCTTCATTTTAGTACAGCGTCCTAATTCATTAGAAAACACCTTGGGGAATGACTCTTTCAAATCCTTCTTCAATTTGTCTGCTTCAGCAGAAAAGTTCTCTATTCGTTGACAATAGGCGCTTATCGGCGAATCCCAGAGCTCGAAGTGCTGAATCCAATCTGAACCGAACAAATTTCCTGTATCTTTCATTACGAACATGCGTAATTTTAATGTCTTATTTTTAGTGTCACTTTTGAAATGACTTCCCCTTCAAAGTTTATTTTCTCTCCGGTTTCCGATCGAGCCACTTTATCTGTGCGTAGCATAGTCGGTCTGCCGATCTTTTTCCAGGTATTAATATTAATAATTGATAGGTCAGACCCTGGATCAAGCTGTAGTTTAACATCTTGATTGTTCATTTTTACCGTAACATACTTTCGTATGTTTAGGTTGCCACCATTAATTCTAGTTGTTTTTATGTAACTTTTTTTCTAGTGTTACTTCTGCAATGTGAGGCTTTGTGTCCCATTTTATGGCATTTGTCACAATTCTTTCGTTTAAAAGGACACTTCTGGTACCAATGTAGGTCCCCGCAACCCCAACAAGGGTGGTTGGCAATTTTTCATCTGACCTTTGAGGCAAATCCTTCCTGAATTTTTCCTTCGAAGAGTATGTTTTTTTGAAAAACGACGAACATTTTTAATATTAGAAAGTGCTGCTTCCTCTATTTCTTTAGCTTTCTTTTTTCTCGGAAATATGTCGTTGACAGCTTTCAGCCAGTTGTTGCAATGTTAACTTTGGCTCGGTTTCAAGTTTGCTTATTGCACGTCTTCTTAACTCTGCATCGTTTTGCGAGACGAGCCCTTGAACAAATATTAATACTTTGAAATTGTCCGCTGTCAAGGATGATAACTTAAAGTCGTTACAATGTTTATTGACGTTGGAAGCAAACGTTGAGTAATCCTGGCTTTCTTTTCGCGTTAGGACAAATACATTTCCACCTTTTGTGGAATAAACTTTTTGGGGGCAATATAGTTCCATTAACATTTTAATGGTTTCCGTGAAAGATAGTTCGCCCGTTTTCTTCGGCAGAATATAATCGACAAATTTTGTATGCTCTGCCGTACCTAGTCTACGAAGAACTAAACGAACCTTTTTCTTTTCTGACCATGTGCTACAATCAATGTCGAAAAAATCCTGATATCGACGGTACCATGATTCGAAGTTTAGGTCCTCTTCAGGCACATAGTTGAAGGTTTCTATAGCTGATCATATTGCATTTTGGTTGAACGCGTCGCTGTCGTCAAGCGTCGTATTTATCATTGCTTGTGCCAGCTGTTCAAAGTTTCTCTCTAATTGAGTCTGTTGCTCTAATTGTAAATTTGTTATCCCAATCAATTGTTCGTCTAAAGATTTTCTATCTTCTCGCTTTTGTGCTAAATTCTTTTCCTCAAAATACTTCAACAAAACTATTTGCTGCGACTGAAATTCCTTCTGTTAAGACTGAAATTCCTTCTGTAGAGCAAGATGTTTTTCATCGTTTGCCTTCTGTTGTTCTTATTGAAATTTAATCATCTTTAATATCTGTTTCGAGAAATCTTCCATGATTAAAGAAATACTTTCTTGAAAAAAAATTAAAGCCACAAATAGTCCTTCACTATTTTTTTCTTTTCAAATGCTTACTGTTTAATAACAAACTCAACCCCTTCTCATCACTGCGTCATTCAGGTCTCGAATTCGACCGGCACTTGCTAATCTTTTTTTTATTCTTCTTTCAAAGTTCTTTGAGAAAAGAAAAACGATTTTATTAATCCGGCTTATTGGGTAATTAATTTAACAAATTATTTGTATTTTTGTTCGCATCTGTAACTTTTTTTCCCAATAAGTCCGTTTTCTTTTCAGTGTAGGCTGAAAATGCAAAATAGCAAGTAATGGCTATATAAAAAATTGACTAGATATTCAAGAAAGTAACTTGGTTTTACTTGTCAGATCTTTTTTCCGACTATACAATTTTACAGTGATAAGTCTGTTCGCAAAATACGTTTGACAATATCAGACACGAAAAAAAGGTTTTTGTAGTATGGAGTTTGTTTTGGTTTTTTTTTCAAACCTTTCAGTTTTATAAGCACATGGTATTCCAATTTCATTTGTTGCACGAGGTAAAATCCCGTATTGAAATACGAAGAACACATATAGTAAAATCTGTCTTACTTTGTTTTTCTTCCAGTAATTGTTTAAACTGGTTATTTCTTGTAAGGCAGACTCGTCCCAAAATTGAATGTATTCGATGTTTCCAATATCTTCCCAAAAATTGTAAAACACAAGGTTTTTTTGGGTTTTTTTCAAACGGGTAGAATTCTTTTTTCGAAG